>JANRMT010062828.1:1905381-1922176 GCA_026402145.1 Polypterus bichir lapradei | reverse complement strand
TTTTTTCTTTTTAACAATTTGTCCATCTTGATTTTCATTCTACTTTTCTAGGTGTTCTAATTGTTTAATTCATTATTTACTAATTAGTGGGTCTGATGCTAAAGTAGTTGCAGCCTTTGATTATTCAGTGTTTGCCAGTGTGTCTGCTCTGCTCATTTTTAATTGTCATTAATAAGATACAACGAAGGGGCAAACTACACAGCGAAAGGGCAAAATAGAATGAAATCAACAAAAGAGTTAAACATTTAAATCTATAGCAAAAGCAGAAATATTTCTAAATGTCTTTAAATGTAAAAATCATGCTGCTGTCCTTTTCTGAATGTACAGTAGAGAAGAGGGTGTGAGAGGGGGTGTAAGAGGGGGGAAAAAAAACAAAACACCAGCTAATTAAAATTAGATCAGTGCTATCAGGTGTTGTCATTGATTAGGAATCTGATTGGAACAAAAACCTGCAGCCACAGTGTGCCCCCAGGACCGAGGTTGGGAAACGCTGTTCTAGACATTCTGCAAGATATCAATTTTTGGAAAACGCATTTTTTCTTTTTCTTTGCCATTGTTTCTACAGTATATTCTAATATTAAGTAGTGTTTTCACAAGCAAACATTGTGTTTTGATAACTGTCTTTTTGCACAGTAATATAAGTGCTTGTCTTGCACCTAGTGCTTCAGGATTAGGCTCCAGTATACTGTGCCTAATTAGTTGGGATAGACATTAAAAAATCGATTGATGCATGGACAGATGCCATTTACATCTGTTAATGAAAGAGTGTAAGAAATGTGTTGTGTGTTAAATCATTATTTGAAAAGGTAAATTTAACCATCCTTCTCCAAGTTGCCCATTCAGCAGTCATTAATAGTATAATGCTGTGAAATCAGTAAACAGACTTTAAGTCAGATAGCTATCAATAAAAGTGGAAATTTGAATTTCTTTTATATAAATTACTTGCTGCACCCCTAACATTAGGAGTGTACGATATGTATCGTCCACGATAGTTGTTGTTTTAGTAATGTACGAGATGCAGTTATTGAATGTCACTCGGTGTGCAAAAAACAATCAAAAACAAGCCTTGAGAGACTTAGAATTCACTGTCTCATGTAACCTAATAGGTTAGCATGGTCAGTGCACCACAGGTTAAGCTAGCATAGCTGCCTAAAACTAAGTGAGCAGACCGTGCCAGGGGATAAAAACTCATCGCAATCTATGTTAGTTTCAATTGCAAGACGTGGTCATTCGCGTGTAGGTGGTTTGGCTTTGAAAAGACTGATGTTGCTTAAAAGATGGATATATGCAAGCTATGTTGAAAATTGTTTGCCGTTAAAGACTGCTCGACGACTAACTTGTTTCACCATCTGAAATTGGTCAAGTATGGAGCCCTCAGTTTGAACGAATTGTTATTCCATTCAAACAGATTATTTTTAATTCCAGAAGAAGCGTATGCCTATCGGGCTCATTTTGTTTACCAAGCCATCTTCGTTAGGGGTCCTTGATTCCAAAGCACTTTTTTTTTTTTTTTTTTTCTTCCCTTTTCATTATTTAACACATTCTCACAGATACCTGTCACCTCGCCAAACTGTTATCTGCCCCTGTGGCTGCAGAAGTTGGAGAAGATGAAGACAAGGGAGGGAGCAAAAAAGAAAATTTAGTCACTTTAGCAGCTATTATAATAATAAAATAAACATTCAGAGAAGGCGAGTCTCCGCACACTGCCATTGAAAAAGAGATCAAGAGCTACTTGATACCCGAGGTGGACTGTGATGTAAATCCACTTGACTGGTGGATGTTTAACACCAAGAAGTATATTTTACCCAAATTGGGGAAACTTGGGGGGGGGGAAAAAGTACATGTGCACCCCTGCCTCAAGCAGCCCCTCTGAGAGGGCTTTCAGTATCAGAGGAAATGTTGAACATGTAACCAGGCAGCTCTGAATGCAGATTCTGTGGACAAATTGGTGTTTCTGGCACATGAGTTGACATTTCCTCAGTAGAATTTTTCAGTTTTTTTTCCTGACATCCATCCATTATCCAACCCGCTATATCCTAACACAGGATCACAGGGGTCTGCTTGTGCCAATCCCAGCCAACACAGGGCGCAATGCAGGAACAGATCCCGAGCAGATCGCCAGCCCACCGCAGGGCGCGCACACACACACACTAGGGACAAGTTAGGATCACCAATGCACCTAACCTGCATGTCTTTGGACTGTGGGAGGAATATCATTGTGCAATACTGGACAGAACTTGTTTACAAATGCCATTTTTTTTTCCTGTGCAGTATTTGACAAAACTTTGAATTTTTACATCTAGTACAGTATGTTAGATTTTTGTTCTTGCTTGTATGCTGCACAATTCACCTTTCAGCAGAGCAGTTTGTTTATCCAGATTGTAATGTTCATGCCCAGTAGTTTAATTTATGATTTAATATTTTATTGCCTTTGATTTCATATCTTTATGTTAAGGGTAGTTGTCTGTTTAAAATGCTCTCATTATAATAGTTTTGTTGGTGTTAGTGCAGTTTTGTGTTTGAATTCTGTAGGCCACTTTTGAAATGGTTTACTCATACTTTCACTGTTTGATCTCGGTAATAAGTTTGACTGATGATTTTAATATTTTTGTGTATTTTACTTCAGTTTTAAGTAAATAAGACCCATTTTTACTTGACTATTGTTTTCATTACTGTCATTAGTAATAACTACAATAAATTTCATGTTATCAGGACCAAGCTAGATCAACAAGACTTTTACAGACATGGTTTTTAAAGGATCCAGACTATCGTCTAATTATTGTTATCATCAAAGTACCCGAAAATACCGAGAATATATATATTTTTTTTTTCCAATATGCACACCCTATACGTAATATAAAGTATGTAATTTTGTGGTTCACTTCCATTTAACACATTGGTTGGAGTATAAATCAGCAGCCACCACGTCTCGGTAAAGAAACAGTAATTTTATGCTGCATGTTTGTTATAGTAGGGCTGTCGAATTCAACACCTGTTTGGCTCCTGAAAAAAGGAAACAAAACAAAAAAGGACGTTTTCTGAATATTAAAAAGAAAGTAGATTTAAAATCGAGGCAAAAGGAGCAAGTTCCATTAGTAGCAGTACTTGATCACCATTTAAGATCATATCTGTAATAAACTTGCAGCCACTCTGACCATAAATCTGAATTTGACACCCCAATCTAAGTAGGCCTTATTAATGGGGAAATTATTACTTTGTTTTGATTCAGGTGAACAGACTGGGGAGATTTCTAAACTGGATGAAGCTCCAGTTGCTAAGAGAAGAGCTGTGAAGCGACCACAACCAAAATTAGACTCCCAGAGGTAATTATTTACTTAATAGCAAGAAACATATATTGAAATCCATTAGTGTTACGAGGCCTGATTTGTTGTGTACGAGAACATGTATCACTGTCTTATTTATATTTATTTAGCTATTGAATGTTTATTAAACACATTGAACCATGGAGTCATTTTACTTTACTTTCCCTTTGCTTTGTATAAAGCAAAAATTATACTTGGAGTCTGTTAGCCTATTGGTGTTTAGATCAGATTTTTGAAGCCTAATTTTTAGCACCATTAGCTTTTGACTAAAGCAGACTTATGTGTATGAGTAGTAATAGAAAATATTTCAGTGAGGCACAGGCGAATGGTGTATTTAGTTTTAGTTTGCAATTGGGAGCACCAGTATGTGAAAGTAGATGTGTTTGCATTGCCAAAGAAAAACTGTAAAGAGGGGGAAACGGCAAAAATTTGCTTAATGCTAGCAACCTCCCCATCTACAGTGGGTTGCAAAAGTGTGGGCCTCCTTGCTTAAAATGTCTGTTACTGCACATAGTTAAGTGAGCAGATGATGAACTGATCCCCAAAAGGCATTCAGTTAAAAATGACACATTCCTGCATTTTTTTTACAAGATTAGTGTATTTTTTATTTTATACAATTGTACAGTGAAAAAAGGAACGGAGAACCTTTCAAAAGTTTGGGCACCCGAAATTAACTTTTCCCAAGGTCTCTGCCTTCATTAGACTGTTAGGGATGTGGCTTGTTCACAGTCATTGTTAGGAAGCCCCAGGTAATCCAAATTGTAAAGCTGTATAAATTCTCTTGACTCCTCAAACCTTGTCTCAACAATTGGCAGCTAAGCAGCTGCCTAGCACTGTGAAAAGTAAAATTGATTCTCACAAATCCGCACAAGATTACAAGAAGATATTAAAGCATATTCAGGTAGCTATTTCCTCAGTTCGTAATGTTAAGAAATGACAGTTAACAGGAATGTTGGTGGTCAAGGTGAAGACTGGAAAACCAAGAAAACTTTCTTAAAGAACTGCTCATCAGATTGCTAGAAAGGCAAATAAAAAAATAAAAAAAAAACCCTGTTTGACTGCACTGGTGGTGGTGCACTGTTCTACTGTGTAGCAACTCCTAAACAAATACGACCTTTATGGTAGAAGAAAACCTTTCCTGCATCCTAGCCACAAACTTCACTGCCTTAGGTTTGCAAATGAACATCTAAACAAGCCTGATGAATTTTGGAAGCAAGTCCTTTGGATCGATGTAATCAAAATAGAACTTTTTGGACACAATGTGCAAAGGTATGCTTAGAGGAAGAAGATGCAGAATTCGAGGAATAGCACACCTCACCGCTCATGAAGCATGACGTGGATCGATCAGGCTTTGGCCATTGTGCTACAGGTAGTGGCACAGGGAACATGTCACTGGTAGAGGGAAGAATTGATTCAAATAAATACCAGCAAATTCTGGAAGCAAACATCACACCATGTGTAAAAACACTGAAGTCAAAAACAGGATGGGTCCTAAAACAAGATAATGATTTGAAAAGCACCTCAAAATCTACAATGCAATACCTCAAGAGGCGCAAGTTGACGGTTTTGCCATGACCTTCACAGTCCCCTGACCTAAATATCATTGAATATCTATTGATAGATCACAAAAGAGCAGTTCTTGCAAAAGGCTTCTAATTTTGCAAGATTTTTGGATTGTTTTACAAGGACAAATGGGTGAAAATACCCCAAATAAGAACTGATCGCTTGTGAATGCTTTTTTAGCCAGCCAAGGGGGTGTTACTAAGCAAAAGGGAGCCCAAAGGTTTACATGCCACTGTATATCTGAGTGAAATGACATTTAAAAGGCAGACCTCGATTCAGGTTCGAGATGAAATTTAACTTATGAAATGTTTCTTTGCAGGCTAATTTCTGAAAGAGGTCTTCCTCTACTTCGAACTCTGTTTGATAATGTCAAATTCAAGGGCAAAGGCAACGAGGTAAGAAATTTACAGTTAGCATTTCTGAAAGCGGGTTGACTTCAGTGAGCAGAATACAAAATAGTCATAACATTAAGTTTTGTCACTAAGTAATTGAGTGGATATTTTATTCTTTGTTTAAATGTATGCTTTTTGTTCTAAAAGAGAAAACCACCGTAATATTTTTGAAAACAAATTCCTTGACTTTTTTCTGTCCAAAACAAAAAAAAAAAAAACATTCAAACTGGGTGCATGTGGTGTAGTGAGATTAATGACTAAGACGTATTTCTTATGCACTATTCACTTTTTGCTTATCTAAAAATGCAGCTAATGTACCCCATTAATACATATTTGGAAACTTGGATTTCCATTAGAGCTGAATTTTTTTGTTATTGTTGAAAATCATTAAAATTATTGAAAATGTTGACAAAAAAGTCATCCTTTGTTAATGAAAACTATGTGCATTTTTCAAATGATCCTTGAACTGCTAGAGGTCTGGTCTGTGTGGGACTTTTTTTTTTTTTTTTAAATCCACTCCAGGCTGTGCTTTAAATGGACTTGCTCTCGTCTTTCCCAATCCCAGACATAATGAACCTTGGTGCTGTGGCACAGTTGGTTGAGAAGCAAGCTTGTTGCTGACTTGCTATACGCGGTGGGGGGTGAAGCAAAAATTCCCAAGTTAACTACTGTAATATGCAGATAAAACAGTTCTCACAATACTCTTAACTTTAAGGTCAGTTATCACTTATACAGGAAAGCTGAAGAATATTTAAAGAACGGAATGCTTCCAATAAAAAGTAGGTTTGTGATGGAATTCTTTTTAAATAAATAGCAACATCTGTGACTTCAAGATTAGCTGCTGTTCATGCATATTCATTGAATACAATTCATTGTGCTGTTTCTTAAAAAGTAGACAAACATTTGTGAGCAGTTTTAAACCACAATTGAATTATTTTGATCCTCTTAATATTACTGATCACAGATTTCAGGTACTGTGCCCACTAGTTCAATCAGTACACTGTCCTCAGTAATTTAGTTTGTAAATGGCAGTTAAGTTTGTCCTTTTTTAATGTACAACAGTTAGAAATCTTGGTAGATTAACCACTTTATTTGTTTTGATGTAAAAATTGTCATTTCTAAGAGTATTGAGTTTAGTTCTCTTGGACAACACACAGTTTGACAATAAGCTATACAGCTTGCTGCTTGTGGTGGGTTTGAATTGTGATCCCTTGTACTTTGTGTACATGGTTGTGTTTCAGATAGTAGATACTTTATTAATCCCAAGGGGAAATTTACATACTCCAGCAGCAGCAGCATACTGATAAAGAACAATATTAAAGAATGATAACAATGAAGGTATAACAGACAGACAATAATTTTGTATAATAATGTTTACCCCCCTCTCCCCCCCAGGTGGAATTGAAGAGTCACATAGTGTGGGGGAGGAACGATCTCCTCAGTCTGTCAGTGGAGTAGGACAGTGACGGCAGTCTGTTGCTGAAACTGCTCTTCTGTCTCGAGGACATAGAGAAGGTCCTCTTATGGACCCCAGGCCTCCTAAAATCCACCACCTGCTCTTTGGTTTTGCTGGTGTTCAGTTGTAGGTGGTTTGAGTCGCACCATTCAACAAAGTCCTTAATTAGTTTCCTATACTCCTCCTATATAGTAATGGCATTTGTAGTGTATTGAAAAACCAGCGGCACACTGTCTTATGAGATAAATGCAGTAATGTTAGCATTTGGTGACGATGGTAAAATGGCAGCGGGAGTTGGGAAATACACGGTGGAACCTTTTTAAAGATTTAATGTCTTGTTATAAGCACATGAACACATTTTTGGAGTCTTGCATTTGCAGGGATTTTTGAAAATTTCATACATGTGCATAGGGCCTGTTCTCCCCCCACCCCCACCCCAGCCCCCTGTCTATAGCCCCTTGTACTCAGTTTTTTCCACTGCAATGGGTTAGTTTCATAAATCACAATACCTTGGAAAAGTGTGTGTTTTTTGGCGAATTCTCTCTTGAAAAGTTTATGTAAATAAACTTAAAAATGGTTGCAGGATTGTGGTGCCTCATTTTCTTAACTGGATATTTTGATTGCTTGGTCTCCACATTATTTTTGTTGCTCAGTGTTTGGTTTTTTTTCCCCACACACTTTGCACAAGGCATGTTAAGAGTGGCAATCTTGGCATGAAAAGTCTGGTGCAGCCATCCTAGCAAAGGCACATACTACAAAAGGCAATGTTTTTGTAGATGGGCAATTTCAATTTCATTCCCCACTTCCCCCCCGGGGGGGGGGGGTGTTTGGATTGCTTAAGAAGATAAAATTGAGGGTTAAAAATATTTGAAGTTAAATTACTGAAGGAAACTACTTACTTTGCACATGTGGTGGTCCCACTGGCCCTTAATGCAGAAACTCCAGTGATTAACAAAACCAAAGCAGTTTAGTTTGTTCTGCATGGGATGTGAAATTTTCATCCCATCCCAAATTACAAGGGAAGCCAAGTAATCCTTGAAATATTTACCTGAATGATACATTAGCAGTATTGTATTCTGGTTTGTTGCAGCCCTGACTCCCATGTGATTTTTTATTTTTTTTTTTCTTCTTCTATTCTCTGGTATTTGACATTTTTAGGTCAGTTTTTCTACAATAAGTACCTGGATACTTCTTAAACTAATGAATCGATGCATTAAGCCCCTTATACTTCTGTTGTGGTCTGACCAGGTTCATTTATATTTGCATGAATTTTGTAATGAAAAGTGAGCAATTCCAGTGGCCTCATTTTGAATTGGAAGCTTGTTTAAACCATCTTCCAGAAGCTCCATCCTTGTCAAAGGATCTTAAATGGATCTCAAATGGAGATTCTTTTGAAGGTAAACTTGATCGTTCCCTAATTGCAGTTTGGATAATGGAGAGAGAGAGAGAGAGATGTATTCTTAAAATTTCCAGTCTTGTTTCTGTGTATGTGTTTAGTTAAACCTTTGCAAAGTTTGTGGGGAAAATTTATATACGAGTATGTAAAATAAATTTAACATTTAGCTTTGTGTTCAGAATCATTTTTATTTTTATTCTCCTTCTGCATGTCAAGCTACTGAATGGAAGTTGTCACAAATTGACTGAAATGCACCAAGGATTAGCCTGCTTAAGAAACATTGTGCTGATAAGACACTCAGTTTAATTTATATCCGCTGGTTTTGGCCGTAGACAAAATTCTTAATACCATTATTTTTCACAGTAAGGTGGTACTTCAGATTTTCAGCATTAAAAATCCTCATGAATAGCCTTGGTGTCAAATTCTTCTTCTATCAGTTTGTTGCTGATGATGAGGTCACCAAATGTCTCCATTCTTTGTGGTCCAATTCACTGCCTGTGCGAGGTCCTCCCTGATGTTATCCCTCCAGCGTTTCTGTTGTCTTCCTGTTGTTTGTTTTTCCATTGATGTATGTGGCAGTGCATAACCCTTTTAACACAAGTGCCCATGAACATCGGAACTCCTAAATTTATTAGCTTCATTGAACAATTAGTATGTGTTTGACAGAATCCGTGTTAAGTATATAACATTAATCTTCCTTCTGTGTTTTATATTTACGTTTCCCTGCTGATACTAAACATGAAGTGTTGATCTCTCTTCCATCCATTATACAACCCGCTTTATCCTAACTACAGGTTCATGGGGGGGTCTGCTGGAGCCAATCGCAGCCAACACAGGGCACAAGGCAGGAAACAAACCCCGGGCAGGGCGCCAACCCACCGCAGGGCGCGCGCACACACTAGGGACAATTTAGAATCGCCAATGCACCTAACCTGCGTGTCTTTAGACTGATTACTTGCTTATTTATAAGCCTCTGACCCCCATTAGCCTCTTTGTATTTTCCTCTCATTTTTTTGTTCTAAGTAGAGGCGAGCCTTTGGTTTATAAATGAAGTTCTGTTTGAAGTGATGTGGTGTTTTTATTTGCAGGTGACCAATACCTGCCTGCCTGATCTTGTCATTTAAACAGCTGGCACTCCTAATGCCCACATGTATGACGGGTCACATTATGCTCATATGAGGAGGATGACACGACAATCTGTATGACCAAAGGAGATTAAAACATTAAACACAATCAAGCCACCAGTGTCCATGTTGTCTTCATTGCACAGTTTATCATTTGTACCAGTTGCTCATGGTCTTACCAGCAGATATCAACTCAAATACAGTTTTATTTCTATGGCCCCACTTGAATGTGGCTTCCCTAGTTTCTGTCCTGATTCACCTAATGGAGTGTGCCACTGACATAGTAGGAGGCCAGTGGAGTAAACATAGTCCTGGTGACACATTTCACTTCCATTTTGAAGACCAACTAGTCTTGGCTAACTTAAATTAGTGGCCGTAGATTTATGATGCATTTTTGGTGTATGATTTTCATTTATCTTTTTGATTTCAGGCTGAAGACTTAAAGCTGCTGATGCAGCATATGGAGCATTGGGCACACCGCCTCTACCCAAAGCTGCAGTTTGAGGATTTTATTAATAAACTTGAAGTTCTGGGAAACAAAAAAGAGGTTCAGGTAAGAAGGTAGGGGTGAGCATGGCTTTTTACACTCTGTTATGAAGATAAGTGAGCTTCATTAGTCTGCATACTGTTTATCTTGTATGGCACCTGCACTGCAGTAGCCTAAACAGAAGGGTTGTGTGCTTTCAGTGTGTGAATAGCAGCTTCAAACAAAAAGGCATGTAACCTAGAGCTGGGAAATGTACAAGTTCAGTATATAGAGAGAAACCTAACCACTGTGCAAAGTAAGTGCCTTTATGAACCCACCATGGGAAGTGAACATCTGAACAAAAAGAAAAGCTGCTGCTGACAACCAGTTTTCAGTTACATTTTGCTCTTGTAGTTTGCACTCAAGAAAATAACCTAAATAAGTTGGTGATATGATTGTTTGACCTGTTAAAGTATTCTGCAGTCTTAATCTTGCTGCACACATTCTATATTCCACAAAGTGGTTTTGGTATTTGTATATTCACCCTTAGTGTTCAAGGCAGCATTACCAGGAAATCCTATCATTTAGTGTGACACTGAGTTAAGTATTACCACGTTGTACTTGAGTCCCAATTAGGACAGATGCCGTATACAGTATGTTGTAGATTTGACATCTTTTGTAAAAATGTGTATTTGTGTCCACAAGTCTGTATGATGTGTGCAGGTATTAACCAGTGTATGAATGGAGTTGTTTAGCTCTGCTCATAAGGTGGCTTCATTTTTATGCAAGCTGCTTTTAGTTGGCAGCTTGTCTCGATCCGCTGCTGGTAGGCAGCTCCAGGGCACATTGCGTATTAGTGCGTAGCTATGGCATCAAGACTAAGACGAGCACATCTTTGTATGATCCCATGCTGAATGACCCATACATGACCTGTACTAGCAGCAAGTGCTTTTGGGATGAGGTTACAGTGAATATACAGTGGTATTCCATTTGTAGGAGCCTAGATTTCCAAAATTAGTAGTCTGTGAATAATATGCTATTACCTTTTTACTAAAATATTCTAAAACTTGATTTTGGATGTGAATCTGCTGTGCTGCATGAGCATGCTGGCCAATGACATTTATAATGAAAATAAATAGCACAAATCTCACTTGTAGTATTTCAGCAATCACTTTCTGCTGCTTTTATAACTTGAGTGATGTTACTGGAAAGTATATCTGCTGAACTTTTTATCTTTTATATTTTTCCAGACTTGTCTCAAACGAATTCGAATGGACATGCCTCTGACACATGAAGATTTCATTACAAAACCTGGTGTGTACCTGAGAAGACGCGTGCTGCTTCAGGGGGTATCCTTCCTGTGTGCTGCTTGTGGTGCTTCTGTGGTTGGTCGTCTTATGACAGCTTCCTAAGTGATGTGGAGCTGCCTTTAACCGCCACAGACATTAAAGTTGGTTCTTGCCGACAGGGTCTGTCAAGGTTTCAGGCTGCCTGTGCGATGGGACCATACATTTCTAGTACCCTTGAAATTCTATTAATTCATTCACATGTTGAGTAAAGCTGATAGTTTTTGTGTGCGCCCCCACCCCCCAATAAACAATCACAAAACCAAAAAGATCTGATATGAGAGGGGGCTTATTGCATGGACCCAAATAAAACCAGGCTTGGAAAAGCATGACGAGTGGGTTGGTGTCATGTTTGCCCTTACTGTAGCCCACCTTCTCTTCAACAGAAATGCACAAAGAGCATGAGAGGTGCAACATCTTCCATCCAGAGTTCATTACCTATATGTTGTCATGTTTCTGATCTCCAGACGAGGATGCACCAAATGCTAACCAGTTACCTGAAGAGCCAGATCCTTTCCTTGCCTCGACTCCCATGACGGCACCAGTCCACTCTACTCCCATGGGACGCAGCACACTGACGGATGACCAGCGCCAAAGAATTGAGCGCAATAAACAGCTAGCAATGGAGCGGAGACTGCTCAGGCTACAGCAGGCAGCCTCAACTCAGGACCAAAATAGTACGTTTTATTTTCATATTAACCAAATGTGTTGATTTTGCATGTAATCTTAGGCATTTTAGCCTTGTCTCTTCTTGATAAACAATTTATAACTGTGGCTTTTAATTATGACGGGTATTTTATTTTATGATGTATTATGGATAACCATTTTAAAGTGAGTTGATTTCATGGTGACTGAACAATAACCCAGGGTTTGTGTCCCGGGTACTCTCCATGTGGAGTTTGCATTTTCTCCCCACAATCTAAAGCCATGCAGGTTCAGAGGATTGGCCCGTGTTTTCACCCTGTGATTGACTGGTGCCCAATGCTGGCTGGGGTAGACTACTGTGAGGAAGGACTGACAGTGTGCTGATGTGGGGTTAGTGGATGACTTGCAAACATACCATTTTATTTAGCTGATGTTACTATCCAAAGCAATATGTTAACCAGAGCTGCAGGAATGGAAAAGTGTCTTACATGTCCCACCCCCACTATTGACTCATGGTATCCGATGCTCTTAGCTGACCTGCTGAAGGCAAATAAAACTGGGACTATGTGAAGTGCAGCTTTCCTGTATGAGTTATTACTGTTTTGGTAGTTTGCAGTTACCTCAGCCATGCTTATTTCAGTCCTTGCACTTGAAATAAGATTTTTGTGAATTCCAAAAAAAAAAAAAACACACAAGAGGGGCTTAGGGTCTCGGTGTGGTGCTGCAGTTAATTTAGTCCTATAGCTATTAATGGATGCCATGCTCTTTTACAGAATTTCTGCTGCAGCTCTTAAATGTTTGTCACCCTTACCTCTCCAACTTTCCAGGTTCCACCCTTGAGAGTCATCTAGAAACAGCCCAAGACTTACCAGAAGATGGAGACCCTGGGGTAATTGATATGCAGTCAAACTCTGTGCCAGCTGAGAGTGATGAAGAGGTGGGGACCCAGAGTATGGAATATGCAGCCCCTTTGCCAGAGGAGCAAGTAAGCAAAAGAGAACCTGAACAAAGTGAGGGGGTGGCATGTCTGGAGGAGCCAGAGGATGGCCATATTTAACCTTTGGTTTTCACAGTTCAACAATAACTTCTTACATTTACAATGTAAGGTTCTGTTTTAATGACAAACTGCAATATTTTCTGAAACTTTATTTTTATTTTTTTAAATATTCAGAATTAAAACTCACTTTATACAAAAAAGCAGCAGATTTAATCTTTTGTTTCAAGTCACATGTAATGTTGGATGCAGGCTGGGGTCCTTAGTCATACCACTCACGTCTAGCAGTGCTAGTTCACGGATGTGTTCCAGAAGACAGTAAAGGCTGTCTGGCCCCGACTGGCAGTATTCGTTGTTTCTCTGGGGCAGGTCCGCCATTGTGACTTTGTTCATGTTCTGGACTGCAGCTGCAGACTGGATCACTTCTTTTACAAAGTCTGTTTTGGCTGATTGACTACACTCACCATCTTGAAACTGGTGATGAGACATATGTGGCTTGTTTTTGAGGATTTCCATCCTAATTCTGTCTGCATGAGAGCGGGATGGCTGGGTCAAAATCTTCACCTTTTATATAAAAGAAGAAAATAAGGATTAAAATCCTACATTTTTAAATTATTAAATAACAGAACCTTTAAGGGACACACTGGTTCAAGCAGTGTGAGTTGTTACTTGGGATGACGGCAAAAAGGAATGCAAGTAGTAAAGGCTCTGGTCCCAGCCAAGTGTGATGGTCTGCCATGTCAGCAGCAGCACATGCTGTTGTGGTAAATTAGGAGAACCTCGATGGACCACCAACTCTGCTTAAAGGAGTGGAAGAGCAGATCAGGTTATGGGATCCCGAGAACACACACACACACACACACACACACACACTTGATTCTGTGCATTTGAACTGGATTGGAGCAAAAAAAATTAAATTGGGGAGGGATTGAATCCAAGTGGGGTCCTAATTTAATCTAGGAAGCTCTGCCCCTATGGAATACAGTGTCTTCCACAATTAAATAGAAAACTGAAATTGGGGGAGGAGAAGTACAGTTAGTAGACCTAATAAAACTAACATGAAGAGAGGGGAAAGACTGCCATTTGAAAAGTCTTTTGAAAATGCAGCCCATATTAAAATTTAATTGCTGGTTTTACCTATATTTAACAATGAAATTATGCCTTTAAATGATTCTATACACACTTGCATGTATTCAGAAGTTTGGAATCACGGAGCAATTTGTTTTTGATAGAAATTGATATTTTTATCAAGACATTACTAGTGTGTGTAATGGCTGTTCTTAAAAGGACGGATTTTATATTCACATGTGATCACAAACCTGCCATTTGTTTAGCGTCCTAATGGTCAGGTCCCTAAGCTTCTCTTTACTATAAACTTGTTCTGTTCAGTACACCAAAGCGTCTTTCCTTGGGTTACAAGGTACTGGCATTGTTTAAACTTCACTGCTGGGTTTGAAAATGAAACGGCTTTGAAAAGAAAAGTAAAAAAGCATCACATTTAAATGTTTCACCTGCAGCCCACTGGGTGTGCTCTTCTCTCGCCTTTTAAACTAAAAATAACTTGTTACAGAAAATATAAGGTGGTAATGCTACACATAAAGGTTTAGTAAGTGAAAGATTTGAAAATGGATGGAAATAAAGTCGGGTTTAAGTGGCTGATATCAATAAAAAGTCATCATTGGTCCCCAAGCAGCAGTATGAGAGAAGATGAAAGAGTTTGATTTAATTAAACAGATGTGCTGGGGAAATGAAGCACTCCTGATGTGGGATTTTAATTTTCTAAAATTAGACTTCTGCAATCCAGTGTTAAAAGAGAAAGGACGAGAACAAGATGAGTAAGAGTGCCCTCTAGAGGTAAGGACTGTCAGATGGCCTGCAGTAACCATGCCTTGAGATTTGGAGTGAAACAGAAGAACACATCAGGGCTAAAGTGAAAAAGGAGGCAACATAACACAAAGAGTGAGACAGTTTGCATCAGCAGAAACTAACAGCATGTGGGTTTTAAAAAAAAAAAAAAAAAAGACCAAATATCAAAGGCTGAACATGGGGGTCACAGGAACAGCAAAAGTCCTAGAAGGTGGTAGCTTGGAACAATGCAGATATCTGCCAGAAATGGCCAGAGAATACGAGGTGCACTCAGTGGCCATTTTATTAGGTCCACCTGCTCCACAGACACAGTCAGGACATTCACTTGTTGTTCAACTAAATGTTACAAAGGGTAAAATATGCAACCTCAACACCCTTGTTCTTGGTTTTGCATTGTTGGTGACAGATGATGGCTGTTTCGAAGTTGCTGAACCACCACCTTCTGGGCCTGTCACGTGTCCTGTGCTTGAAGGAAATAAAGTTATAACCCCAAAACATCTAATGCACAATTAAGGAGAGAGGAAGGAGGGGAATGGCAGGGCCAGTTAAAGCAATGAGAAGAGGCACAAATGCTGGGTCTTTGCAAAAGTATTTATCCCCAACATTTTATTTATTTCACATTTTATTATTACACATCATTAAATCACAAGAGATTTAATTTGGCATTTTTGACACTGCTCTTTACTATTAAAGTGAAAACATATGTAAAGTGGTTTAAATTAATTCAAATTATAATAACTCTGATCACATCAGTGGAGGCAGTGTGGTGCAGTTGTTAAGGCTTTGGACCTCAAAATTTACTACTCACACTGTGTGACCCTGAGCAAGTCACTTCAGATGGAAAAAGAAAAGTAGCCAGCAGTATCTCAAATATTGTAAAGGCACTTTGGATAAAGACATCCGCCGAATAAATGAATGTAAATGTAAGTACTCCTTTCAAGTTAATATTTGATACGAGGTTGGCAGCCATGATAGCCTTGAGTCTGTGTCTCTCTCAATCGGCATTAGCTTTGCACATCTGGCCACTGCCATTTTCCTCCATTCTTCTTTGCAAAACTGCTCAAGCGTTGTCAAGTTGCATGGAGATTGTGAGCAAACAGCCACAGATTCTCAATTGGATTGAGATCTGGACTCGGCCTCACCACAACATTAACATTGTTATTTTAAGGCATTGATACGTGGGCTGTAGCTTTATGCTGGTGTTACCGTCTTGTTGGAAAACAAATCTCCCATGGTGCAGATTTCTTGTTGATTGCATCAGGATTTCCTCCAGGATGTCTACAGATTCTGCTGCATTCATTTTAACCTCACAGTCCCTTCATGGCCTGCTACTGGAAAGCATTCCCATGACATGATGCTGCCACCGCCATACTTCACAGTGGTTATGGTAGACACTGTGCAGTGTAATATGGCATTTAGTTGGAAGGCCAAATAGCTTAATTAATTTTGGTCTCATCAGACCACAGAGCCTTCTTCCAGTTGACTCCAGTGTCTCCCACAAGCCTTCTGTCAAACTCTACCTGACGTGTCCTATGTGTTTCTTCTCTTTGCCACTCTCCCATAAAGCAGTGACTGGTGAAGCACCCAGGCTTATCGGTTTAGCCGCTCCAGCCCGAGCCAATGGAGCTTGAAACTCCTAGTTTCTCACAGGTTTCTTGGTGGCCTCCCTCATTAGTCTACTTTGTGCACAGTCACTCAGTTTTTGTGGGGGACCTGCTCTCGGCAGAGTTACAGCTCTGCTATACTCTCTCCATTTCTTTGTGGTTGATTTAACTAGTCTCCAAATGATATTCAGGAACTTAAACATTTTCTTTTCACCCTCCTCTTGAGTTTTCAGTCACCTGTTCACAGTGTTGCACTCAGTGCTCTTTGGCTTCATTGTGTTGGTTAGCCCACCATAAAGACTCCCCACAAATTGGACCTTTCACATGCTGGTGCACTTACACTGCAAACAATGGAAACCCCAGACAGGTGAACTCCACTGCACTAATTCTGTGACTCCTAATACCAGTTAGCTGGACCCGTAAGGAGTTAGGGGTGTCATATTAAGGGGGGGTCAATACCTGTGAGATTGATTATTTGGGGTTTAATGTTTTTAATTTAAAACACTTTGCAGAGATCTGTTTTCACTTTGACATTAAAGTCTTTTTTTGATTATTGGTGTCCACAAAAGCAAATTAAATGCATTGTGATTACATGCTAACAATAAAATGTGAAAATGTCC
>JANRMT010062828.1:1854497-1875381 GCA_026402145.1 Polypterus bichir lapradei | reverse complement strand
GTACAGCACGTTGCTGAACCCACCACACAGTGAAACAGCTCGGGATCCTGGTAGGCAACTCCTCAGGTAGACACATGGTCCAGTCCCACCCTCCAGAAATGACCCTCTATCTGCCGCAGCCAGGTGTTACATGGGCATCCCCTTGGCCTGGTCCAGCCACTCAGGTCTTCAACATGAGCCGGACAACATGGCTGTAGTGCCATAACTGATGCTCCCTCACAATGCAGGTAATGAGCCTTATTCGGGACTCCATGAGCTACCGCTCGTTCAACACAAATAAGCAAGCAGTACCCAAGAATTCTCCGAAGAGACACAATACCGACAAGAGTCAAGTCTCCGTCTCAGGTCACTGGATAGCGTTCATGTCTCGCAACCATATAGCAAACAGGGAGCACCACGACTTTAAAGACTTGGTCCTTCGTCCTTCTGCAGAGATATAGGGAGCGTCTCATACCCCTTTCCAGTGTCAATATGACTCAACCCCCAAAGCTCTTCCAATCCATCTAGTGACTTCACTGGAAGAGTTAACAGAGATATGAATGTTGCTGCCGAGGCAAGTAAACCTCTTGACAAGGTCGACACTCTCTCCACAGATAGACACACTGCAGATGGCTGTGCTCAAGAGGTCATTACAGGTCTGGATCTTGGTTTTTATCCAGGACACTCGCAAGCCTAGACACTCCGACTCCTCAGTCTCTTGCTTCTACTCTGTTTAATGATGGAATACAGAGATAGATCTTAAAAATGTGAACAAGTAACACAGCAGTAATAAATCTAATTAAGGAAAAATACATTGTTAACATGCAGAAAAGTAGAACTGCATTGGAAAAAACTGCATTAGATTAAGTAATTTGTAGTGTGAAGAACGTACTGAAAAAACATGAAGTTGGACATACAAGTTTGCTCAACAAGATGATGGTCATGTTAAAAGATAGTACCTTATAACTTAGCTTTCTGAATATACTCTTTCTAAACCAGTCTTTGATGGGTATGGATGCTAGTCTTACATGTATATAGTCTTATATGCACCAATAGGGGAGGGGGGAATAACAATAATTTTGTTATTTGTGTTTAATTTCTGCCAATTCTGACACTAGTGTTTATTATTTACTATTTATGTATACATTTTCCTTTTGTCCAATTTGCAACCAAGCCCCTATATAAACATTTGCTCTCTAATATTTTTGACCTTTTCCCAATTATAGTAGTTTTAGAATCAAATTAAATAAAACTGAATAGACTAACTATTTTGATGTTGTTTTAGTTCTTTAAATGGAAACATGGTGTTCTATAACCATTTAAATTAGAGAAATATTGGAGTTTTCAAGCTCAATTGAATGTATGAACTTTCTAAATTACCAGTTCAACTGACAAAGGAGCAGCAGACTGTGGTATACACAAGGTAGGTATTTTCCTTTTCAGTTTTGAGGTAGGAAAGTATCCCTGTCCCTATGGAAGGCGCTCTTTTAGAGACTGTTTGTCCATGGAATTCATGGTAAACATTTAACACACAGCCAACATTCTATCCAACATACCACGTGTTGTTAAGTGAACAGTCTTTGTGAAGTATGTGTTATCATATTGGTCTATCATATTGAAAACAATCTTGACATCAAACAAAATGCTATTAAGTTTTTTTTTCCTCCATTACTGGACAAAACTGGGATGATGCCTTAGACATCAGGCATCTATGATTAGACTTGTGTCAGTTAAGAAAGCAATTTTATAAATAAAAATCAGGTAAAATGCATGTAAAAATATATCCAATAAAATATATAAAGTATAAAAAAACATGAATAATTAAAACTAAGAAAATAAATCTAAAGTATTCAAAATCAGGGAAACTGAGTACAATAAAGATCAAAAGGACCAAAAATCTTTAAAGTATTCCCTGCTTTGTCCCTATTTTTAATTATGTAGGCTCCACAACAGTGGGGTACCTGTAGGTACTGGCTGGCTCTGGGGTTCCTCTCCATTTTCGGTCTCATTTTCACTTAGAGCCGTTACTCGACCCCTCCACTCCGCACGTGGCAAAAGCTCCACCGCTACCACATCTCCATGGATTCCACGATTCCGTGGCTTCCACCCAAACACCAGGATGTCACTATTGAGCTCTGAAAACATATAAAAACAAAAGGCTATTAGTTCAGTATTGTTGTAGATAAAATTGATGGTAGACCCTAGATAGTATGTGTGTGTTTTTCACAGTCAGCACCTGCTAACCTGTGACCAGTTTTTAGCTCCAACTAAATGAAATGTGTCATCTTACAGAAATCTAGAATGCCTGAGGGCATTCACAGATAAGCCTCAGGCATTGTAAATCTTGATAAATCATACAGTGAGAAACACAAAATAAAAATCTGCCTTTAAAGACACACTTTTACTCATTCATTACTAGACTGCAAAGGAAAAAAGCCATCTTCAGAGATAAAGAAGAATCCACAAGCTTGTATATCGCTTCACAAATGATAGGGTTGAGAAGCATGCAAATTTACCTGATGAACTAAGGCACATAAAATGTTATTTTTACATTGCATAAAGTTACATACAATCAACTGCGAATGAAACAAAAAATGTTTTATTGGTAAATTTGTGTACAATGCAGCCAAAAAAATGTCATGCTCATCCAGAGAATGTGGCAACAAGAAATAAAGAACTCAGGAGTTTTTAACTTTGCAAACAGAGGAGAGACCCATCTTTCTGTTGTCTCATGTTTTACATGATAAAACAAAATTGGAAAAAGAAAAAAAAAAAAAAAAAAAAAAAAAGAAAAAGAAAAAGGTCAAAGTCTGTGCCTGAACTTGCTGTAACTGTATCTGCACTGGCTCCATCAGGCAACATATTACTGGCTGTCACAAAAATGGGTGAGCTGTGCTGCAAAGTTGGCACTCAGTCAGTAAAGTAGACATGGGCAGCAATTTTAAGTCGTTTACATTGACATGATCCAATGATGAAACTAACGACTGCAGTCGGAAAATTTGACAGATCCCACAACTTGAAGTCACCTAATGTGACATTGGCTATAGACAAATGACAGTAACATATGCTTCTAAAACAAACAAAAAAACTAAACTAACTCAGCATTCAACCCCCTGCCCCCACCTGAAACCGAGAATACAAATAAATGACCCAATCTAAAGTAATTCTTTGTATAAGACAGAACAGCCTGTACAATACAATGGGTAATCATAAGCCCAGCATATATTTATGAATGTTTGCCAAGCTCTGAAAAAGCTTTGAACATATCCTTGTAAAGAGAAGTAGATTTTTTTCTAATTTAAAATAATGTAGAACAGTACTTTCTCACTGAGGTGTAGAAGGTGGGTAGTGATTCTTCCAGTTCAGCAGATAGTATGGTATGGGACATTACAATAGACTGTTTAGAGAATACCTTTAAGACATTGGGTATTACACCAAATACGGATGTAAAGGCATTAGATGTGATTCTAAAGCCAAGACTGTGCAAGAGATAAAAAAAGCTGTGCAAGTGTAGGGCATTCTGATAAAAACATGCAATATAATGATGCACATAACTCACAAATCTGGTCTTGCCCCAAGTACTTATAATGCTATTTTAAACAAGATGTGATTGATAACTTTCGTTTTAGTTGAATTATGGCATGCTTGGTACAAATTAAACTAGAATACATTTTCTGAAAGGCTGAATTCCATTCCTTTACAGAGATTTTAATATGCAAGACTTTGCAGTTTAACAAGACAAACATAAAACAGTGAAGGGCTTGTTTTTCTTTCCAAGAACATAAAGTCTTGTCTTGGGCATATTTTAATTCCTGGTCAAATAATTAAATTCTTCTTAGTGTTCTACTAGAATTAGTAATGAAATAAAACTACTATAGATTTATAGTGTCTTCTGGCTGTGTTATTCACTTTTTAACATGTTCTTCAGGAGGTCACAGATGCGTGACATGCATGACATCAGCTTGCTTACTTACTTCAGAGGCAGGCAGACAACTCATTGCTAGAAAGATATCTCCAAAAACACTTGGATTTTTGTTATGAAAAAAAAAAAAAACCTAGAGATGTTCTGTGCTTTCTAATGAGGAAATGCACGGAGTTCCAAGGTTTCTCTATACGCAAGTGGCATCTGAAATCTACTGCATTTTTAGTGCATTAAGAAACTACTATTAACATTTGTTTTGTTACACCTGGCTAACACTGGCAGCGTCACTGGGCATCAGTTAACAATGGATACTACTGTTTTAGTACTGATTAGTATTTAGTAAAACAAATATTCCACATTTTAAATTACAAATGTTTAGACAAAACAATCATCTATAGATGTTTCCAGTGAGGATCGGCCTGATCAGGCAACTTCAGTGAGACTGATTGAGCATAACAGACAGACTGACTATCTGAAAGCTAAGAATAATAATTATACATTCTTGCAACAACAATGGATTTAGTGAAAGCAATGGAAAAGATTAGCTTAAAAACAACCAAGCAAAGTAGGCATTAAAAACCAAAAAGTAGAAATACAGAAATAAATAATGTAACACATTTCACATAACACAACATACAATAAATAACAGTAACTCAAAGCAAGACTAGCCTCTCTTTCTTTAAAAATTGGATAGCAGCTGACCATATTAAGAAAGGCTGTAAATTCACTTTCATTGGGTTGATCAAACTACAAAGAAAAACTAAAGAAACAAAGATGGGTTGGTAAGTGACTAGCAATCAAAACCTCTCATCTTACGATGCAAGAGTTATGCAGATAGATAGGATGTGCCTATTCAATGTGTTCAAATGGAGACATATTCAAATGTGTGCCTTGACTTGATGTGACAAAATTTTATAACTTGGCAAGGTCTACTGACAGCTAAGGAAACAAAGAGCAATACAGAGTTTATTTGGTACCATTGGGCTGCAGTTTATTTTAATACATTAAATCATTACATTTGTGGATGGCACCTTTGAAAGGCTTGTGTGTTCTCACTATTCCATCCAGTTGACTTATTACAGTATCTTTCACGTATTACAAAATAAATAAAAATTTAGTTTTGCAAAGTACCCAAAATACAAGGTGAGGACACAATTTCTGTTACTTCATTTCTTTATGTTGCAGCTTCTTACAAATATATACTGTAATACAGTAGAAGACTTCTTGTAAAATATTTGACACAGTCTCTCTTTGCTACAACTAAAAACCCTTTTCAGTTGGTCTTGTCTGGTTTATATTTTCTTTTATAGAAAACACAAATTAAGTTTCACAAGCGAATGAACAAACAGAACTGCAGTGTACAAGAAAAAACAACTGCAGACACTCATGATTAGTCAGTCTTAACAAAAATAATTCAATCACTTGGCTGCTGTTCTGTTATGAAGATGCTCCGAACAGCTCAAAAATGCTTCTGCTGTACAATATAGATGATGGCTACAGACATTACATTTACTCACCAGTATTCTTGTCTGTTGAGCCCTGAACCCGAACATAGGCCTCTAGCTGTGCTCTGTGCTTGTTGACATTGAGTATTCCCTGGATTTTAGAACAAAAGATCAGAAATGCATCCACCCTGTACATTATTAATTTAACACCAACTGCAATATCAAGAACTAAACTACTCCTTCTTTACATTAACAAAGCCTGACAATTATTCATTTGAAACGCCTGTCTTATTTCCTATGGTTCTTTTTCCTCACCTGAATATATTTTCCAGACTTTATTCCAGTCTCCAGAACACTGAGAGGCAGGTGCTCTGGGTACTCTTTTTCTCGACTTTCACTTCCTTTCTCTCGCAGTGACTGGGTAATGGAATCATAGAGGTCATGTGCAGTGTTCAGGTGGGGCCAGAAGCTATCCAGATAGTCCTACAAGTAAAATGCTTTCTGAGAAAAAAAAAGTGTATACAAGACAGAAAAACATCTGCCCTGGAACAACCAAGACAGCCAGGAACAAAGATGGCATGAGTAGAGAGAGAAGAGGAGACGGAATTTTTTTTTTTTAATCCTCACAATTCTGGGTTCTTTAGGCAGCAGCACTGTTAAGTGTATATAACAAATTAACATAACATTTTCAAACCCACTTAATTCAATCAGAATTGGAGCCTCTTTCAATCACATCAAGCGATAGGCGGTAATCAGTTCCAGAAAGGGCACCACTATATCACAGGATCCTCATTCCATACTTACACTGAGCCAATTTAGAACTGCCAGCATCCTCAACACAAAAGTCTGAAGGCATGACAGAAAAATCAAAGCAACTGGATGAAACCGTACATGTACATATTTGAGTGTGTGAAAACTCCATAGACATTGACTATGTACAATATCTGAAACCAAGATGGCCGGATCAATAAAAAACAGTGCCACCATGTTAGAGGAGAAAACAAAAGTGTCAAGCAAAAATAAATCATTGAAGACCGCGAGAAAGGGGGTTGATGTTCCGTAGCCTAAACAGTGAAAAATGTGCTTAGATCCTCAGGTATAACACAATACCTGAGATGGATCTTATTATTTATTCCAGCATTCTGCCACTGAATTATGGATAATCATTACTGAACTTGAATTATTCATGCCTTGGGAACAGAAAGCTTATTGTTACACCAGTAATACTATTTTTAAATTTGAGAGAGACAGCATGATATTGAAGGCTTTGATGCACTCCCATTTAGACTAATCACACTCCAACTGAAGCACAGTAACACATGTAATACAAGAAGATAAAAAGAAAAAAAAGAAACGGTATGAATTGTTCGGCTGTAAAGTACACACTGCATTTAAATTTACACTTTAAAGACTCACAAGTTACCTAGTAATTTCTTGTATAATAAGTCTTCCCCCTTAGCAGATCTAAGGCCCACCTTAACAGAAGTCAGAAAAACTCCTTGTGTTTTGCTCCCATACTCTTTAATGGTTTCTTCATCTTCTGAAATCATAACCAAAGGCACTGTACCATTTAGGTGATGAAAGTACCAAACAGTAGCATAGTAGATACACCTACAGAGAAGCAACAGAAGAGGGTGTGAGGAGTCGCATGACTAGCTGCTAGTGCTAGTTGTTCTCTCTTGCTCACCTGGTCTGCCATTTCTCAAAAGATTCTCCTTTCTCTCGGGGAAAGTAAGATTCTCTTTGAAACTCATTTGAGAAAAGAACACAGTCATGGTGGGCATCCTTCAGCAGACCCTGTAGTCGCCTGTACTGCCTATAAAAAGCAACAGTATATTGATTAATTTCTATAATCATACTACAAAAAATAAATACTTTTAACAAACCCTAGCTAGGGTTATTTTTTAAAAGTCTGAAGTCGCACAATACAGTAAAAACCATGAAAGTCACCTTAAAATGCTGAACCATAAATTTGAATCATTCTGCAAACCACACAGTGCTAAGATACCAAAACAATACAATTTTCTTTAAGACTACCTGAATTTTACATAGCTCAACCTTTTGCATGTCACACTGTTCTGCAATAGATCAATAAAGGTAGCTGCACAACAGATTGCGGGTCCTCTGTAAAATGCTAATATAATGGCTTGGGTGTAACTGCTGCTGCTAATACATAGTAGCAATTACAAACACTACACTGTAAGGTAGGGACATTTCTACATTTCTAATTGGATAGTCCAGTTTTACATAAAGTTAAACTCAAAAATGCCAAAAATTCTCAGGGGAAAACGGGTATTTGTAAAATTAAAAAAAAAAATCCCTCAATCAATATTAATAAAAATCATCTGGCTGTAGCATTTGTGTATGAAGCAGTACAGAATAGCTCTGTGCATGTCTCTGCTCACATCCTTCCACCCACTTATGTTTTTTTCCCCTGAGAATTTAGTCTATTTAATTGATATGTTTGTTTAAAATAGACAAAAATGATTAGCATATCAAAAATATAAAAGTTAACTATTACACGAAACAAAGTAGTTACTTTTGGAAGATGAAATTGAGCTTAAGGTGCAGGCCAACGTTAAGCACACACAGCGTTCATTCAAAATATAGATAAAAGATTATGCTTTAAATACACAGAGTACATGTATTAGGATATAAACATATAGTATCAAGGTTTTGTCTTTAGAAACAGGACAGACTTAGGTTACCTTTGTCGATCACATTTTTGAACTCATTGTCATTGCATATTCAATTAAAAAATGTCTGATTTATAAATGCAGTACACACACACACATATACATCCACCCCTGCGCACAATGGTTAGCCATTGACCATTTTGTCATAGATGGTCCTAAAGATTACACTAAAGATTCAACTCCCCTTAAATTTAGTGAATATAATGGTTTTATTTTTAACTGCCTGTTGAAATTAAAGAATAAAAACTGTTTAAATGTTTAGGCATTCTGAATTTGAAAACCATTCTGGAATTAAAAAAAGAAAGTCCCTCCTCCTCCCCTCAATCACAACATGCTTTACAGAGAAAACAAGATTTCAGTAACTTCCTTGTAAAACTGCAGGTTAATTCAAATTTGCATATCTTAATCAAATCAACCATTATGTACACTGCTCATAAAAATTAGGGGAACACAAATCACCATGAAAGAAATATTGAAGTGGAATATCTTTACTGTGTGATACTGTCTAATTCGTTGAGAACAAAATGATGTAACAATAGTCAATGGAAACCAAAATCAATAAGCTACTGAGGGCTGGATTCAATATGACACTGAAAGTCAAAAAAATAAATCACAGGCTGATCCAATTTGTGTGTATTTCATCACAGTAATATCATAATGTGACTCAGTAGCGTGTACAATATCTTGGCATCCTCCTGATGACATGATAGATGGTGTCCTGGGGGATCTCCTCCCAGACCTGGAGAACGACATCAGAGAGCTCCTGGACAGTCTGTGGTTCTACTTCACAGAGTCAAACTGACTGATACATAACCTACCAGAGGTTCACAGTTGGATTCAGGTCTGGGGAATGTGCGGGCCGGTTAATGGTATCAATGCCTTCATCATCCAGGAACTGCCTACAGAATCTGACCACAAGAGGTTGGGCATTGTCCTGCACCAGGAGGAACCCAGGGCCCAATGCACCAGCGTAAGGTCTGACACTGGCTTCTAGGATTTCATCCCCACATGTAACACCAGTCAGGGTACCATAGCCTAGCATGCGGAGAGGTCTGTGTGACCCTCCAAGGTATGCCTCCCCAGACCATCACTGACCCACTGCCAAATCAGTCATGCAGGATGATTTTGCAGTCTACATAACATTCACCACATTGTCTCCAGACTTTCATGTCGGTCACAGGTGCTCAGTGTGAACCTTCTCTCATTTGTGAAGAGAACAGGGCTCCAATTGTGGTATTCTCTGCTGAATGCCAATCAAGCAGCACATCGATTGGCTGTAAACACAGGTACCACTAGAGTCAAGCCCTCATGCCACCTTCATGGAGCCCATTTCTGACAGTTTGATCAGAAACATGCACACCAGTAGACAGCTGGATGTCATTTTGTAGGGCTCTGGCAGTCCTCCAAATGGTCTTCCACACACAAAGGAGCAGATACTGGTCCTGCTGCTGGGTTGATGCCCTTCTACGGCCCATCCAGCTCTCCTCATGTAATGGCCCATCTCCTGGTATTTTCTCCATGCTCTTGAGACTGTGCTGTGACACACAGTAGACCTTCTTGCAACATATGGATGTGCCATCCTGGAGGAGCTGGACTACCTTGTAGCGGGGCCACATAGTTAGTGTTAAATGTCAGTTCTGAGTGCGTCTCGTTTCATTGTCCCATTTGCTGTTTGTATGTGTATCAGTTAATGCCGTCCCCGTAAAAGGAGGACGGATGATTGAAGGAGACCACAGCCGCAAACATGGAAAACACCTGTTCTTAATTAATCAATCACAGCCGTCACAGACTATTTAAGTAATCGGGAGAGAGAGAGGAAGGAGAAGGAAGGAGGAAGGGGAAGGAAGGAGAAAGAAGACCATTTTGTTTCAACCACTTTTCAACTTGCTTGCTGTTTTTTCACATCGCGCCTTTTCACCAGTTTGCTTTTCATTTTGCCGGACTGTTTTTCAACCTCCATCTACTGAGACCCCGGTGTCGATTCACTATCCACCATACGCCGAGGAAGCACGGTGAGGTTGCTCCAATCGCCGGGAAAATCATACAACGCATTTACCTCTAGTTCAGTCATCCGTTTTCAGGACAGTTTTACAATCGGACTCAAGTTCACAATCATTCAGTTTATCAGTCATTTTGTTATTCGTGTTGTGTGTTATATGTTACAGGGGCAAGGGAGGGTTTTTGTTGTATTTATATTTGGTGCTGTCTTGTTGTTGCTGGGGTGGAGGGATATTTCTATTTATATCTGTTTTTTGCATGTCTTGTTTTATTTAATACATTTAATCCGTTTAATTTTACATCCTGTTTTTGTGTACTTATATTTAAACCGTCGATTGTGGGGAAAAGTTTAATTGGTTAAGAAGTACGGCTTGATAGTTAGATTATTTCTCAGTAAATTATCCAGGCCACAGGTCTTGGAGGTGTAGCTGCCGGCTGGATAAAGGGGCAACCCGAATCAGCTGCACATACTGCCTCATGTTACCAGTAGTTACATGAACACTACCAAAACCCAAACTCAAGTAGAATCAGTCACTAAAAGTAAAGAGAGAGCAAGTGTCTGTGGCCACCTGCAAAACCATTCTCTTTTTGAGGGTTGTCTTGCTATTGCATTTCCAGTGCACCTGTTACTTTAATTTGCACCAAAGCAGATGAAGTTGATTCACAGTCACTTATGCTTCTTAACTGGACAGATTGATATCCCTGAATCTTAATTGACTTGGCATTAGACTGTGATGAATAAGTGTTCTCAATTTTTTTGGAGCAGTATATATGATAAACTAAAACAATCAATGACAGACCCAAGTAAAACGAGTTTAGGGACCCTTTCTCAATGGTCCTCCTTTTTTGGATGCTCCAAAGACATGCATTTTTAGAACATTACATACATTAAGAATTTCATACAATGGCAGTCAGACCTTTTATAACATTGGCATAGAAGCAGCATTAAAGATATTGTCAAGCAGCAAGCGGACAAAGTAGAGAGAAAGCATACTTTAATGCGACTGAGATACCATTGTATGGAGAATTGAAACACTAGATTCGGGAAACATGGTGAGCACAATAATAAGCAATGTTTACCGTATACAACATGTTGGTAAGCCCTTGCTATTTTGACCATTATTAGCATTGATCGTGGCGTTTGCAGCTGGGTTGCTTTTTCTGCTTGCAGGTACACTTGTAGGCTGGAGGTGCACACAGTAGTATGCTGTTCAAAGAGGAAATTAAGTTTTTAAAATATAGCATTTAAAACCAAAGGGGTTGTGCCATCACAATTTATTTCCCCCCTAGGTCACTGGCAACATGATTGCTAGTTTTCAAGCTGTTTTATTATTTTAGTTGTCTTTTATACAGTAATCTGAATCGACACTTTCATATTCTAGTAACTTAATGTAGTAAAGCCTCAGCATTCTTTCTCAGCTCCAGATGTCACAGCTGTTTTAAACATATTTTAGGGGCGCACAGAAGTATCCATCCATTTTAGAGCATATATAATCCCTCAGCAAAGGAGAATGGCCTAGCAGCTTACATTCTGAAGAATAGTTTCCCCAACTGTTGTGTATTTACTTTTTATGAGACTGTGTGGTTATGTTCCCATATTAAATAAAAAAAAACAAAAAAAAACTAACATATTCTAATTGTGGATTAGAGTTGGAATGATACATATTTGTAAAAGTATTCCTTCCTTATATGTGTAACTTGTTTCTTGCAATTTTGCTGTAATAACAGGTGACCATACATGCTTGTAAACTAAGAAGTGTCATACTCTGTTGTGTAAATTGTTCTTGTATAGCTGAATAAAGTTTTTCCCTATTCAGTTTGGAAATTTTATTTTATTCCCTTTTCACACACTGACATAAAGAAGGGCTAAAAATAGGGGGAATCACCCAAATCCAACAAGCTGCTTTATAACACACTTCAAGCAAGAGAAATATAGAGAGTACAGTGCACAGCAAGGGGGCAAGAATGGGAAAATGAGAAAGGAACTCTTAATAGCAATGCAGAAGAATGTATAGCGCATATTTGAAACACCACCTCCTACCATTTAAATGTGTCTGGTTCTTTACAAAAATGTTAACAAATGTCTTGGATTTTAACTTTCCGAGTTGAAATGTTTAATAGCTTACAGATATAATTTTAAATTTGCCCATTTCCTCCTGTTGTACATTCCATGAAACTTTGTAAGACTTCTTGTGTCAACAATATGTTTACAATGAAGCACTAAAACCCATTTCGGATGTGTTTAATGTCACACGTAGCTCTCATGAATTTGAACAATTTGATGTTTACCACAGAAATTACTAGCCAAAGTACCCCGAACTGCCTGGGAATATCTGTAGAATGGTTTAAGGAAAGAAAACAAAGGTTTACTTGCTTCTTAAATGTTTTCGTTTCGTTTTTTCCTTTCGTTTTTGCTAGCTGTCCCATCTGCCATCCACACTGCCTCTCTATCAATGTCCCTGCTCTCAAAAATTTGTTCTTTTTGGGTCTGATTGGATTCCTTAATTGTGGTAAATACTTGTTGGGTTGTAATCAGGAAAACTGCCCTGTCTGACCTGTCCTCTTAATTCAAAGTGGACAGTGCTTAGTGCTAAAATTATGAAGAAAAGCTGACAAAGCAGGAGTTAAACAACTCTTTGGTTCTGCTTTGTGTTGCGCTGAACTTTCACCCTTGATCAATCCTCACCCAAAACGCTACCTGCAAAAGTGCATAATACTAATTTTTATATTACAGTAGATTCAGTTTCAGATCTATAAAAACTTTGAAAAAGTGGAACATGAACTTTCTCAACTGAAGCTATTAATGGGGAATAAAAATGCAATGTTTTCAGTTTATTAAATATGATTTGCAATATTTAACTTCATTTTATTTTAGGATATTGTAGAAAAAAAAATATACATTATAAATGAATAAACTGTATGGCCAAGACTATAACCACATTATACAACTAAGGGGAAAAACTACTCTATTTGTGGTCAGGAAACATGACAGTCACTGACAGTTAAGCAATGACAACACAGGCAGACTTCCTACATTACACAGAAAATATGGGCTTACAAAGGTTTGGATATAAAACATTTTAAAGGACATTGTCAGCCTTTTGAACCATCAGCTAAAGAAATTGATGGGAATAATGATGTGTTTGACAGTGTTGATTTTTAGGATGCAAATAAGATAATTCTGGAAAAATATGCCAATATTAAGAAAATGTTCAAAATAAGTGTTATCTATTACACTGTTTATGTTTAAGCTCAGATAAACTAACCAGTGTTTAAATACTTGTAAGAAAATGTAAAATTGGAGCTTTTGGGGACCAAGGGAAATTCTTTGTCATCTGACATCACCTATTAAAAATACCAATCAAATCACAGTAGAAAATAAATCATCCATATTGGCTTGATGGAGATGTTATACAGCTTTTGAAAAAGGCATATGGCATATAGCTTTTGAGACAGTGATGACACACCACATTTAATATAAGAAATGCTGACACGTTATGCTGTCAGAGAACACAAATACAGTGTCACCTAAAATGTACCCAAACTACAAAGGCAGTGAATACTTTTAAAGAACAGCCAAGTTGGATTAAGACATCTCTTGGCTATACTGCAGTGATGCTTACTATATGGACATTGATTTGAATCTTTCAGGTTGAATATTTTCTCCTGCTTTTGACTCCTAGTACTTAATGTCTGGTTTCTCTGCAAATAAACATAAGCAATGATTAAAGTTTGAATATTAGGTGAGTGAAACTTGTTTAGTGATGTTATATGTCCAAAATTATGCATGTGATTAGTTATGCATTTAGCTCTTTCAAAAGGTAGCAATCAGGAAATGGAAAGATAAAACTAACCTTGCAGGAGAATCGCCTGGTTTCTGTTGGAGTAATTGAGCTGTCCTTTCAAGGGTAACTACAAGGATGCCTAAGAATATACTGCTAAGTTACTAAAGCTGAGGTAGCCAGTCTTGGCCATACTGCTAATGTGTTTGATTTGTGCAGTCCTTTCAAAGGTAACAACTGAGGAAGAGGAGTACCACACCCATGCATCCCAGCAGGAGTGCAGCTCTTAGCTTTTGCTGAGGTAGTTTGAAAATGTAGTCTTTTCCGGGATAGAGATTCAGGCATCCTGACAGAACCATCCTTGAGTGGAGTGACTTTTTGGTCCTTGCCAGGTAATTGCAGCTGAGGTAGCCAGCTACAGCTCGTCATATGTGATTAAAATGAGTGATGACTGAATATCAAAGAGGAAAGTACTGCATGGTGTACATGTAAATCAAGGATAGCAACTCGGGCATTTCCAGTAATGACTTGTCCATCATTATAAAAACAACCATAGAGGTAAAAAAGCCTTTTGTGTATACTTTTAAACAACAAAGCATAAACTATGTCAGCTTTGACAATACAGCATTACAATTACAAATAAAGCAAAATTCTTCACCAAGAAAGCCAACAAAGGTAACTTTAGAGTTCCTTCTTACATCTAAGTGTTACTACAGCCTAAACCAGGAACAATAATTTAGAAATTTTAGGGGGATAAAACCCCACATTGGAATTGGGCTTGGTCATGTTAGCCTGTAAACACTATTTCTCTTACGTCACCCAAATCTTGCGTAAACGTATTACATTTAAAAATTCATAATCATGTAAGACCAATAAAAGAAGCTGCACTTGTCTTTTTCGATAAAATTAGTTTTCACAAAAGAACTGTAGCACATTTTTCCACAATTCATTGTATCTTAGCCTTTAAAAAAACACTGGTATTGCATTTGCTTTGTTTGACTTCATGTCTTCTCTCTCTAAATTCTTTTACCTTTTGGTCACCTGTTACCAAAGAATTTGATGAACTATATTTTTGATATTCATCAACTAAATTTTGTTTGTTATGCAATAAGTCCAATTCTGATCGCATTATGTCTCTTAAATTTACTTAAAGCCTAGAGTGTAACTGGCACAGATACAGAAAATGTGAAGTTCAGTCTGGTCAAATGCTGCAAAGTAATTAGTAAACTTAGAGTTGTTGGAGTTGAAGAAATTGGTTGAGGTGTTCTACCTTAAAAGTTCAGAAAAACAAAGCTTTAAAGTTAGAAAAAAAGTTTACACAACACACCAAAAATAAACCACATTATGAGGTCTACTACAAAGCTATTGCTCCTTTACATAAAATCTGTACTGATCTTACTCACTCTCTATTTTATTAACAGAATTTACAATGCAAGTAAAATCTGGGTAAAGGAGAGATGTGAAAAGGCTGTCTGACATTCAAAAATCAAACTCTGACCAATAAGTTAAGAACGCTGGTTTGGGCTTTATGGGCCATATCAAAATTCATATACAGTGGGATGCAAAAGTTTGGGCAACCTTGTTAATAGTCATTATTTTCCTGTATAAATCGTTGGTTGTTACGATAAAAAATGTCAGTTAAATATATCATATAGGAGACACACAGTGATAATTGAGAAGTGAAATGAAGTTTATTGGATTTACAGAAAGTGTGCAATAATTGTTCAAACAAATCAGGCAGGTGCATAAATTTGGGCACCACAAAAAAGAAATGAAATCAATATTTAGTAGATCCGCCTTTTGCAGAAGTTACAGCCTCTAAACACTTCCTGTAGGTTCCAATGAGAGTCTGGATTGTGGTTGAAGGTATTTTGGACCATTCCTCTTTACAAAACATCTCTAGTTCATTCAGGTTTGATGGCTTCCGAGCATGGACAGCTCTCTTTAACTCACACCACAGATTTTCAATTATATTCAGGTCTGGGGACTGAGATGGCCATTCCAGAATGTTGTACCGTAGATCCCGGAATACAAGCCGACCCGGTATATTAGCCGATCCCCTTCTCTACCGACTAAATTACATGTATTTGCCGATGACCGGTATTTAAGCCGACCCCCTTCTCCAAGCAAAATTTTCTAAATTTCCTTAAAAGTGTCTCTTCGGGTATATTTATAATGTTTATCGGCGAGAATTTGAGACTGCCGGCATTTTTGATGGAAACTAGGAAGTGATTGCGGAGAAGTTTGGTAAATTGGAACCTTTTGTGTTGAAACTATATACGCAAATACGGTACATCGGCGGGTGGATTTCCGGACACTTGTTATAAATTTGATTAACTTAAATACGCAATACAGTGGACCCTTGACTTACGAACTTAATTCGTTCGCAAAGGCTAACCCATAATGCGTTCCAAACCTCCCACTACAACACTTACTTAACCTTTTCATAATAAAAAACACCAATATTTTTTCTAATGTACTAACCAAAAAGTTATAAAAAGTGCCTAGCCTACTTCGATTAGGCTAGGAGCATGGCGGCGCGCAGCGGCTCAGGGCTCTCCTTTTCAGTGCACTTTTTTGTTGTTTTTGTACTTTTTTTTTGTCCTTGATTGTGCACGATCGGTTCGGCGAACATCCGCTACACCATTCAGAACCTTATAGACATCGGTGTCCAGAGCCAGACATCTGTTTTGAGTGTTTTTCATCACATGCACAACATCCCAGACAACATAGCGAGACCAGCGGGCTCTCCGTGGTTTGTTGTCGGGTCTAGGAGACGACACAGACGGAGGAGGGAAAGAAAGCAGAAGCGGGGCCACAGATACGGCGTTATGCTAAGGCTAAAAAACAACCATACAAGCCCTATACAGAACTTTTTTCTGCACTGAAGGAGCTGCTTTTAATCTCATTGTAGATGCGTATAGTGACAGTAAAAGGCATTCTATTCTAGAAACAATTTCATACTGTACTCACCATTTAATTTGACATCTTTGGGCTGCAGGAAGGGAGGAGGAGGAGATATTTCCACACAATGTCCATCTTCATTTCGAAATTACATCCACAAACACATGTATCTGGGCTCCGACTTACGCTTACTAACGCTCTCGGTTGTTTGTTTACAATCGCGCAAGCGGATACACGTGACCGCATCCGTTTCGTAACGCAAGATGTGGATCGTAAATCTAAATAAAAAAATTTATTTTAAACTTCCCGATAATTTATTATAAATTTTATTAATAAAATCAACAACTAAAACACTTTTTTGAATAAATTCTTTATTTAATTTAAAGTACCGGCATGCAAAGTTACTTCTTCATCTGAAAGATGGCTCTGTGGTTTCGTCATTATTTACTTCCGTATTCATCGGCAAAACCGGCATTGCGCTGGAAATCTTGAATCTGAAATGATACTTGTTGTATAAACCGAACCCCAAACTCCAAGCCAAAAATCTAGGACGAAATTCTCGGCTTGTATTCCGGGATCTACGGTACTTGTTCCTCTGCATGAATGCCTTAGTGGATTTTGAGCAGTATTTCGGGTCGTTGTCTTGTTGAAAGATCCAGCCCTGGCGCAGCTTCAGCTTTGTCACTGATTCCTGGACATTGGTCTCCAGAATCTGCTGATACCGAGTGGAATCCATGCATCCCTCAACTTTGACAAGATTCCCAGTCCCTGCACTGGCCACACAGCCCCACAGCATGATGGAACCACCACCATATTTTACTGTAGGTAGCAGGTGTTTTTCTTGGAATGCTGTGTTCTTTTTCCTCTATGCATAACGCCCCTTGTTACGCCCAAATAACTCAATTTTAGTTTCATCAGTCCACAGCACCTTATTCCAAAATGAAGCTGGCTTGTCCAAATGTGCTTGAGCATACCTCAAGCGGCTCTGTTTGTGCTGTGGGCGGAGAAAAGGCTTCCTCTGCATCACTCTAGCATACAGCATCTCCTTGTGTAAAGTGCGCCGAATGGTTGAACGATGCACAGTGACTCCATCTGCTGCAAGATGATGTTGTAGGTCTTTGGTGCTGGTCTGTAAATTTATGCACCTGCCTGATTTTGTTTGAACAATTATTGCACACTTTCTGTAAATCCAATAAACTTCATTTCACTTCTCAAATATCACTGTGTGTGTCTCCTATATGATATATTTAACTGACATTTTTTATCTTAACAACCAACGATTTATACAGGAAAATAATGACTATTAACAAGGTTGCCCAAACTTTTGCATCCCACTGTAGTGATCTATCTTGAGTTTTAGGCCATCAGTTCAATAATCCGTCTAACAAAACATTTCATACTTAAAGGGTAAAAAACTAAGTGAAAAAAATGAAAGAAACAGAGAAAGAAAATTAAAGATCTACAAAGGTAACATAGTGACAGGACACTGCCTGCAAGTTTTCAGTCTATTTAGGCAATTTTAACTCAAGCCTGCAAAGGCAGAATGAGGAAGGAAATTATCACCCCTCTAAAACCTCGGATCAGAAAATGCCACCATGACCAGCAGGAGGGTTTTCAAGTGCAAAGACGTACACTGATAACAATCATCTAAAATGTGAACAGACTGTGCACAGACAAAGCACAGCCTCTGCCCATAACCCAACAAACTGTCTGGAATTTAATATTATAGATTTCAAGAGTGATATCAGAGCACTGAAATTGGAGAAGAAAAACTTAACACCAATATAAAAGTTGTACTACACCAAAAAAAGAGTAAAGGAAAACCTGAAGAGTGTAGCTTTTCTTCGCTTTTACTATCAAGGACAAAATCACAGCTCGAGAAGAAAATCCAAAGCTTCTAGAGATGAAAAGAGCTCTAAGTAACAGATTTTGTCGGTCCGGACGTTAGACTTCCACTGACTGAAAGAGTAGCAGCATAGGTCAAGTAAACAAAATGGTTTTCCACATAAAGCAAATACAGGAGATTAAAATGAGATGAAGTGATTAAAAAATATACAGGGAACACTTTGACTGCAAGCTTGACTGCTGGTATTATAGTTTTTATCCCTCATCATTTAAAATCATTAAAAGGCAAAGCCTCAACCTACTGCCATTAGAATCAGTTCATGGGAACTCTCTGGTATGAATTACCCATTGCAGCTAAAATCACATGTACATGTAACAATAAATAAACCTGTCTGTGTGAGGGCACTGTTGTGGTTATTGCATACAAAGCAGTCATAACCAGACAAGTGCTTTCCTAAGAATGGAGGAATAGGGTTGCTGGAGACAGGAGTCAGGCGATTGATACTGCATTAATTAAAAAAAAAAAAAAAAAAATCAAAGCAGAGAAAACCAAGAAATAAATCATCTCTTAATCAAAATTACCACAAACCTTAAGATCACACACAACAGGTCATCACTGAAACTCGGCAGTCAAACAAAGAAAATTGGTCTGAGAGACAGTTAAATGGCCAAAAAACAACTCTTAAGAGATATCCAGAAGGTCTCAAATGATATGAAAGCTGTGTGTTAGTTTGCAATTGCTCAGGTACAGTATTCTACAAATCTGGTCTGATGGCAAAGTTATGTGGGGGAAGTCATTTTCAAAAAGGCAAAAAACCTTATAGGATAAAGGACACAGTAGCCTGTTAAAAGCATGCAGGAAAATTCTGTGAAAAGACAAATATTGATGTATCTGGCTTTAAATGCCAAGAACTACTGGTTGAGTAAATAAAAGACCACATTTCACCACTTATAAAACACCATCCTCAAATCAGAATAATGGTGGTGGCAGCATTATTATGGGTTTCATTTTTATCTGCATTCTCAAAACAAAAAGTAAGGATGAGGGGAAAAAGACTGAAGCAAAGCCTTCAACAGTCTTTAAATAAAAAATCTGAAAACAGGGACAGAAGTTTATATTACAACAAGACACCAACACAAAACCAAAGATATCTGCAATGGCTCTGAATAGTGAAGACACATAGATGGTCCCAGTCAAAACGTATGACTTAAATCCCATCAATAAAACAATGGCTAAAACTTAAGCTTTTGAACACTGCCATGCTCCAATAACCTGAAACATTTGGAGCGATGTTATAAGACAGACAGATCAATCTTGGACCTGCAAAATGTCAAAAAATGGTTACAGTATACTGCAAAAGTCTTGAATGTGTAAAAGCTGCAAATGAGAAGCTACCAAATATTAAATGCAAAAAGACTAAAGTGAATGCATACTTTACAAAGCTGTATGTTTTTGTTTGACTTTTATTCATATTTTAGTTTTACAATAAGTGATTACTGTCCATCAAAATGTAACATGTTTACCACTACAAATAAGTCCAGTTTAAATGTGTTGTCACTTTGTCATTTGTATACAATTGTAATACCCACTGTATACACTACATAAAAAACAATTAACCTATTTAGTTGAATGGCATTTATTTTTGCAAAACACACTTCTACATGTATGACAAGTGTGCTACACATTGTATTTTGACTGAATTTGTAATCAACACAAAATGATATGCGAGGGGGGAAAAAAAAGTGGGAAAAAATAAGCAGAGCTCCATTACTAGGAAACCTTTAGCAGGAATACTAAGTAGGATGGAAAGTCTCACTGCTCTGTCCGTTTCCTTTCCAGTAAAGGAGACTAAACATTCCAAATTTCTAATGACTGTTCACTTTTCTGCAAGCACAATATAAACATTAGACAGTTTTCAAGTGAACTATCCCTTTATTCATTTTCAGACATGTATAAGCCCAATAATTGGGTTGCTGAGAGATTCTTCAAGCCAGGAACAATTCTGAACTGAGTGCCAAACTGTACATTCCCACCCAAGACCAATTTGGAGTAGCCAATTAACATAACAGAAACCTGCAGGTGGTATGAAGACCACAATATCTTGAGAAAACTCAAATATACACTTGTGAGGCGCTTGTAAATTTCATAAAAATACTGACTAAGCTAGGGATTTTAACAGTGTTTCATTGAGATGAGGCAGCATCCCTAACTAGTGTGCTACCGAGTCTATGTCGTCCACAGGAAGCAGAGGGTGATGGTGCGAGAAACCTCTTCAGAACTGGCCGATGTTAAGAGTGGTGTTCCACAGGGGT
>JANRMT010062828.1:1837670-1854097 GCA_026402145.1 Polypterus bichir lapradei | reverse complement strand
GCAGCAATCTCAATCACTTAGGTAACCTGCCCTCAGCCACTATCATTATAAAAAATAGGAACTAGACTTTGATGTTGTCTTGGAAGAATTGAGTGGATAGGACTGGCAAGCTTTGTTGGGCTGAATGGCCTGTTCTTGTCTAGATTGTTATAATGTTCTAACTTGCAAACCATGAACAGCAGCCTGCGACCTGACCCACTAATTAAGAAACATTGTTTTGATGAAACAGTACCTTTAAAAGAGCCCTCCTCCTCTAAACCAACACGACCTACAGAAAATAACAGGCTTCCAACTTGCATTTTGCTCACCTCATTCACATCACTCTTCAATAATACTGCACTGCATTGCATTGCATTGCAGAAAGATATCACAATCAGTGAGCTGAACACAGTGGAACAAAATTGTATTTATACATCACCAAATAACCTGAGAAATGCATTAAGAGAAATGGAAGGAAATCTGAAGTACTGAGAGTAAAATCTATGTAGTTCCAAGGGCGAATGTGCAAATTTTTCTTACAGATGTGATCAATCCAGCAATTAATGATAAAAGATTGGGATAGTCTGTATTTGCAAAAAGGGCTATGTAATATACATCAGACATTTAAAAAGTGATCAAAATAATACTGTACAATTGCAAAAAGGATTCTCTTACCATCATCTTACATCTCTACATGGTAGTGTTACTGGAAAAGTTTCCAATTAACCATTTTATGTTATGCCAAAAATGTACAGGTTTGAAGGTACATGTGATTAAAGATGAATCAAGTTTATCATGAAAGGCTCAGGTCAAGATTTATAACAAATCAAGAATGCTCCTGGCTGGGTACATGGTGAAGGAAGCTAGAACACAGCAGGCTAAAGCTAGGAATATAACAAAGCATCTCCATACAAGATGTACTAATATTTAAGTAAGTGTAAGGAACCCAGGTGATGGAAACAAAAAATAATCCTTAACCTGCAATTGCTGAGCGCTTCAAGTACTGAGAAAAGAGCTATATAAATGCAAAGAATTATTATTATCATTAATGTGATTCTTTTACAGAAAATTATTTTCGGGCTGTGGAGTTGGTAGATAAATTCTTCAACTCCAACTTCTTGCTAATATATGCTCCATGTTGACTGAAGGAAGGCAACATACACGTCATTTAACCACATAACTAATCGCTAGGAAGCTGACTCCCTACCATATTGGCCAGTTAAACAAAAAAACAAAAAAAATGAAAACAATAAGGTTTTATTTATTGTTTTTAATCAAGCAGCTATAAAGTAGTAGCATGCATAAAAATCAGGAATAGGAACTTTACCAGTTCAATAAATATAAACCACATTCTTCGGTAGTTTTAAAACAAAAACAAAGCTTACTACACCAAAAACAGTTTATATATTAAACTTGGAATACAGTTGTAGAGTAGAATAGCTGTTAAATGCAATCCAAAATTAACTCAATGCAGTGTTCTAAGAAACAGAATTGCTTCTGCCAGATCCTCTTTCATAGAAGCTCTTAAATCTGACTTGATTAATTTTAGAGCTGAAAATAGTCTTTCAACACTGACTTGGGGGGGTGGCATTGCTGTTACAGTTCTATCCACATCACTAATAATGTCTATATCAACAAGGAAGGCTTCTTCTACAGTTAGTTTCGATGAGTGATCATACTTTTCAGCTTCTTTTAATTCTTAAAAAAACTCCTGCTGGAATCTCTTTAGGTGGACATTTACTGGTTGTTTATCTTTCACGCATAGGTGATGTAGCTTTGCTTTTGAAACTTCCATTTTGTTAAAGTAGGAATCAAAGTTTAATTCTTTATTTGAAGAGGATGATCCTGAGTTACCAGTGCTTATAGCTTCATCCAGTGGTGGTGTTTCAGATAGTAATCCCTTCATGTGAACTGCTACATCATAGAGTGCCTTTTTTCCATCAGCAATCTGGTCACTGCTCAACAAAATTCAGTTCATTGGATCAACATAAATAGCAGCTAACAAGATTTGATTATCCAGGAAGAGACTCTCTTTTCTTCGTTGAAGATACAATGCCATCAGCTATTAACCCTCCACTTTTGTTCAGGCAATATATCAAGCTCTTCCATTCCAGGAAAAATGTACCGGTGTTAAATCTTCATATTGCAACCTTTTGGTGACAGTAAAGGGGTAAGAAAGTAAACTTTCCAGTTCTTTTACTTGTGCCCACTGGTTTTCAGTTAATAAAACATTTTCATTGTCCAGTTCTTCAAGAAAGTCTTTTAGTTCAAGCAAACGCTTTACCTCAAATAACTGCTTCCCCAACGTGTTGTTTGATCCAAATGGCTCCTTTTCCTGCACATCTTTTCAAAATGGCATCTGTTTTAGGAGCTCTGACTGCAACAGTTACTTGCCTCAATTTGCCAATTAGGGTAGTTGAATGACAATCTTTCAATCCATCTATTACTGCAAGTTGCAGAGTATGAACAGCACAATGCATATGTTGAATAGTAGTAAGCTTAGATGCTTCTTCAGCAGTGTTATCCAAAATCTCACTATTCTCTTCAGTTTCACTTTCTCCAATACTTGCAAAACTGTCTTCCTCCAATATCTGTTTGTCACTTTCTTCATCTGCTTTATTCATTTTCTCAATTGTGCTTAACATATTAGAAGTATTATCTGAAACAATAAATACTGTAGAATCTGTTCCTTTTTAATTTCAAAATCTTCTAGAACAGGCGGTGTGCAAAGTTATGCTTAAGTTCAGCTCTGGGTGGAAGCATATGTGGAGAGTGCAGACAGAACCCCTGAACACACATCAGGCCATAGCACACACCTACACCATTACACTTGTTTACACTCAAATGAACTTGTTAAACACATTATATCTGAAATAACATAAAAACACTTTTTGTAATGTACCATAATCAAGATTACAATATGTCTGGTTGTATAATAGCTCAGCTGAACTTCACACTAGTAGTAACACAGCTATGCACTGGGCTTTGTTCTTACATCAGAGAAGTATTTAATTATGACTGTTTGTGAAATGGGACATTTGAACTTGCTGTATTTTTTTTCCATTACAATTTAAATTTATTAGGAGTCGGAGTTGGTACATTTTTGCAGACTCTTGAGTATCCAAAATTGTCTCCAAGTGCTCGACTCTGAGTCGACTCAACTTTGAAATAAATAAGATAATCTACAAGGAAACTGTTGACCAAGGTTACTACTAAATATGGCTGTGCATCATCTATTTCACACGTTATTTTTTTTCACCAGTGTAGGAAGAAACATGATTCTGTGAATGCAGTGGAAATGGAGCTTAATTCAGACTTTTTGGAACAATAAAAATTCATTTTCAAATACAGTATTTGTGTGGTTTCAGCCAGGTTTTGACAGTATGGCTAATTTGGGCATTTCTTATGATTTATGTGTAAAAGAGGCTATAATGTGGCGGCACCCTACCCCAATCTCCCATCATCTATTGAAATAGATATCCAAGGATATGGTAACATGCAATTCAGAATAGTCCACACTTCACCTTTCAATATAATTCATAAATCAACATAATTCTTTTCAGAAATTAAAAACAAACAAAAAAAAAACAAAAAACACACAATTTAAATAGATTGACATTTTTACAGCCAAAGAAAATGCCCTCTAATGTAATGTTACTTTGCACATGCATGCACAAATTTGCCAGATGTCCTGCACACAAAGAACTAGGTCTGTCTGATCAAAACAGCACTAGTCATGTATTTCAATATTTAAGGAAATTCAAAAGGACAATCAAGTGCTTAAGAATGGTAGCTTGTTTTGCCTTGTTCTAATTTCAGCTTTGCTCGGTAGAAATATTCCAGGCTCTCTACATCTTAAATAGATTCTGTGTTGACACACATTGCTTAAAACAGTGATGTGTAATTAAATTCAGATCACATCTATTAATTCCTGCAATAACTGATTTTTCTTTTAACTCCACTTAGTTCAGTTCCCATTGAGGCCCTGCCAACTGTCTACCAGCTGCATGTTTGTTATAAGACCATTTGTTTTTATCTAACCAACAGCAGCTTAACCCAATTTACTAAATTTGTACTATCATGATAATCACTCAAATGCATTTTATGTATACAGTGCTGATTTTTTTAAACTTTTGGACAAATATCCCCACTAAACAAATAATGATGGGTAAACACTACCTGATCGATAGAACACAACATTAAGTACATTAAGTAGTGAAACAAAGAAATAACTCACAGCAAGTTTATGTAAAGTGAAACAGGCAGTGCCATCTTCAAGTCTCAGGCAGAACAGAAAAGAAAGGTTGGGAACAAGTAAAATTGATCAATGACTGCATGTAATGTGCTTAAACAATTACAAGCGATTTTACCAGTTTCATATGTGCATTACTGGTAAAAAGAGGGAATATAAAGTGTGACTGTCTCAGATTTCACTTTGATCATGTCACTGAGCATCTAAGATGCTTTTGTGAAGTGGTGTTTTTTTGGTGGAGCTTGTTAGATACATTTGATATCTTAAAATAAGGCATTTTTTGCAGATATATTAATTTTTCAGAATGTTTGAGAATTGTATATTCACTTGTATAATACAGTTTGCTGTAAATACAAATGGAACAAACCTATTTATTAAAATTTTAACAATACTATACAACAAAATGTACAAATTTTTAAAAAGGGAGAGAGTGTTGGATGTTCTATACTGGTACATACTATCTATATTTTTTCTGGCCTTTTGTTACTGTGACATCTATACTAATAAAAGGCAAAGCCCTGACTGACTGACTGACTGACTGACTGACTGACTGACTGACTGACTGACTGACTGACTCCTCACTCACTCACTCACTCACTCACTCACTCACTCACTCACTCACTCACTCACTCACTCACTCACTCACTCACTCACTCATCACTAATTCTCCAACTTCCCGTGTAGGTAGAAGGCTGAAATTTGGCAGGCTTATTCGTTACAGCTCACTTACACAAGTTAAGCAGGTTTCATTTCGAAATTCTACACGTAACGGTCATAATGGTCGATAATGGTCGACAACGTCCGCCATGTTGAACTTTCTTATTTATGGCACCATCTTCACGAAATTTGGTAGGCGGCTTCCCTGCGCTAACCGAAACCGATGTATGTACTTATTTCATTGGTATGACGCCACTGTCGGCCGCCATATTGAACTTTCCAACGTCACTAATTCTCCAACTTCCCATGTAGGTAGAAGGCTGAAATTTGGCAGGCTCATTCCTTATAGCTTAGTTACAAAAGTTAAGCAGGTTTCATTTCGAAATTCTACGCGTAATGGTCATAACGGTCATCAACGTCCGCCATGTTGAACTTTCTTATTCATGGCCCCATCTTCACGAAATTTGGTAGGCGGCTTCCCTGCGCTAACCGAAACCAATGTACGTACTTATTTCGGTGGTGTGATGCCACTGTCAGCCGCCATATTGAACTTTCCAACGTCACTAATTCTCCAACTTCCCGTGTAGGAAGAAGGCTGAAATTTGGTACTTATTTCGGTGATATGATGCCACGGTCGGCCGCCATACTTAACTTTTCAACGGTCTTTGTTAGTTATGGGCCCATCTTCAAGAAATTTGGTACGCGGGTTCCCAACGCTAACTGAATCCTACTTACGTACATATATACGTCCACAGCCTGCAGCTCGGTCACCGTGTGAGGCGGCGTTGGGTCCCCCATCCCAACGCCTCCCACGTTGTTGGCTGCCTGCCTATATAAGCCCGTCCGTCGCTCCGGTCTCTACATTCCCTTCCTTGCTTCGCCACAGTATTCACGACTCCCTGCTGATAACTACAGCCTTTTTATTTAATCCACGGCTTCTCTGCTGTTTTATTGTTCATTTATTACAATTATAGTTATTGTGTAGGTATTTTAGACTTCGTTGATATTGTTCAGGTACCCATTTCCTTTATCATTCCAACCGTACCCCCATTAACATGTCTATCGAGGTGATCACCATCGATCAAAGAACTGTCACTTACCAAGTGGTTTCCATGCCCAGAGATGGCACCTGCCTTTTCCATTCTCTTTGTTACATATTGCACGGCCATATCAGGCTCACTCTTGATATCCGGAGGAACATTGTGTCTTATGTATTGAATGACTGGGACAGGTTCAAGGTGTGGACTGATGACGGTACAGGAGATAATTATACTACACAGGAGCACTAGAAGAGTGAAATGCTTAAGCCCTTCACCTATGCATCTGCATGTGAGTTAATGGCTGCCGCTGAATTGTTTGGTTGTCGCTGAATTGTTTGGTTGTCGCTTTCAAGTGTACTGAAATGGCCAAATATTTTACACCTTTCGACAACCGCCAATGCCTCTTAAACATCTTAGATTCACAGGTGACGATTTCAGTAGTGGACACTTTAATGTTTAGTAATGTTTAAACTCTCAAAAGCTGGATGTGAAGTTATCAATGAAAACTGATACAACGCTTGACAGATGCCGAATGTCTCTTCAACACAAGTCCTACAAATACTGTCGTAATTGAAACAAACAATGAAACTCAAACCGATTATGACAGCAGCAATCCAAGCTGTGAGATTTGAAACAAGATTACTGTTCACATGGCCAACTGTACGTTGCATGCTCAAGAGTAAGCTCAGCGCACAGCTACAGCTTGGTCATATTACAACTGGAGGGCCGAACTGACAACGTGGCATACAAAGAGATCCTTAAATAATTATTGGTATATTTTCCCTCAGTTTTAAAAAGGTTTAATTGTCTTCTTAATAAAAATTTTAAGGCAGTACTTCGCCGCTGCGAAGCGCGGGTATTTTGCTAGTCTTTAATAAATGTCAACACCACTCTGGTACTGGTAAACAATCCAAAATAAAATATGAAACTCTGGGTGGGTGAAAAATTAACAGGTTCCCGAAGAAGAGAAAGCATTACTCTCCTATCATTGCCATGATTTTATGAATCACAAACACAGCCTGGGTATAACAGGTAATTGCTGTTTTTTTTGTGGTCTTTGGTCATGTGGTCTTTGAAATACTAAACAAACATATGGGTTCTTTTCACCTTACTAGAATTCCCCTGGAAACAGTTATATTAATTCATTGGGCAGTATGCCTGTAACCCAAGAAAGCAGACAACTTTCTTCACACAGATTTCCAGGTTAAATGAAAAGATCTGCATGTAGGTTCTGCCAATTTAAACATATTCAGTACAGCTTCACCATTACTTGGGAGCAACTGTTCAAAAAACATAGTCCCCAATTTTTACTGTTCTGTAGAATGTGGTACACCGTTCTTTTTATAATATTGTGACAGTACAGATTAATCCCTTGAACATGCATAAGCTACACAGATGTAAGAGAGGCATTACAAAAGCACCTATGCAGCCAATCAAATAATACCCAAATAGGCTATCAAGAGCAAACATACATTTCTTTCTTCTCTAAATCTATTAATGTTACATTTCTGAAGGATAGGAAGAAAATGTAATTTACTATCTTATTTAAGTACTATACGTAATAGTATGATAAAGAGTTTAGCTGGAGTCCATAAATGTGCTGTTCCTGTGGTTTTTAACTCCATATGACTGTGACCCCTTGTGCTCCAGACTGATTAATATTCCCCTCCCCTGCCTTATAATGTAATGTAGTGATGCAGTTTGACAAAAATATGACAGCCCAGTTTCCATCTAGGTTATACCATGAAAATCTGAATAGGCTATTGGAGTGGTTTTACAGAACAGGACTAGCCCAAAAAAGGAACACCAGAAACAAACACACACAACTTGGGAAAATGCCAGAGTCCCCAAACAATCTGACGCAGCGATACGGATAGCTACATTTTCAAGCAGGTGTTGGCCCATTTCTGTCTCCATTAGGGATTGATGGTTATAAAACAAAGTTACATGCTAGATCTGATCCAGGAAAACACTATCACAGCAGCTCACTAAGCTAAGAATGTATCAGGACAACCTGAGCCATGATATTGTGATAGAGACATGATGGTGGCTCACTCCAAGAATGAGTACCAGATTGTATTCCACCTCATAAGCAAGACTTACACCACAAGAACGTACATAGGTCTTTAGGAACATGTCAAATACAGGTTTACTAAAACAACCAAAGTGGATATTAAGGAACAGAAAAAGCAACAACCAGTACCCGAACACAAAAAACACTCTTTGCCAGAGGGTGGATCTCATGAATGTAGAATCAAAGAGCCACATCCACTTACACAACTCAACAACACTGCTCTTTTATTTATGGGGGATTCATCTTTTGACTTATAAAGTCATAAATAATACCCTTTTCTAAATAAAACAAATGGTCTTTGGATGGCTCTTCTTCTAAGGTTTCCTGGCAGTTGGCTGACCAACATAAGGTGAATTTCTGCAACTACTGAGCTGGAGTGATATAAGATACAAGAGAGACAGAAAGAAAAAAGAAAAAAAACAACCTCATGATCTGACGAATCTGTTAGAAAAAGTCACACAGACAATGCATGTATTCTGTGATGACAAGTCCTTTTTAAAACACTGTCGAGAGACATCAGTGTAACTCTCAACTCTTATCTTACCCTTCTGTGTCTCACATGACCTACAGTCAAATAAGACACACTGTACAGTCTCTGGGTCATTGCAATTTCTGCAATAAGCCATCTCACGTTTATAAAGTTTATAAAGTGTTACTTGAATCCAGAAGTACAACTGAGTTGTGGCAGGACACTGACCTTTTCATCTTTATTTTAAACAACTGACTTATAACCTGGTCAGCCCGAAATGCCACTTGTTGGTCAAAATTAATTTAGATCAAAGTGATAAATATTTAATATTTTATTTGCCTCTTTATTTCCACAAAACATGATATTTATCTTTTTTTTTTTGCAGCTTAATTAACAAATAAACAACACTCTTGCATTTTTCTGAATTGTCCGACCAGAAACCCACATGAATGCACTTAAAGTGGAAAGCTAACAGATCACAACTCAGAGCTTTGAGTGGTCCGACAGCAAACGAGCACATCATTTGACATTACTCTTCAAAGATTGTTTTGCAAGATGATCAGCAATCTCATTTCCCTCCAACCCACATAAGCTGGAACCCATAATAAGTGCACCCAAACCCTATAATCTTCATAGTTGCTGCCCAATCTTCAACACTACATCTAGACATATATGTTCAACCCATCGTAAACCTAAAACAACAGCATTTAGTTCTGATGTAAAAACTGATATTTTACTACACAGCCTTTTCTTAATTTAAATCTAAACTAATGGTATGTACACTAAACCTTCAGTACACTCAGAATTCAGATTTGTTTTAAACCATCAGTAAATATTTGAAGACACACCTAATATACAGTATAATTTGCATTTACTTAATAACTATTGCAGCTAAAGACATACTCTCAGATTCCATAAGTACTGCTTGCTGATGAAGGTCTGTTTCAGGCACTAATAAAACCCAAGGGTGGGTAACAGAAAGTTTAATATTAGGACCAAACTGTAGTTGTGAAATTTCAATATCCTGAACCCATTCATTACCGATCCACTCCAAGGAAGCCAAGGTATGACTGTGGTGTTCCATACAATTTTTCAGTAATAAATTGGCTGAATGATTAACCTCCTATCCTCTTAATTTTGTTTAGTAAAACATAGCTAACTGCACTCTTCTTTGGTTGGTTCCAAATCAAACAGGAAAATAGAAGTTAATGTTTTACTTGTAAGTCAATCAAAGACATATTTCTTTCAAAATGGGAAATTAGTTATTTGGATCAAGAATAAGCTATGTAGGCAGTGTATTTCAGCACATTTCTGATCAATACATTATGTACTGAACAGTATGGACTGAGAAGCATGAATTCTAAATGTTTATTCACAAGTTCAAATCTTTGTGTATACATAAGAGGTAGTGCCAAACCCTGATAAAACTTTACTTACATTCATGGCACCAGACCTATAAAAGAACAAATCTGTCATTACGCAAGGTGTAGGGCTGTTGTTACAGGCAAATTAATCTCAACCGCAATTTTGGCCTCTGTGATATATTAAGTGCTGAAGGCCTCTGTTAAATTTGGTCCATTTGTAGTAATGGCAAATACCAAATATACTCCTTCCTTTATACTTGCCTCTCTCATACTAAAGCACTTCTCTCTGTGCATGAGAGGGAGACTGTGGGTTAGGACAGACTAAATGCCTTTAGCTTCTGATCTGGATTTGAAATGTTCAGAAGGAGTGTGTGTAATAGACAAGTTAGTATTACTCATCTTTATGGTAACGCAACATCTTAAGATCAGAGAGGCAAAGGCTCAGTGATTGCTCAAAGCTATTACATATTGCTGAGATTATAGATTAGAGGAGGATGACCTGGAGCAAAAGAAAACTTGCACCTGAGCCACTAACACATTTGTTCAGTTTATATTAAATATGTGTAGAATCAGTAAGCATCAAGCATTAATAAAATCAGAAACTGGCAGGGGGACTGAAAGGACTAGTTGCCTAGAACAGGCAAAACATGGGTGAGAATTCATAGTTGAATTTAAAGTATTAATCCATTCAAACATTATACATATATTACTTACCCAATGCGTAATGTAGTGGAAATTTTAACCTCATGTTTTCATGGAGAAGAGTGAAAAAAATTTCAACTTTTATTCTGGTAGCATAATCCAAATGTCATTTATCCAGTCATTTTTTCAAAAAAAAATTTTTTTTTTGGCTAAAATAATGTTAAATTGATAAAATTCACATGGGACTGGGTTTCTGAAATTAAGTCCAGACTCTTGACCAATGAATAAGGGGCAGAGGTTAGATCTCTTGGAAATAATGAATCAATCTTTACTGATATGTTTAATTTCACAAACATAGCACCAAATTTGGAATAAATATACAATATACAAAAAACACACTTCACTTACCCTTCAGAAAGTGTAATTATTCAGCTAATGTTTCCTCTGTACATTGAAGCAAACAAATTTCACAAATCTGACAAAATTAATTTTCTATTAACAAACAAACAGAATAAGGAAATTCATATTATATGTAAAAAGGTGCACTTTCTGCATAACACTTACTATAATCTAATTACTGGGCAAATACACAAAGAAGGCTATAAAAAAATACTTCTAAAGTACTGTGTCTTCAGTTGTAATTTAAACACTGAGACTGATGGGGCATGCAAGGAGATCATTATTTTGAGGCATTGTAATTAAAGCCTTTTCCTTCTGCAGAAGATTTGAGGGTCCTTATAATTTTAAGAAACCTGTCTAGTGATGATAGTTTTCACAAAACGTAAGAGATGTAGACTCTTACATTTTTCTTAAGATAAAGGTGTGACCCAATCAGAGCTTTAACACTTTCTCTAAACACAGAACAACCTTGACAATCAGTATAGCAGTATTTACATACAAAGAAGCAATTTAGACAGAACAAAAGTCACAAAGTAATGAGCCATATTTTAAACACAAAACAAAGGGTGTGTGGTAGGGTTAAACAAAAAAAAAAAAAAAGATTTTTATTTTTAGAACTAAATTTAACAACTGGTTTTTTGGACATTAAAAACACAGCTCATTAAAATGTACTGTTGATTTCATATACCTTTTTCTTGACATTTATAAAGGATGCCAATATTTCCTTAAATAAATATATTATGGAATCATTACCAATGGTAGTAATGAAAGCCTGTCAGCTTTTTAATACAATGGCTATCTAAAAAATAATTCTCCAAACCTAAAGTGTTATGAATGAAAACACTTTAATGTATTTTACTTACTTGAAAATAAAAAAAAACTGTCCATGGGATGAACTGGACTCATTATTGACAGTATGTTAGTTGTTAAAAAAAATTGGTATATCACATTGAAAAGCAGAAAAATATACATAAAAGCAGCACAAAATACTAAGAGAGTCAAATGCAGAACATGGCACCACCAAAAACATACCAACTGAAAACGTCCTGATCAGAAGTAAAACATTAGCTGTGCCCAGGTGCTAGTATAAGAGGTTCATAATAAGAATGTCATCATGATACACAAACTGTGCAGTAACAGTGATCCACAGCTTTCAATAACACAACCTTCTACATGTGGAACAGACACTTTAGATAAATTAAATACAGTATCGCCATTTGAGACAAAAACCCAGCCACAGGGGATGCACAAACCAGTGGGTTTCTTCATGCCGGTCCCAAGCCCGGATAAATGGGGACGATTAGGTCAGGAAGGGCATCCGGTGTAAAATTTTGCCAAATCAATATGCGAATAACAATATAAATTTCCATACCGGATCGGTCGAGCTCCGGGTTAACAACAAACACCACCAGTACTGTTAGCCAACAGGGTGCTGGCGGATATTGGGCTACTGTTGGCAGAAGAAGAAGAAGAGGGGGGAGACGTGTCCTTAGGCAGGAGGAGAGGAGGAAAGTAAAGAGAGTGGAACTGAGGGTAGGAACTTTGAATGTTGGCAGTGTGACTGATAAGGGGAGAGAGTTAGCAGATATGATGGAGAGAAGGAAGGTTGATATATTGTGCATGCAAGAGACTAAATGGAAGTGGAATAAGGCCAGGTGGATTGGAGGTGGATTCAAATTGTTCTATCATGGTGGGGATGGGAGGAAAAATGGGGTAGGAGTTATTCTAAAGGAACAATATGTCAAGAGTGTTTTGGAGGTGAAAAGAGTGTCAGGCAGAGTAATGATTATGAAGCTGGAAATTGGAGGTGTGATGATGAATGTTGTTAGTGCATATGCACCGCAAGCTGGGTGTGCAATGGGTGAGAAAGAAAATTTTTGGAGTGACTTGGATGAAGTGATGAACAGTGTACCCAAGGGACAGAAAGTGGTGATTGGAGCAGATTTCAATGGGCATGTTGCTGAAGGGAACAGTGGAGACAAGGAGGTGATGGGTAGGTATAGTGTCAAGGAGAGGAATGAAGAAGGTCAGAAGATAGTGGATTTTGCCAAAAGGATGGACATGGCTGTGGTGAATACGTATTTTAAAAAAAGAGTCAGAGAGGCGAGATTGCGTTGGTTTGGACATGTGCAGAGGAGAGATGTTGGGTATATTGGGAGAAGGATGCTAAGGATAGAGCTGCCAGGGAAGAGGAAAAGACGAAGGCCTAAGCAAAGGTTTATGGATGTGGTGAGAGATGACATGCAGGTGATAGGTGTAACAGAACAAGATGTAGAGGTCAGAAAGATATGGAAGAAGGTGATCCGCTGTGGCAACCCCTAACGGGAGCAGCCGAAAGAAGAAGAAGAAGAAGAAGAAGAAAGAGATCACCATTTGAGACAAACAGGAATTTATGATAATGATGTGAAAAAAAAAACAGCTAAAATCACAAAGTACTAGATATACAGACAACAATGTGAGAATAGAAAAGGTTAATTTATAATCTGCATTTATAGCTTCATCCACTGACCCCATATCTAATTCCTTATTCCGGAATAGCATGAAGTACTGCTCACCACTCAGACCAAATTAATTAGTTTAAAGTAGTTATTCCATATAGCTCATCAAAAAAGCACTGTAAAGCACAGCAAGCTGATTAAACCAAACAGTGGCACATCTTACGAGCAGAGTTGCAACCATTATCATTTTGACTTACAAAGACCTCTGTAGTTCTAGATAAACAGTTGGCAAATTGTTCTACATCATTTAACTCAAAATATCCTTTAGACTCCAGTGGTTCTAAAAGATTCAAATTAACGGTAATCAGGAATATTCAGTTTGTGATATTTCAGGCCATTCTGTTTTTACTGCATGCAGTGAATAAACATTTCAATGAAAATCAAAAGCTTCACAATAATTTCTTACCTTGAGGGAGATCTATGCATGGGTAACAGTAACTCTTGCTTTTCAGCTCAGTTAGAGACACACCCCCCCCCCCCCCACCAAGATTTTTAAGCTTGCCAGATACCTTAATAAAAAGCTCTCTAACCACAGATAGGCCTACTGTAATTTACTTGTATAATCTAAAAGGCATATTCAGGAATTAGTTACATTTTCATACAACCTCCCACTGATACATTATACTTACCATTTTGTGCACTGAAAAATTTAATTCTTTAAAAGGTTTCTATTGGGTGGCAAATAAACGTACCTTAATTCCTTCTGAATTAAAACGGATCATTTATAAGATCAGAAGTACCATCAAAAAGCTGCTCCTTGACAAATGCATTGTTTATAATTTTTGCAGCAATATACTAGATGTTTAATTCAATGCAGTCTACTATTACAGAATGATAATGTGTTTATGATAGATATAAAGGTGGGAAAATTATTACTATCCCTAGTTTTAGATTTAGTTTACTTAGTTAATATGTAAAGAGACTTGCCTAAACAATTGCAAAGCCTATTACTTATATTGCTATTGTCACATTTAGATGAAAAATTAAGAATATAATGATGTGCACAAAGTTTTTGAACTCATGTCCAAATAAATGTTGAAATGTTTAAATTAAATATTTGAATTAAAGTAGGTGTGCCATTGTAAAAAAAAAAAAAAAAATTCTAACATTTATTGGATGGCACAAAGAGCAACAGAAACTCTGACGGGCAAGTACTTGCTATGCCGGAACAATTCAAAGTGGGAGAATCCTGCTGTGTACTCGCATAATATGTATTCTTTCATCATGGACTTTAGTTTCTCTCACAGGCTAACTGTTGTGTAAGTCAGCACTAGAAGTGTGACAATTCAAAACTTTAGGTTGACGATTTCCGGTTAACAGTTTGGTTCACAACAAAAGCAGAATTAACATTTGTACACCTTGTAGGTGTAAACATGTTAAGAACTTGGATTTAAACATAACACATTAATATATTATCAATCAAATTGATTAAAAAATACCACCAACATTCGACATGAAAGCAAAATCAATGTGTGGCAGTATTTTATCTTAATAATGCACAAGCAAAGTTTTTATTGAATTCATAAAATTATGCAAAGGCCAGGAATATATTTCAAAGACTCATTGTAAATAACTCAAAACAGCATACACACAATAACAGTAAAATGACAATTAATTACATTTATATAGCAATTTTTTAACCAATTCAAAGTCCTTTACATAGACAAGTGGGAACAACATCAAGCACCACTAATGTGTAGCATCCACTTGAATGCTGCAACAGTAGCCATTTTGCACTAGTATGCTCACTGCACATTAGCTATTACATGGTGAGAGATCTTGAGTCAATAAGGGACAGGGGACGATTGAGTCTTTCACTGTACTGAGGCAATGGGATATAAACACAGACCACAGGGCAAGCACCCCCCGATGGCCACACCAACACCTTCTTCAGAATTAGAATTCACTTTATTGGCCAGGCAAGCTAATGTGTACTAGGAATTTGTCTTGATAGTATTGGTGTAAAATAAACAGACAACACAGAATACAAAAGATAAATATAAGAATATAAAATATAAAATGATGAAATATGATGTAGCATACAAGGGCAATACAAAAAAAATAAAGAGGTAGTAGGATTAAAATGTCCTGTCAATCTAGTGTTCAGGTATACATAGATACTGAGTAGAAGCTCAGACCCGATTAGTAAAAAAAACTGCATGTGGAAAAAAAAACTGTTTAAGTGCCTTGTTATTTCAGCTTGCACTGCACTGCACTGCACTGCACTGCCCTGCCGGAGGGAGGTGTTTGGAACAGGTGATGCCTTGGGTGAGAAGCATCAGCAATGCGGCCCTCTTTCTTACCATGGACTCATACAGGACTTCAAGTAAGCAAGTTAAAGCCTATGATCCTTTCACAGGCTTTGATGATGTGTTGCAGATTGGCCTTAGGCTGAACAGAGGCAGCACCAAACCAGACAGCTATAGATGAGTTCAGAATGGACTTGATGATGGCTGTGTAGAACTGGACCAATACTGCTTGAGGGAGAATGAATTTCCTCAGCTTACACAAAAAGAACATTCCCTGATGGGCTTTCTTAATAATGCATGCAATTCTGTTGTTCCACGTAAGGGCTTGTAACAGCTAAACCATTTATAGCATGCAATAGATGAGTAGGTGACAGTTTTCTGAAATCTTTGATCAACCTCAGTGATTATAACAGCAACCGGGTGTTTGGAATGGTAAGGTCCAAATTATTATGGCTGCACCACAATGTTAGATTTTCCACCTTTTGTCTATACAGAATGTGGACTCATCATTGTTTGCAATGAGGCCTAATACTGTTATGTCATCTGCAAATTTAAGAAGTTTGACAGACGAATCACCAGAGGTAGAGTCATTTGTGTAAAGTGAGAAGAGTAGTGGGGGAATGATACATCCCTGTTGTGCACCAGTACTAAGGGTTAGTGGGTCAGACATGTGTGCTCAACCACACATACTGTTCCCTATCTGTAAGAAAGTCTGTGATCCATGGAAGATTGAACTAGGCAGTTTGAACTGAGCAAGTTTCTTATCTAGGAGCTCTGGGATAATTGCACTGAAAGTAGAGCTAT
>JANRMT010062828.1:1786033-1822670 GCA_026402145.1 Polypterus bichir lapradei | reverse complement strand
GTGCATCCCTGCAAGTCCATTGGTGATCAGAGAAAGCCTGGATATGCAAAGTGATGCAAGTTACTGCAACAGTAACTCCAGACGTTTTTCTCTCTTTTTAGTTTTCATTCTTTCCAGTCATTCTGGTGTGGATTTATTGATTTATGAGATTCTCTTAAAGGCAAAATTTCCCTGTGGGGACAAAGATCTATCTATACTTAGTTACTTAGTATATAGACCCTCATTAAGGTATACAAGTGTTGTAAAAGTTAAATTGGGGAGTAAAATGTTTAGTGCTCTTTGTTGACATTTTATAAATTTTCAGACTTTCTCCACGGAAATCCAGGGCCATTCAGCGATGAGCATGTTGAATGGTTTCATAAGGGCATTTCAAAACTAAAAAGCAATACCAAGGAAGACCAGGTATACTTGCTGACTAATGCTGAATCCTTAACCTGGATATTCCCGAGTCCAAATACAGCAGAAAACTGTAGACATGTACCTTTTAGGGGAGACACTCCCTGAAGATATACGTATATAGTGTAGATATACGTTCATTGTAAATTTTACTTGTGTGTCACTTAAAACCCTTGTGTGAGAGGGAAAGTCTGATAATACAGCACAAAAATGCAGTAAGAATCGCCAATATTGACTCGTGACCAAAAAAAAAGTTAACATGTTGTTACCTTGTGGTAAAACTTCTTGAAAAGGAGCAATACTGAACATTTGTATTCTGATGTAAAGCAGTCTTTTTAAGATTTCTATTTTAATAAGTCTGCTTTTTCATTATATAGTAAAGGAGACATAAGGCCCACTCATTCTGTCCATGCTTTGGGCTATTGCTAAAATGGGAGGGTTGCATAATTGGGACTATATGGAACACCAGTTACCTGTATGATACATGCACTCATTATAAACCAAGGAGCTGCCAAATAAATCAAAATGCATGGCTTTAAGAGGTCAGAAGAAAACCACAAATACGTGTAACTACCAGATTTGGAGAAATGAAGCACCAGAGTGAATCACTGCATCAGTGAGTTGCTCCCAAAGTAAACAAACGTTTTCCCACTAAACCAGGTCAAAATAAATAGTAGTCTTTTTCCTATTACAACACTTCAGGAGTTGACAGCAGAGGAAAGATCTAAAGGCATCCCTCTCTCCCTCCCCATAAGCCACACATGTTTAAGAAATCTGTACATTTATTATTTAGCTTCAAATGTTTCACTATTAAGAAACTACACTATATACCATGGCTTGTTTTTCTAAACAAATGCTATGTGGATTCAATGAAAGATTACATGATATTCTTAATCCTGCTTAATTCAATTCAGAGTAGAGGGGATGATACATTTTTATTAGCTTTCCCATCACCGTTTATAATTTTGATAAAATTTGGCATGTGAACTATACACACCTTCTGAGCTCAGGAATACATTTTGCTCATTTTTAACAATTTCACCTTGAGATATAGGTAATTTTCTTTTTGTGTCTTCTTATGAACTGAAAAAATGTTTTCCCATATCGAATTTACATGGCTCAGCTATTAGAAAGCTCAAAAAGACTAGTTTTAATGTCATTGAAAAAGGAAAAATTATATTTTACAATGCTCAATTTCAGCTTGCAAACTGCATTTTTACTACTTTTGGTTATTAAAAAATGAAGGCCTCGGAGTAACAAGTTTTTTTTTTTTTTTAAACTGAAACACACACATATGGGTTCTACTTGTATATAAAAATGACCTGTGTGATTAACGGCCAGGTCCATGGCCGGCTGGGACGCCCCTTCTGTATATGTTCCAGGGGAGCAGACATGGGCTGCACAGTACCTCCCCCAGACCACTTGGTGGCAACCCCCCGGGTGACTCTGGAGCCTCAGAAACCTGCAAGGCTCCATGGGAGATGGTGTTCTTCACAGCCCTGTTTGGATCCGGGATTGCCACCAGGAGGCGCTGCAGGGGTTCCTTGGCTTGTCTGGGCCGTAGTTCAGCCACCCGGAGGTGCAATCGGAAGCAAGTGGTTATGCACCTGAAGCACTTCCGGGTGATTTATAAAAGGAGCCATTAGCCACCACACCAGTAGCCAGTGTCAGGAGGAGGGAGACAAAGCTGCCATGGAGGAGTGGAGGACTTGAAGAGTTATTTGTACTTGTGGTTTGTGAGACTGTGTTATGGCTGAGAGACACGGGGAAGACGTGGGCTCCCAGCTGAAGAAGAAAAATAAATTCTTTTCTGGTTTATTTTAATGTGCCTCCATTGTCAGTCTGTGTTGGGTCGGTCGCATATACAGCGCCTTATTACACCTGTTACTTGGTTCCCTTAATGAAATAACTATCCCAAAAGTGTTCAAGTACAAAACAAAAATTCAATTTTTAAGCCACAAAAAAAGCATATGAAAAACAAATCAGAGTAATTCACGAACAGTAAGAACATTCAAACAGGATCAAACTTGAATCAAACAAAATTTTCCTGAAATATTTAACAATATTTTAGCAAATAAATGCATGAGTTTTACACGTTGAGTGTACAAAAGGATTAATGACTTGGATTATGAAACATGCAATTGTGCAAACCCAATAATTTGAGATTTTTTTTGCAGGAGCATTTTAATATTGTTTGCTGTTATTTAGTACTGGACCCCAGTGAAGTGTATTAAATCAAAAACGTTATGATCTCTGTTCTCCATGAAAACATTTCAGCTTTTTGTCAGCCACTACTACAAACGCAGGGTAGATAAAAGATTAAAACATTTTTATGCACATATATCAAATGTTCATGAACAGATGTTTAAATACTTCCATCCCACCAAACAACAACAACAAAAAAAACCTAGACTGCTAGACATAACATTTATTTCTGGAATGTGAAACAACATTAAAAAGCCTGGGGAAAATAAGATTGGCATAGGCATCAGTTTGGGAAAATTAAATTTTGGAATGTAAACACAGCAGTGGTTTTCAGATTATCATTCATTAATGCAATCACTGTTAACTATGTGCTGAAACTCCTTAAAGTTTGAGATGCATGCTGTACAAAGAAGATCTTCACCATCAACTCAGACAAGACATATGCATTCCCACTAAAACTGACAAGATACAAAACCTCTGTGGTCTGAAGAAACTTTTAAGCAGCTAAGCATTCAGGCTTGAAGGGAGTCGCATTACCTGTGCCCTCAAGGGATCCTTAAAATACATATCCTGCTTTTTGCCACTATTGACATTTACCATTTTATTAATTTTGCTTTGTTACTATAGCAAGTACATATTGTTTCATTAGTTGGTATAGTGATAAAGGAACCTAGTGTGGATGTCTGTCATATTCCCACAAGGGTCACTGACTGAGAAGTGACATCTTCAACAGGAAAGAGTACTGTCAGCAGGCACCTGCATGGGTAAGTGGCACAGGTGTTGAGTGACATTCGGGTCAGAAGACAACCATTTGAACTGCTCATGCCAACTAGCAAAACCTCCCAATAAAGCTGTAGACATGGGGCACTATAAAGCAGCAAAGCAAAAGTTTGTTTGCTTAAGGCAGGTGTCCAGGTATCAAGCTATTAAGCACCTAGAAAGAAGTCTAATCTTCCTTAAAGCAGTTTTCCAAGTGCAAGTACAGCAGATATACCTAATATTCATATGCATACCACAGAAAGCTTTAACTTTATAGCATACAGGAAAAAAAACGAAAGGGTGAATTTTCACAATGCTACAGCCTGTCCTTATGTGAAGAACAGGCTAGGAAGAATGCCACTGGCATTCTAAGAGTCTGTACCATATCCTCTATGCCAGGAGTGAACCACTGTCCCCTTAGACATCTTTCTCTCCCTTGTAAAGCTATAAAAGATGACCTATAGCTCCTACACACATGCAGTAGTTTAGTTATTGACCATTTTGGACTACTATTTGCCAATTAATATTGGAAGCTACTGACATGTTTATTCAAGTATCTGTTTTATCATTTACCATTGTCCTCTTGGACAAAAAAGTATCACCTACTGAGAAATAATAAAGCTGGATGTATTTTAATAATGAGGGGCAAATAAAAAGATAAACAGTGCATAGCCATGTCTTCACAATTTGCAGGCATCTACATTCACAATACCACTGTTGTTTGAATAAGCTGTTTAGAGTTAAATAAAAAGTAAAAAGGTTGGGGAATTCTAATCCACAGTTTCACAACAACTATAATTTTACCAGCAACAGTAACACATTCAATTAGATGTTGTCTTCATATGTGTGCAGACATAAAAACATTAATACACAAACACATAACATACTGTCTAAACTATACTACCAATTGTACTGTACAAGGATACAAAATCAAGTACATTAACCTATGATATTTATTATGTACACAAATGTGCAGTACAATAAATAGAAGATTGAATCATATGAACAACTTAAATAATATTTAATTTGAAACAAAAACACAGAGTGTGTGCATTGACAAGAAGATTGATCCAGCGATGTCTCAATGCCTTTGCGCACATCGACTTTATTAGATCTATTATGTATGTGTTCATATCTCTTACTCTTCTTCATCAAGCATGTGCTAAGGTACAGCATACAGGCTATCATTGGTCTTAAAAATTTGAGTGTATGTGTGCACTTTATGTACCACTTGTGGAATATGACCCCGACACAGACAGGCAGACACGTTTACATTACCCCACACACATTTATTGAGGTCTTCCATCTCTTATAAATGAACCCGAAAACCCCACAGTCCAGGCCAATACACAGTGCCTTCTCATTCTTCTTCAGACCACCTCCTTCTCTCCTCCAGAGACCTCGTCCTTCTCCCACCCGACTCAAGTCATCCTCCGAAGGGAGGAGACCCCTTTATATAAGCACCCAGTTGTGCTCCAGGTGTGTTCCCGGCAATCTCCCACCGGCACGCCCCAGTCTGGCGGAAGTGCCGGCTGTATTCCTGGAAGCACTCCGGGTGTCCCTGCTGTTCTTGCCCCCAGCACTTCCGGGTGTGGTGGAAGTGCTGAGGTCCAGGGTCCTCCAGGTATTGGGGTGCCCCCTTGTGGTAACCACGGGCCCCTACAGGGTCGAGCTTCCCAGCTCTGTACCCGTGGCCCACAGGGCGGTCACCCCCTTGAGGTCTGGAGGAGGCACAAGACATCCACCGGTCTTCTTGGGCATCCCGGCTGGGTACCACCCCCATCCAGGTACCACACACTGTATGCGTGTGTATATATATTTAAATAAATTATGTATCTCAAAAACTACTCATGCAAAAATTCTGCAAATGAATAGGTTGGGTCTCATGACTAAATGGATCAGATTAGGGGTGTCCAATATTGGGAAAAAAAAAATCTCGATATTTTCTGGGACTTTGACGATAACGATAATTCCAAGATAATGTAATGTATTATTTGAAATTATATTGAATTATATTTTTGTCATCTATAGCTTTACTTATCAGGTCTTTTTGTATTTTTAAATGTCATAATAAATAAGATCAATTTAACCTAAACTGCATTTTATAGAAGAACCCCAAATTACTCACCAATTGCAATATGAAGCCTATGCCCAAAATAAGGTAGCCTCTTCCAGTTATTAATCCATAGTGCACTGACGTTAGCCCCGCTGTCTGTTGTCATGCAAACCATGCAGTCTTCTAGCAGTGACCATGATGCCAGCTCATCTTTCAGACTTTGCACAATGAAGTCGCCAGTGTGATCTTGTGGGAAGTAGGATGTTTGCAAACAGAAGCTTTGCATTTGCCAGTTTTCGTCAATGAAATGCACAGTCAGGGAGAGGTATGGCTCGGATGTTCGGCTTGACCATAAATCCGTTGTTGTGGCAAAATGTGAAACCTTTTGCAGTTTACGCGTCAGAGTTTGGCGACACGAATCATACAACTTAAGCAGAGCTGTTTGACCAAAATATTTTAGGCAAGGCAGTGTGTACCATGGGTCTAAAGTATTCAAAGGCTCTTTAAAACCATCTCTCTCAACCACTTGAACTGGCACTGTATCTTTTGCGATGTAATTGGTGATGGCGTTTGTTATGTCATGCCATTTGTTGCTTTTCTTGTCGTAAGGCACTTTTTTGCAGAATGAGCCAGCTAAAGTTTGGTGAGTGTGTTTTTGTGCTTGTACATTGGTTACTTTAGGCTTGTGCTGGACAGTTGACTCCTTAAACTTTTCGTATTCTTTGCGGTGGTTAGTTCGCAAATGGTGAAACAAGTTAGTTGTTGAGCTGTCTTTAACGGCAACCGATTTACCACATAGTTTGCAGATTGCTGTCTTTTGAGCAACATCAGTCTTTTCAAAACCAAACCACTGCCATGGGAGTGAGAATGAACCACGTCTGGCAATTAACTATTACGTCGCAGATGGCAAGGCTGTTTTATCATCTGGCGCTGTTTGTTCACTCATTTTGAGGCAGGAAGCGACGCTAACTTGCGGCTTGCTGGACGTGCACACCTAAGCAACTCGCTTTGCGCACGCACAGTAGTCTATACTGTTGTATTAGTTAATGAACTCTGTGTTTCTTTTTTTTTGCAAAGCGAGTTACATACTCGATAATTTAATCTCGCACATCGTTAAAACAGCAATTAAGGTATAATCATAAACGATGTATATCACACATGCCTAGATTAGATTACAAAACTCTCTATGAAATTAAAGAATTTCTATTACAATTATATTTGGATATACATTAAATTATTTTTGAAAGATACAGATATACATACTGGAAAAAAAACCCCAATATGCCTGGAGCCAAAAGGCAAACACAACACAACTTGTTTGAAGAAGATAAATACCAACAGTGTTGTAGACAATGCATTAATGGTAACATGTATTGCATAGGCAGATTACGTTTTAAAGTAATGAGTATTGCAATGCAATATTTTATTGATGTAAAAATCCCTGCATTACTTAAAAAAAATATATGCATTACTACCACAGCTAATTCCTGACATTCCAAAAAAAAAAAAAAAAAAAGTGTTATTTTGCATTAGTGTTAGTTCACTCCATCTGGTGATAGCCAGGGAGGAAAAGGTGAAGCACATATGTAGCGTACGATCAAGTGAAAAGAATTGCAACAAAGCTACCAATATACATTTAATCCTGCATGGGCTGAGGGCTAAATTAAATTGGCCTAGTTTAGGGTCACTGAGAGCCAACGAATATTGCAGCAGCAATGGGTGTAAGGCAAGAAGTGGTGGACTGTATAATAGTATTTTGCACAGCTCAATTGTACAGCCAAGCAGAAAAAGAGTGTGCTGCATGCAATCCAGTAACAAAAACATCAATAAGAGTGTCAGTTTAGTTTTGATCTAGCTATTTGGTATAGATATGTTCAGAAAATGTGATCTGGTAGCTAGGGCTGGGCTGTATGACCAAAATTCTATATCACGGTATTTTTCAAAATTACACCAGTTTCACAGTATTCAATGGTATTTTTTCCCCCCATGCAGTAGACTGGCTAAGAATAACCTATTCCACGGTCATGAGAATTGTACATTGTACAAAAAAAAAAACATTTTAATGTGCACACAAGTATTAATACAGGTATGCATGGCCCCATAAAGTGATAGTTTTTAAGGGGGTGACACTAATGGAAGAGAAGGAATCAAATTGCATTACAGTTGCAGTCAAAATATAGAACCATTTTATTGAACAAATTTTGCAAACAACTTAAACTATAATTTTGACAACATATTTTCAACCATCCAAAGAGGCATTTACACCTAGTAAAATATTCAGAGGTGCTTGTAAAAAGTTGTATTGCACTGATCATGTCTTAGAAAAGGAATAAATAGTAAATAATTTTTGTAAACCACCTACACTTTCTGTTAATGTTAAAAATCTCTGTCCACTGACACGTTAGCTATATGGATTGTAATGGCGTTGGTTATCTCTCCACCACTTGCTTTTTTTGTCGTAGGTAGGACCTCTAGCAAATGCGTCTACAAATAACGTCTGACTTGAGTGTCCTCTAGCTTTTTCAGTTTTACCTTTGGACGTGGAGGGTGCCAATCTTAGTTCCATACATTCATGGTCCTCTAAAGCATGTTTGTAGCTAAGGTGGTGCAGCAAATTGCTTGTGTTACCGCCTCCTATGACAACTTCAGCTCAACAGTATTTGCAGTAAATAGTTGTTTGGTCCACATCCAATCTTTTAAAACCAAAATCTCCAGACAACTGATGCGACTCCTTTATTCAGCAAAAGTTCTTCTATGTCATCATGTTCAACTTTATCGTCTGCTACAGCTTCAGTTTTGGAATGTTCTCTGTCCATTTTCACCGCTCAATACCTCCACTAACGCATGTACTCCGTTGCATGCGTGTTTAGCGGTGTAGCAGTGAAAAAAGTCCCCCCCTTAAACAGTTTCCCACTGCGCCATGTTCCAAACGTTGTTTAGGCTATTTAAATCGGTATTGTGGTATAAGAAAAATCCATATCAAAACAAAAATAAAAAACAGTTTTCGGTATGAACCGGTATACCTCCCAGCACTATTGGTAGTACAGCAGCCTGTGTTATAAATAAAAAATAAATAAATAAATAATCTTGCCTTCACTGCCACTTTAAAATGGAGACTAATGGGGCACGGGGAACCACCAAAGAAACAGAAGACTAAAAACTTAACCGATGAAGTGCGAAAAGCTTCAATATAAGAAAACATGTCTTCCATGTTTCTGACACGTTTGTGACAACAAATGGAATCTAGAAATAATATTATTGCATATACCTGGTACTATTTATCTAATGGTAAATATGTTTTCTAGTTGCTTGTGCAAGAATAAATAAGGAAGTAAATCAAAACACTTCCAAGTTTACTATGACTTGGTCTTTCAAGATGTGGATCAATACTCAACAACTGTCTTGGACATATATAGTTTTTAAGCTTTTATTTTCCAGCGATTCCCCCCATTAGCCTCAACTGTAAAGCTCAAGCGAGGGAAAGATATTTTTTAAACTTTAGAACAAAATTTTTCATGACAAATGTATATACACCATTTTTGTGAAGAAATAACTTTGACTTGAAAAATCCCAAACATCTTTAAAGGGTTACTGGCAATGTGTGTTTTTCATTAAAAATAATGTGAGCTAAACGTAGGTTTGTGGGTACAGGAGAGCGCTGCTGCAAAGCTGTCTGGCCATGGGATGTTCAGTGGGGAGGCACGCAGACTACTTATTACTAGCGGGTGCGATTAGCTCAGCTATTGTCTATTGACATTCTACAGGTTGAAAGGTGGAGCACCTGCACCCACAAGGTTTAAACGTAGCGTGGGAAAGAGGAGAGAAACAGATCGAATAAAATGACAGTGGTTAAAACAAGTGGAAGACAAAGGAGGTATAAAGAAAATGCCGGAATCAAGGCAGAGCTGATATGGCACAGAGGAGTCATTGTGTTTGGGGAAGAAGCCCTGGGCAGAGCAGTGACACTCCAGAAGTACAGTCATTCCTGCTGAGCATCCAGAGAGCAGGGGAGGCTACTTGCTCAAAGAGATCCCACAGACACCAAGGGACAGTGCTGGGAGAAGACAGTGGTGGATGGCAGTAAGGACTTGAGCAAGTGAGAGGTGACAGTCATTACCAGAGGGCATCTCATGCAGCTGAGCAGACTTTATGGGTTAGCAGCAGGGACATGAACATAGGAGGATGCACTGAGGCACAAGATTCTGGAAAGAACTGATCCTGTGTTTGGAAACTTGATATTTGCCTGCATTAGGAGTATTTATTTATTGAGATCCTAACCTCCACTTGAACACTGCTTTTATTGTGGATTATTTACTTACAGAAGAAAGCACTGCACTTTATTCTTTGTTTGGACACTATTTTGAATAAATGCATTGAGCAATGTTTTGTATCACTCTTGTTGTTAAGTCCATCTTGATTAATGACTATTGATGACTTGGTTCATGGAGGAAATAATAGCTGTGGGCAACCCATGCATCGCACAGCTTTAATTAATTACTTTTGTAAGTAATGCAACAAAATTACTGGTAAAAACAAGGTTCCCCAACAATGATGTACAATGACAACTTTATGAAAAAACTGCCCTGGGTCTCGGCATCCAGGGTGGATATCTCAGAAACCACTAGGTTCTACAATTTTCTCTCTTTACTGGGATGTAGTCATCCATAACCTTTATAAAATACATAAAAAAAACTCAATTTTCTGACAAAAATTGTAATTTTAACTTAAGAGGTGAAAAATAGTTTTTATTTTTCACAGACATTTTGAACATTGCAGAAGAATTTGAACTTAACTCAACATTAAATTTAATGACCCCATTACCAAACTTCCATTTACATGGAAATTAATGTTTGGGGGATTGTAATCCAGTTTCACAAAAATGGGCTTTTCTAAATGAATAAAACATTTTATTTTCTACATTTATACACTAAAAGTCAAACGTTTTGAAACAACTCAGTTTTTCTCCAAATGTATTCAGTTACATTTCATGCAATGAATGACCTAAAACAGTGAAAAGGTAAGCAATAAATTGCCAGAGGTTTCAGTTTCAAGTTTAGCTTAGCAAAAATTGAAAGAAAAGGAAATTTCAGAATATTACGAATGGACCTTTTTCAGGGAACAACTAACAGGTTACAACCTACAGATGTTCTGCAGAAATTGAAGTAAATGAAGTCTTGAAAGTTAAAGCAATCAATTTACACAGGTGTCCCAGCTTCTGTTGATTACTTAAAGCTCTCTGTGTGTCTTAAAGCAGACTGTGTCACTACACCCTCTGAAGTACTAACTGGACAATATCCCAGTGATAAGGACAAGAAAACGGCAATTAACGAATGAAATGAAACAGTATTATTACCCTTAGAAGTGCACATCTTTCATTTCGAAAAACTGCCAAAAAATAAAGTGTCAGTGAGTACAGTGGTGTCCTACATAATCCAGGCAATTGGAAACTGGAAGAAACTCAGATAGGAAGAGATCTGTCAGTCCCAAAGTCACAACCCAATCAGTAGACAAGTTTCTGAGGGTCACCAGCTTGTGTGATCACAGGCACCTCACGGCACAACAGCTTCATGCACATTATCAGAGCAGGTCAAATAAAGCAAATCTCAGTTTGTACTGTGAGGAGGAGAATTTGTGCAGCAGGCTTGACAAGGCACCTGGCAGTAAAAAAGCCCTTAAATGACAAAATAGGGTCCTGAAATGTCGGCTGTAGACTACTGTAGACTGGAAGAAAGTCTTATGGCCCGATGACTCAAATTTTGAAATCTTCGGTTCATTGTGCAGGGTGTTTGTAAGCCAGCGAGTTGGTGACACCAACAGTCAAAGATTAAGGAGGAAGTGTGATGGTCTGGAGTTCTTTTGCTTAAGGCAGTGTTGGTGACTTGCACAGAGTGACATTTTGAATAAAAAGGGTTACCACAGTTTGACTGTTAGATGAGCAAGGGGTGGCTACTCTGATGAATCAAAAATTGGAATAAAATTATTCCTTGAATTATTTTTTTGCCATTGTTTATTTATATATGCCTTGACTTCACGAAATATTAAGCATTAAACTACGTTCACTTCCATAAAACCTTGACCGGTAGTGTAAATGTATCATTTTTAATGTGCTGTTAACAAATTACACTTGCAAATTTCTGCAGGCCTCCGTATGCAAATTCATATGTATGAATGAAGAATTTCACTTTACAAAAAAAGTTCTGTTACAACAATAACTGGTTTATAATTAAGAATGGGGTTGGAATTAAAATTAAATATGACCACTGTGCTGTACTAACACCCGGGAAGAGCTCTCGTGTGGTCTGCAGTTTTACCTTAACATAGCTCTTCCCCTCGACGCCCACCTCGCAATCTCACACTAAATTCCAGCACGGCCAGTATGCTTTAAAAGATCCGTTCGCACACAAGAGTGCACGCCGCTCGGTTACTGACTGCTAGCAACCCCGCTGCTTCGGGTGGAGGGCAGCAGTCACAACTGCTCAGACCGGCCGTAAACCCCGACCGACTGGACCTGGCAAACAACACTGAACACTTTTTTTTTTAGCATGGCGAGACGGCTACACCGGTAATGGTTTGAAAGCAAATCAACGGCTACAACTTCACTTTCTCCGCCGTGACAGATGGCGTCTTCTGAATGGGCGCGCAAACTAGGCCGCGGCGTCTGGAAGCGCTACACTTAACACCACGAAAAACAACTTTCTGTACTCACCGTTCTGACACGAACCAGGACAAAGAGAGCTATAACAGGGAACCGCATCTCTCACATAATGCTCCCGCACGACTCGGACTGTTTTACCCCTGGAACTCCTTATGTGTAGGATCTTCTCTGTTTTTAGCATGGCCTCCATTGGCTGCTCAGCAGCCAAGAATTGTATGTGGCGCGCCCCCTCCTGGCGCGGGAAGGTAAAGCTTTAGTTTCTGAGCGCGCTTAACGGGCTTAGCATTCCGATTCCCCGCGGGACAAGTCCATTGTTTGCTTGTTTTCCGCTATTACTGAAAAAAGGTATCGATCATTAAATAATATTTAAATATATTAAAAGTGTAACATAATGAGAGCAGCAGACTCTTTGTTCAGCCAACTGGCCCGTCTTGATTGCTTGCCTCCTACTGTATGCGAACATTTGTTACGACATTGTTAACGACAGCGTGTTCTCGAGTAGCTGCTTGTATTGTTCAGTTGTACCTATAGCTGCAAATCCCACTGAGCTCACTTGTCCAAATAAATTAATTTTTAGTATTTTAGCCCAGACGCCAAAAAGTCTGCTGGACATCAAAGTGTTATCGATTAGCACTGAACGAAATTGGCTGTCGCATGATGGTTATCTTAATTCAGGATCTAACCATTCGAAGTCAGGCCCAGACAATCACACAAAATGATTAAGATGGAAAAAAAAATTAACTTAATGCGAAAAGTACAATGGGTGCACTGCGGCCGATACTGCTCTGCGGAACCGAAGGGCTCAGGTGTTCTCAACCTTTCCGTCTTCCTTCTCGAGGTCTGGACAGTGGAACGACTCAGGACGTGTAACTGACACCTTGGAAAGCAGTCCCGCTACAATACCGTGTAGTTTGATGTGGATTGGGATGAAGCACACTCACCCGATATGCTCCAGTAAAATACTGTTTATAATAATCTGGCGAAGAATCGCCAGACAGTTTGAGGCATTTGAAGACATAAAGGCTGTAAGGCAATCAGTTGCGCAAAGAAATGCAATTCAGGGAACACCGGTGTTCTTTTAAAAGACATAGTGGTAATGTAGACGAACTCGCCAGTTTGGGACATAAATTCTATGAAGATAGTGTAGTGTTAAGGACAACGGTAATATTGTTCATCATTGGAGGAATATTAACATTTACATTAATTTGGTTAGAAGACGTGTTTATTCAGAGCAACCAACAAAAGAGGTCGACACAATCGAGTAAATATCAGTCTCGGGGACTGCTTGCAAACAGGTGCCACAAGACAGTGTTACAAAATTAATCAATCAGTTGATCAATATTTGCCAAGGGGTGTGTACCTCTTAAAAACACACCTGGCAAAGAGGAAACCAAATCTGGCTATACAGTCTGTTGGTTTCAAGAAGTAATTTGCTTTGGGGAAGGACTGGGTTACTTTAAGAAAAACGCTGCTATAGTGCCAAACCATGGCATGGCACGTGCATGGTAGGAAACGTGTGTACAAGGGGTGGGATGGGAAAAGGGGGGATGCCAGTCGCGGCATGTATCTGAAGGGATGTACCATGGCAGCGCACACAAGCTAGCACCTTCTAATTATTTTAATATTATAGTAACTTGCTTTGTAAGTCACCTTGGATAAAGGTGTCTGCTAAAGAGGTAATAATAATAATACATTTACATATTTGGCTGACACCTTTATCCAAGGCGACTTACAACATTTATGATACAGTTGGTTACATTTCCTTTGGTTTTCCAATTGGAGCAGCAGGTTAAGTGACTTGCACAGGGTCACACAGTGATATAGTATTGGGATTTGAACCCACAAACTCAGAGTTTGAAGCCTTATCCTCTACGCCACACTACCTGCTATAATAATAATATTAATAATAATAATAATGTCTGAACCAAGTGCATGGCACGCTGTCAGTTGGATTTGTGCCCGTGAAGGACACAACAGGGAAAAATCATTTTAGAGGATGCTGATGTTAAATACTACTCAAAAACATGATTTGTTGGAGGAACTTAATTCACTTATGTGTAAAATTTAAATGTACATGTGTTGAGCAGTTTAAACTCAGTTTAAATTAGTTACTCTAACCAGACTGTAAGAAATTAGGTGAATGTAATTCATTTGAGTTACACAGACTTATGTGAACTGACAAATATGAAAAACAGTTTTGTTAACAAATTACTGAATGTTAACAAAATGTAAATACAGTATGTTGATTGAACATTGGTGCATTGCATGATAATTTCTAATCAATTAAATAAACCCCAAATATTTGTTTTTAGAAATTTTATTTTTAGATTTCAATTAAACTAGCAAGTTGTCAAATTGCTAACCATAACCACACCATTAGTACAGTAAATAACATTACCAAGTAGCCAATCATACCTAAGCAATTAATATATTAAATTACTGCCAGTCACCACAAGGAGTAAAGCCTTCTCATTTAGTGTAGGGTGTGCAGAAGATTTGAAGACTACTGTACAGTCATAAAAATACTGGTTCTTTAAAGGTATTTTGTGGTTCTTCCCTATAGGTTTTGTGGTTCCTCATAGAACTATTGCTTGACAAAGCACCATTTAATTCTGGAAAGAGTTCTTTGCATATGATGTTGGTTCTTTGTGATTTGAAAAATTTCCTAATATGTAGGAAACAAACCTGAAATGTCTAGTGTAATGTAGGCTATGTAATAGAACACTAACATATTGAGAAAAACGGGACTTCGCCTGAGTTACTGTATGCAGCAAGAGTCCTTTTAAAATCCTGAGCCATTGCTATTTCACTAATCTGTTGCCATCTATTCCTGGTTATTTACTGTATGGACCTGGTTATGAATCTAAATAAATAAAGGTTCTTTCTGGAACCTTCATGTGAATGTGTTTTTTGGGAACCAATAATGGTTCCCCTATAGCACTGCACCAAAGAACCACTCTGGCATCTTTATTTAGAAGACAAACCTGCTCAAATCTTTGGCACTTTATGGACTGTTATGTCCAGCTTTCTCTTAGACAAATGAGTGAAGACTGCTAAAATTCTGTGATGTCTTTACAAAAAATGGTGGTTGCTCAATGCAAATAAACTCAGCTTATGTTAATAAGGCATTTTGTGCCTCTAAAAATTACCCAAAACTGCTGAACCATTCTTGAAAACCATTCTCCCCCACACTGCAAAATATAAAACAAAAATGATCTGATATGACATCACTGTATCCTATCCATCGATCCATTATCCAACCCGCTATATCCTAACCACAGGGTCACGGGGGTCTGCTGGAGCCAATCCCAGCCAACACAGGGCGCAAGGCAGGAAACAAACCCTGGGCAGGGCGCCAGTCCACCGCAGTCATTTGATTTTTATACACCTAAATTAAGTTCTTATGACAACCAAAATAATTGTCAATTGTACTAGAACTAAATACACAAACTCAACAAAGACGTTCATTTTCAGTTGAATCAAGTTAAAACAGATGTGTAATGACAAATTTTCCTACAAATCACTTTTTTAAATCTTAAAAACATATTAATTTTGAGTAGATTCAAGCTAAGATGTTTGGGTAATGGAAAATATACCCTAAAAATAATTTCTACAAATGGTGATCTTATTTAAAGCAATGAAATCCATTCATATTATTTGTTTGCAAATTATACTTCTTAATGTGACATTCAATAAATCTGACTCAGGTATATTAGAGATAGATACATGAAGCCTAAAAACCTGTTAATTTTGAGTAAAGTGAATTTAAGTTAGAGGAGTAATAGAAACATACCCAAAGAACCATTTTTTGTGTTAATGCGGTGTTCTTTAATTCAATTAAATTCAATTTTATTGTCCCAAGAGGGAAATTTGGTTTATCAGCAGGTTTTACACAGAGAGACAATGACATAATATTAAAAGCACATCAACAAAGAATACAGCTGTCAAGTATAAATTTAATACAAATAAATAAAATGTAACAGTGAGCACTTATGGTGAAACATTAGATCAAACATATTAGATATAATAATTAAACCAACAATTAGACATAACTGATGAAAATGCTAACTGTTCATCCTATGATTTCAGCCTGTGAATGTTTAATAAAGCTGAACTTATTTACAAGATTAATATCAGTTGGAATGAAAGAGTATTTTATTCTATTGCATTTTATCCTTGGAACCTTGAACCTTTAACCTAAAGGCAACAACTGAGAATGTCTGCTTTCCATAATACTTGCTTGTTAAACAGATCAGTGAGATTGGACTGTTGAGACCTTGTTATTTATTTATTTAATGTTTATTTGCTTTATTTTACAATTTGATTATGTTTTTATTACTGACATTAATATTTCCAAATCCGACCAACAGCACATAAATAAAGCAAACTCAATCCAAGGTTTATAAAAGAGTAACACGATGGAAGAACTCGCATTAAAAAGACTCGGCTTCCTTAAACAGTAGAGGCACTGCTGTCCTTTTTTCAGATGGCTGCTATGTTTTCCTTAAATGTCAGTTCTGAGTCTATTATTGTCCCCAGATATTTATAGCTGTCAATAAGTCTCCACTGTTTGTTCTTTGATCATTGTTACCTGTCGCTGAATGTTGTTTCTTCTACAATCAATTATAAGTTTCTCAGTTCTTGTAAAATTTACGTGTAGAAAAGACTCGTCAAGCCAGTTAGCCAAATCACCTACCACTTGACTATGGCTCGATTTATTCTTAGACTGACAATCGCTGAGTCATCAGGAAATTTTAAGAGGGACATGTTTTCAGATTTACTATTAAAGTAGACGATGTACAAAAGAAACGAAAGAACACTGCCCTGAGGGGACCCGGAGGATGAAGACAGCACTTCATACAGACAGCAATTGACGTTTAGTCTCCGGGTCCTGTCAATTGAAGAGTCACTATGGATTTGTATTGGGTGTCTGGGTAAAACACGATAATGATAAAGTTACCGTAAATTCGCGAAGATAGTACCAGATCCACCGAACTGTGGAGCGCATTCCCCCGAAAATACACGGGTCAAACTGTACCTCGCAAGGCGCCACGCACACTCATGTTAGCAGCGCTTCGTCCCAACCACCACCGGGTGGAAGTTTCAAGGAGCCCCTAAGCCAGCCGCACGTGGAGCGGAGAGCGCACCCGGTGACGTCACGGACGTTTAAAGCATCCCCGTTCCGCCGGCCGGCCAGCAGTGAGTGAAGAGAAGAGTGGCGTGTTCAGTGTGGGATTGCTGGGTTGGGTGTACTGACACTCGAAAGCCTCGTGAATTTCTAAGCTTTCCGGATTTGATTTTTTTTTTGACTTTCCAGAAGCATGTGGTGCCAATAATTCTTCAAGGTATGTTAAGGTATAATAGGGGCAGGTTAATGCTGATATCGCGGGCGTGAGGTGTTTAGGGGAGGGTAGTTACGCTGACTTGATCACCTTACGCTATATGGAATGCGAAACAGTGACGGTTTTAAGTTGAGATGATGAGGCTGGGCAGGCTTCAGAGCGGCACGGATTGTTGAATGAGCAGGTGCGGGTGAGGAGTTTGACGGGGAAGTGTGAGAGCAAGTGCGCAGCACCGAGAGAAGGACAGCGCAGTGCCCAGCACTGAGGTTGGGGAGCAGGTGGTTATAACTTGGGATTGGGAATGAGGTATCTGCGGTGTCCCTGAAGGTTCGGCCTCTCTGTGAAAACAGTTTTAAAAAGCGCCGCTGAAAGCTTTGCGTTTCGGTGTTGCGCCGCAGGCTGACCAGAGGACCGCAGAGAAGTGAACTGAGCCACGCGTTCATTTGCTCGGATTTAATGCATCTAAGCAGTGCACATTAGGACACATTGGTTTCTTTAATGATTGATGTTTGGCAGAAATTGGATCAGTGTTGAGTAAATGGATGTGCAGGAGTTTTTCGTCCGTGCTTGGAAATCCTCACCTGCACCAGGGGCGAGACTGTCGCGAATCTCCTCCTCTGATGAGAAAGAACAAGGTGGGGCGAGAAGGAGAGAGAGAGAGGGTAGAAAATTAGTCTTTGCAGCTTCTTACTAATGGTGATCATGACAGATGATGATTTGATGTGGACTTCAGCCCTCACTGCAGCCTGCATATTGCGAGGGTCAGTTTTCTACAAAAGCACCCGTGACACCTGATTAATCTTCGGACAGTAAGTACGTGGGCTGGATGCACAGACTCACTCCGATTATCCGAGGGGGGCTTCTACGTCAGGTGGATGGAAACTGAATCTATATTCCTATACACCTCTGTGGGAGACTTTAGCAGATCTTTGAGTATCTTGAGGGTCTTAAAGTGTAGTGTGGCCTGCCTTTTTATCCTATAGCTGCTCTGCGTGCCTTCTTCTTAAAGCTTTACATAACTCTATAAAAGAAGGATTGTTGAATGACAGCAGAGATCTGATGCTGTGAGGTTCCTTTCTTTTATGATTTGGTTGCCACGTCAATATTCCGGCAGGTATGTAATATACAGAGCCAATAGTCACTGCACCCAGACCCTCACTTGTTCTTATTTTACACAAGTTTGGCCACCTTGGTGCATTCCTGAATCTTCATCAGTTGGTGCTGGTAATAGAGTGAGTGTATTTGCTTATCTAGCATCAACTTTACTTTTGTTTTGTTTTTAAATTTTGTATGTCAAATCCCACAAGTACTGCAGTGGGGCTGATTGTGGGTCTTACTCTTTATCCTGAACATTGTCTACTGCACAGTTTTAAACGTTCTTCAGCCGAAATAAGAGGAACCATTGCACTTGAAGTATTGTAATTGACCAGGTTGTAACTTGATTGGAGATCTAGGAATTTTTACAAAGCATGTGGTCAACAGCCACTTGTCGCAAGATGTAATCCCCAGTTTAGAGTTGTAGGCGGACCAGCCTGGCATTGCCTTGTTTTGGTAATGAAATAGTAATTCCCATAATTGTGCTTCTTTGGACTTTATTCAGTGGTGTTCTTTATGTTCTGGGTGTCCAGCAGTTTCATGGGAAATGGTCAGCAATGGCAGTCATCTTTGTTTATGACATTCTAACACAGGTATTCAGTTATAGAAGCAAGTTCATGAAGTGGCACATCTTTACACCCACGTTCATTTTCCGGTCCTTGAAACGGAGGGCAGTGCTTCTTTCCCTTGAGAGTCAAAGCTGAATTGAACATGGCACTCAAAAGCGAAAAAGCTTTCACTTTAATTAAAGCCCATATTTTTTAACTTACTCTATCAGTCAATCTTTTTATGCGCAAATGCCCATGTGTCATGCCATGGCTGCCAGCACAAATTCATCCAGTAGGGGGGAACCTCATCTTGTGTTATGTGCTAATGATCTCTTCTTAAAATGGGTCATTCTGCCTACTTTGTGGATGTGTAATGTTTACAGGATTATTTAGTTAACACCATACAAGGGATGCTAGCTCGATAGGCTTGTCCAGATGTAGTTTAGCCCAGTCTTGTGTTTCTACAAAGTCTGGCTCTGTTTCACTGTCCAGCAGAGGCTTTCAGCTGCAAATCCACGGATCAATAAATTTAATTAGACTTGATTAATGAATGACTTTTGGCTGCACAGCTCGGCCGTTAGGAGTTCCAAGGACACGATGGATTGGCACTCAGGCCAGTAGCATTTTATATAGGGTTTGATTTGCATTATCGCGAGTGCTGCACCATACGCTATCCTCAATGCAGCAGTCCCCATACCGACATGTACTAACCTCTGGAGGACCACTTCTGGGAGGCGGAGGAGAGCACCGCCTCGACTCAAAAGGATCTGCTCCTGCTGCCAAATGGGGGATGGGCTGACTGGAGAATGGAGTGGCCGCCAGCCCGTCCCGCTAAGTGCTTTCTTTTTCTTGGCTGAGCGCTTTGTGTTGAACCAGAGAGGTGGAAGTTGTTGTTATTGTGGACCAAAACAATCTGGGAATCTGCCTATAGGCTTCATCATTATTGCCATCTAGGTCATGCCTCCTTTTTAAAGAAAAGGACACATACGTTGTAGTGTTAGTGTGTTTTGTCCCAAGCATCTGTTTTGCTATTGGGGAATTTAATATATGAGCTTCCAGGTGTGTTTAGTTGGTTCCAAAAGCAATCTCATCTAGCAGTTTTCTGTCCTACACTGTATGTTTTTGATTTAGAGAGTATCTTATCATCTGCTACTTGTAGACACATCATCCATGCAGATTGCAATCTACTTCTGCAGCAGGGCCTTCCTTCAGGTTCTTGGGTCTATGCAGGTGCCTTGCTGTATTAGACTGTACTCTACATGGGCCAACATGCACAGATTGGGGGGAGGCGCATTTGGACTGATTCCGTGCCATACCTTCATATCCCACAGGAGCTACATGCCAATACCACCCTTGCGTCAACACCACCCTGAAGACCCATTTTTTATTTCTCACTCTCAATATCTGACACTTCTTTATTCTACTGAAAGTTGTTCTTCCCTGGGGATTTGTGCTTTGAAAAGAAGCGCTCTTAGAAATTCTTTTTAAAATCAATCAATAGAGAGTTAGCAGTGTATTTGCATGAGTTAGAGAGGGGCTTGCCATGCACAGTCAGCTAACCCCCCCTACTGAGAGAGAGTTACACTGCATACAGATCAGCAGCGACCTTTCCAGCAGCCTCCAGGCCACTGGTGACAGGTGCTAGGAAGTCTCTGTATTTGATGATGCCAACATTAAACACAGCAAGCTGTACGTTTCAGGAGCTTCTGGGGCTTTAGAGTATGTGTTCTTAATTAAGACCTTGTAACCAAGTTTGCGCTTAGATACTGTTTTTTGTGTCCATGTTGCCTCTTCTTTTGTGACATGTATTAGCCTGAAGAGAACTGCAGAAAATATTTAATTCCAGCTTGTTGCACCTCTCCCACCCCAGCTGAAGTTCCACATTGGTTGGTCATCCTAGATGTCACATATTCCAAATAGTTATCCTGATCATCAGAACAACTGCCATGGGGGTGATGATTCCAGTTTTTTTGGGGGAGCCTCCAAACTGTGCTGTGTTTTCTGTGTAAAAAATTTGTTTTAGAGGAATTCCACATTTGTTCTCCAAGCTGATGTGTTGTGTGCAGATACCTTACTTAGGCAATTAGTAGACAATGTATATCAGTTACTCAATTGTGTGACAGTCTAGTCACTTGTGCCTTTAAAACAAGTTGCAGAGAACACATTAGGATCTTTTTGGGGTATACAAGGACTGTTTTCTAGCTGGGTGGCACACAGCAAGATGCTGAAAACTGAGAAGTTAAATAGATACTTTCAACGAAGTCCTCCACTTGGGTGAAGCTCTTGTGACCATGTTCAAAAGGTCTCTAAAAAGAAATGAATTAGGCCAGTTCAATAACAGTTAAACAACAAAAGCAGTTCAAGGATTATCTGAAGAAATCCTTAAAGCTATGCAACATCTCATCAGAAGAACTGGAGCAATTTGCATCAGATCATAAAATATGGAAAACAGTCCGTGAAACTGGCATAATGTCTATTGAATCCACAAGAACATGATTTTTTGAGAAGCATCTCTGACAAGTTCACCAGCAATGACTTAATCCCCTGATGAACCTAACCAGGTAGTACTGTATCTCCATTCTCTGATAATAATGTGGTAGTATTAGTATTGGTTTGTTCAGGTGAATTAGATCAACTACATTGTTATCACATTTTTGACAGACCACCATAAGCAAGAGTGAGCATACTAGTACAGAAATCGAATCTATATAAATAAGATTGTAAGCTGTGTAGAAGTTTGTTTGTTTTTTTAAGCACACAAAAAGGGCTGAACCAATTTTCACGGAATGCTGTATGTGCCTTGCTGTTGCCTTGACCCTAAACTGCAGGCTATATTTCATGCCAGGGAGGAAGCGGTTATACCGGGAGGGGGTGCAAACCGTAAACCAGTGCCAACTAGGGACTACAATTCCCATCAGGCAGCAGGAATACACTATGGCAGTTGGAGGATATTGTCTTCAGCACGCATAACGTTTTCTGCTGGCCAAAGTGTGATTTTTAAAGACCACAGTTATGTACAGCATTTTCTTTTCTACTAATTTGGATAACATTTTTATTCTCTTGCTAAATTTACAGCTTTTGTCTAAGAGTGTATCTCTTTGTCTCATCGTGGGTTGTGTTTAGCTGTGTGGAATTTCCAAAAGAATGTTTTTCCACATTTATTTTTACAGGCAATGGTAGGCACTTCAGCTGGTGTTGCATATGAAGGGAGTATGGTGCTTTAAAGATGTGCACAGGTGTTTATTATTTTGGTTTTAAACTAGAGTGAATTTTCTTAGCAAGGTTTATCCATGTTGTAATCATTTTTGTTACGTATATAGGGGCCAGTGTGCATTGATTGGTCATAAATATGTGCTCTGACCTCCAAAGGTCATGCAAAAAGACAATTTCCCCTCGAGGAATAAGAAATTATATCAAACCAAATCAAAAAGCAGACTAGAATAGATATTAAAGAGAGATGGACTACTCAGAAATTCAGTCAGTCATTTTCTCACCCGCTTAGTGCTGGACAGGGTCATGGGGGATCTGTTAGAGCCTATCCCGGCTAGTATAGGGCACAAGTCAGGAACAAATCCTAAACACACACACACACACACACACATAGGCCCAATTAAGGATCACCATGTCACCTAACTTGCATGTTATTGGACTGTGGGAGGAAACCAGAGCACCCAGAGGAAACCCACACAGACACAGGGAGAACATGCAAACTCCACAGAGAGAGGACCCAAGACGTGACCCCTGGTCTCCTTACTGCAAGGCAGCAGTGCTACGACTGTGCCACCGTGCCACCCTACTCAAAAATTGTTTGCGAAAAAACAATTCAAAGTCAAAACTCGAAGACAAAAATTCAATAAACACAATCCAAAAACTTCAAAAGGAGAGCTAAGTAATAAAGCCAAGAGACACTAAAAGTCTAATAAACACATCACAAAAACTCTTTGTTGCTATCCAGAAACTTGGACAATGGGAACTGGGCAACACAGATCTTTTGTACTGTAAAACGAGTGATGTCACTTGCCATGACTTTCTGCTGTCACATGGTAGCAATGGACATAGCAACCACAAAACAATGTAAACCAAAATGGTGGTGGTGTTGTAAGACTTCAAATATTCTGAACCAAGTGAAAATTACATAAATAGATTACAGGTATCCTGAAACTTCTAATGTGAGAATTTTAAAGCGTTCATATTCATAACACTGATGATAATAAAAGTACAGTAATACTGATTGTGTTTTGCAAAGGTGCACCTTATTGATATTGTTGGGGGAATGACTAAATCATGAAAGTGTTTAATTTGTAATTGGATCTATGTTCATTATAAACACCTATAGAATAAACAAACCACTTCACCAAGCTTTACATTTTTCTGTTCTGGTTGTTTTTTGATGGGAGCCACCACCTGCCCGTCTCCCAGTGAGCTGTGCCTAGAGTAATAGCTGATCTCAATTATGTGGTGAAGGAAGTAGGTTACGTGTAAATGTGGATTTTAAATAGTCAGGGCAGTAAATCAGGCCCGCAGGTGTATGAAATCTTTAAGAACAATGTGTATTTGAGCCAATTTCTTCTTCTGGGATTAGCAGGTCACAAGCAGCTGAGATAAACACCTCTGGGCTCCGTACTGCTGGCTGACGTGTGTGTAAACTGCATGCTGCCTTGGTAGGAGACGGGGATCACGAATAGCCCACTGCATGTAGAGGTTTGATATAGCAGGTCCTGGCTGTTATGGCAGTAGTTGGAGGCAGCAGTCCCACAAAAAACACAGCAGTTTGAGTCCCCAGAATATTTGAGCCACTGTGCAGTGCCCAGTGCAGTATCTGCTTTCAACTCCACTGACCGGCTTGAATCCAGTCCATGGATCTGCATCAGTATAATTCAGTAATACAATGAGTTGAACTTGGTGGTATGTCAATGTCAGTAAAGCCCAGTATTTCACAAGAGCAACAGTTTACACTTATAGGTAGTATACAGTAGGTCCTGATTAATTTGTAACCTTTGCTCAAAGTAGTATGGCCATTAGCTGGACACTGGCATGGCAGCAAGCATGTCTCAGAAATGGAGCTCTGAGCAGCATTTGAATATACACCCTCTTTTGATCCCCACTTTTTTTTTGTCAAAATGAAAACAAACATATAGCTTCCAGGTCATCCACTTTAATAAAAGGACAAGTGACTGTAATTGCATGGGGCTAGATTGGGTTCTAAAATGAGAATACACATCTGGAAATACCCAGTGCTAAAAAAATTTGTACTGAATAGCCGCAAAATCCGGTAGCACTCACAGGGCTTCCTCCTAATCCACCCAAACATAATTCCTGCAGTCCATGCACTAAACTAAACTGTTGGGGTTCAGGGAGACCGCAAAAGAAACTGAATAAAAGACTTCACGCTGAAAGGAAATAAAAAGCTAAAACTGCCATTTTCCATTGAGGAGCTCAGTAGCACAAGGTAACTGAAGCTTATTAATTAATTTGTAATAACGGAGAAGACAGACAGACATACATGCGTAGACTACTGTACTACATACATTTAAGGAGTGCTTCTGTTTGCTCTGATATGTTTTTGTCATTTTGTAACTATTAAATCACTATATAAGATAACAATTGGAAATCGAGATTGGATAACCATTGTGGTTTATATACAGTATATACCGGTATTATGTGTTAAAATGCTGCAGATGTTCTAACATGGCATGTTTGCATTTCCAATTAGACTGTCATGTTAACGTCTTTTAGTTACTCGTTGGATGCACAGTCTGAAGGTGGGTGCTGCATTGCCTGTTCTGTGGTGTCGTTAGGCAGATTTGTTGATTCTGGTGTTTTGAGTACTGAAATCTGCATCTCTTGTCGCTCTTCACTATTAGCTCTGTTTATTTCAAATGCATATTTTACATTTCATATTTTTACAAGCCTAGCTGCCATTTCTTTCAAACTCGCATCAACTCCCACACTGTTGTCATAATGGTGAACAACTGGGAGTGCACACAGAAAATGCAATGACGTTCAGGTTTACCACTCGTCCATTGATGCCTTCGAATGCCAATGTGTAATCTGATGCTACAGAAAGGTTTTTTGCTTGCAACAGGTTATGCTTAGTTTTAACATGTGCAATGTTTTCTTTGCATGTTATGCCCATTTCTATATTTAAAGGGTTTTTTTAGGCGACGTTTCAACTTATCGTTGTAATCAGAGGCTTGCTCTCTATTGGACCAGGTTAACAAGAGCACCGCTGCGCTTTGCAGTTTGAAATCATTGCCCCTACTTTAAGTGCCACCTTCATGAGGTGTTGGATTGGTTTAGAAATGTGACAATCAGTTAGCCGACTATTTGTTCTCACCCACTTTTAAGCAAAATTTACTCCTGGTTCTCTCCATGGTTCTCTCACTATGCCTGGCTTCAGCTAGACTGGTGCATCTGTGTGTCTGTCCATTTGCTATGCCTCTATTGTTTCAACAGATGGTGCATCACAAACATTGACACTGCTTGTACGATTCCCGTACCAAGTGGCATAGTTGTACAACAGGGACATATTCATTGCATTTTATTACTACAAATGTTTGTTGTACCATCTGTTGGAATGACAAATGCAATGCATTTTATTACTACATGCATTATAAAATAAATTGGATGTAGATGGTGCACTGCAAACGTTAACACTGAAGTCTACATTGATTACTTATATTTTAGGTAGCACAACTACAAAAAATGATGTTAAAGAATTGGGAATATTTAGAAAATCTTCACTATCTGACAGATAAGCAAACATTTTTTCTTAGAATGATTTGAGTGTAGGGCATTCCCAAAACATATGACACAGCAAAGCAGGCTTTTGATAATTTTATTCAGTATGGATCCTGTCCAAACTGTGGATTTTTTTTTTTTTTGGCTTACGTTTTTTTGTTGATTATGAGAGGCAGCTTCAAGCTGAACACAAATATAATTTTAGATTGACTGTATGACATTAAAATTTGGAAAAACATGGAGTTAACTTGGGCGGCATGGTGGCGCAGTGGGTAGTGCTGCTGCCTCGCAGTTAGGAGACTCGGGTTTGCTTCCCCGGGTCCTCCCTGCATGGAGTTTGCATGTTCTCCCCATGTCTGCGTGGGTTCCCCCGGGTACTCTGGTTTCCTCCCACAGTCCAAAGACATGCAGGATAAGTGCAGTGGTGATTCTAAACTGTCCCTAGTGTGTGCTTGGTGTGTGAAAGTGTGTGTCTGTGCCCTGCGGTGGGCTGGCACCCTGCCTGAGATTTGTTTCCTGCCTTGTGCCCAATGTTAGCTGGGATTGGCTCCAGTTAGGATATAGCAGGTTGGATAATGGATGGATGGATTGAACTTTTATTTAATTAATGTGCTTAATTGCTTAATTATTCTGACTTCATCACGCTTGTCACTGACTGCCCCATTGGCAGAGAAAAAGTAACAAGGGCAAATGTGGAAAAATAATCTTTAGTGAAATGCTGTACTTCATGGTTTTGTATACTTGAAACATGTTTGTCAAGTTTGGTGCTGTGTAGTTAACAAGAAATCTCTCAACAGCATCCTTGTGATTTCCTCCAGCCTGACTAGCAGATCTTTGAACCTGCTTGTCACTAATGAAATGCCTGATTTGTGGACCAACAAAAATGCCTTCCTTAATCTTGGCATCATTTATTTGTGGAAACCTCTGTCTCAAACATCGAAATCCTTCACCTTCTTTGTTTATCACTTTTATTAAAGCTTTATAGAGGTAGGGTGTTGTACCGTGTTAGACATTATGGACACAATGAGAAGTCAAGTAAAATGACACCTTTAATTGGCTAACTGGACAGATTACAATATTGTATGCAAGCTTTCGAGGGAACTCAGACCCCTTCTTCAGGCAAGATGTAACCCAGAAACTGGAATTCCCTGTGTTTATATAGACGCTGGGACAGACACCGCATTGGAAAACCGTTACGTGGATCATCTTCAATGTAAAAAATTAATGGACCACTCCAGGCTAAAATTTATTTAGCAGGAGAGGAGAACAATTTATAGTCAAGATCTTTTCATACAATAACTGTCCGACAAAGTCTTGTGTTATGTTAATGTTAAGATTAAGTTTTTGATGACTTTTCCATACAATGTGGATCTATAGTCAGTTTGTCTGGGTCAGTCATCTGGTCATAAAACTCTTGTCTCTATTTAAACCATGTTGTAATGTGTCAAATTTTATCATCAGTTTAACTTCCCATTCCTTTCTCTCCTGCTGTGTTTTGAAGTTGCCCATAAGCACTGTGTTTTTTAAAGTCCTTCTCACAGTGTCCATTGCTACTAAAATGAGCTCCTACAGAAACATCCCTATTGCCATTCTTAATGTGGAAACTGTGTAAATTCATTCTTTGGTGGAGTGTTTGTTCAGTTTCTCCCACACAGAGTGCAGTGTTGGGACATTTTATACACTTGATTAGGTAGACCACATTAGATAATCTGCAGGAGAATGATCCCGTTATGCAATGTTCTTGTCGGCAGTGGGGTATGACTACACGATCTGTATTATAAATGGGAGCACACATTTTATATCTTTTTCTGTAGGCAGGGAGATCTGTTGGTTCAATCGGGGAGTTTCTGACAATTAGTTGCTGCAGGTTTGGTGGTTGTCTGTATTCCAGGAGGATAGCTTCTGGGAAAACATTTTTGAGTGTGTCATCATTATTTAGTATTGGCTGAAGTTCATTTATAATTTTTTGAATTGCTTCAAGTTGATGGTTATAGGTGTCAAAAAGGGGCATGCGGTTCTCATTGTCTTTGTTTTTATATTCCAGAAGGTTGTCTTTGGGTATGGCAGTAGCTCAACTTATCTGAGTGTCTGTTGTTTTGGGAGTATATCCTTGTCTAATGAAATCTTGTCTAAGCTCCTGTAGTTGTCTATCCCAGTCTGTTGGGTCTGAGCGAATACGACTGTAACATATTGCTTGGCTGAAAATGATGGAGCACCTTATATGCTTGGGGTGGAAGCTATCACTTCTCAGGTATATCCATCTGTCTGTTGGTTTGTGAAAAACAGAGGTTACAAGGGAGTTATCTTTCAGGCGAATGGTGGTGTCAAGCAAGTGGACTTCTGTTTTTGAGTAATTAAGCTTCAGTTTTATGTTGGGGTGGAAAGAATTATATTCATTATTAAAACAGAGGAGGTCCTTCTCACTGACAGTCCAGATCATGAAGCTGTCATCTATGTAATGGAGATACAACATTGGTTTTAAGGCACATTGACATAAAATCCTCCTCCAGTTTTGCTTAAATAGGTTTGCTTAGTGAGGTGCAAACCGACAGCCCATTGCAGTCCCCATTTGTTGCAAGTAAATGTCCTGTCCAAATGAGTATAAATTGTCAGAGTGAATTTTAGCATTTGTATAAATGACTCTGTGGATAAATCATTACATTTTTATATAAAGAGAATGCAAAAAATATTTGTGTGATGGGTTGAGAAGTGGTTTACATGCCACACTTTTCTCTCCTTACGGAGCAGCCAGTGATTTTATGAAATGAGACCCTTTAGGACAACTGTTCCATTTGAATATCCAAGCTGCATTCTTAGTTGTAGTACCACCACTTTAAGATCACCATAAATGTTCCAGTTGTTGCGTTGTATGTGCATGCTTACCATATAAGAGGAAATCACAAAAATAATAAAATAAAACATTATGTGACAGTCTGCGGTGGGCTGGCACTCTGCCCGGGGTTTGTTTCCTGCCTTGCGCTCTGTGTTGGCTGGGATTGGCTCCAGCAGACCCCTGTGACCCTGTAGTTAGGATATAGCGGGTTGGATAATGGATGGATGGATGGATAATGTGACAGTAAAATTTAAAGGTGATGTTTGTGATCAGCAGACCAAAATCCAATAAGATACACCCGGCAGCAAAGTCTTTCATTGTCCATTGTTAATTTAGATAGAATAAACGTGTGCCATGTACAGTTTTAGTTGAAATACACCACAGACTGCACAAATTGAAGAAAGAAAGTATCTGGTGGATGGCTGAGTTCCATTCCTTATGTTAGACCCTAATTGAGATTTCCCTGTGCAGTTGTTGGCTTAGATCATCTAGCTGTGTGTGCCTTTAACTATGCTACTGCTAGTGATATGTCCGTCATTAAGAACTAGTATGGATTCAAGCTTAAACCCAGATGGAAAATACAGAATTTGGGCAAGTTCCTGTTGACGTTTCTTTTACATAGCATAAATAGCATGTTACTGGAAGATTACATATAAAGTATTGTTGCTTAAAGGATACATACACATTGACAATATAGAGGTCTTGGCTATCTAATGACTTCCTTGAACTAAACACAGTGTATTGTCTTACCTGAGAATATTATCTCTGTCTTTAAGTGATTGGAAACATATTTTGAGTGAAGGATCCAACAGTGGATTACTAGTAAAATTGTAATACAGTAGTTAATAATGACTAGAACACAGAGCAAAGCATACAGGGGAATCTGAACAAGATTTTCTTTCCAAACCTGGTAAGCCCTCCTTTTCCAAAAAAAAAGGCATTTCAGACCCAGGGGTTCTCTGAATTACTTTTGAGTAGGTTTGTGGTTTTGCAGAGTATTTATTTATTTTTTTTTATTCCCCCATTTTCCAAGAAAACCAAATGTTTTGTTACCGCTCAGCCGCAGTTTGACGGCTGGAGTGCTCAGCACTACGTGGCCTGGAATTTAATTTCCAAAAAAACTCTGAGTGTCATTGACAGCGGGAAACAATCAATAGGATGGAAATTGCTTGTAGTTTTCCCTGAAGCACTGCGATGGATTAGTGCACGCCTGCAATCTCTGCACAGGAGGCGGATACCTCAAACTTGTAAATTCTGTGTTTCTATTTATAGAGCAGAGGTGTGTGTGCATGTGCTGAGAGGAGGAGTCCTTGGCAATGGTAGCCATTGGAGGGTGGTGCTGCTCCTCCACACCTGAGTTGAGGAGGCCACAGTGGGGCGTATACGCACAGCTTCACAGATATGGAAGTCTGTTGTGGCACTAAAAACACTCGCTCATCTGAGGGTATACAGAAAAATGGTACCTACTGGCTATCTGTGTGTGCCAGCAGTCACATCACCATCAATGCCAGCAGCCATGCCACCTGCACTTCAAAACAGGTAATCCACAGTAAATCTAAGTCTGTTTGGGCCCAGCCAGTACTTGGATGAGAGACCATCTAGGAAAAGCTTGGGTTGCTGCTGGAAGAGGTGTTGGTGAGGCCAGCAGGGGGTGCATACCCTGTTGTCTATGTGGGGATCCCAGTTCCCCAGTGTAGTGACAGGGATACTTGTCTGTAAAAATTGGCACCATTCTTTGGGTGACACATAAAACCGAGGTCCTGACTCTCTGTGGTCACAAAAGATCCTTCAAAAAATAAAAGGGTATTTTCCGATGTCCTGACTAAATTGCCTACCATGGCCTGGTAATTCCGCCCCCTAATCAACCCATAATAGGTAATGTGTGGTGAGCATGCTGGGGCAACGATGACAGCAGTCATCTCATCCAGGTGGATCCTTTACATTGGTGGTGGTTGAAGTGCCTCACAACTGTCTAGGTCAGGGGTCTCCAAGTCTGGTCCTGGAGGACCTCCGTGGCTGCAGGTTTTCATTCTAACCCTTTTCTTAATGAGTGCCCTGATTGTGCTAATTAAGTTCTTGTAAATTCATTTTAATTGAATTGCTTGTTTAAGATTTTCTCTCCTGAATTTCTTCATTGTTCCTCTGAATTGCTTCATTTCTTTCCTTAAATGGCACCCAAACAGAAATGAAATATGAAGTGAGAGAGCCAACTGAAGACCAACTAAGTCAGGGCCTCAAACTCCAACCAATTTCACTCCAACCAGCTGCTTAATGAGGTGACGAGTCTTGTTGTTAATTAAACCCGTTCTTTAATTCCATGGCTTGTTGCTGCTCTCATGGTGCAATAGCAGACATTTCTGAAATTGTTGATTTTCTTTTTCTAAGAGCACCGTTAAATTTTTTGTGGACCTGAGCAAATCAACATTCTGGAAACCTTCAACTTTCTTTATTTTCAGAAATTATATAATGGACACCAGTTGTTTTGGCTCATTTTGCATCTCATTATTGTTTGGCTGCTAATTAAGGAAAAAGAAACAATTAAGGGGTCTGAGTCTTCAAGAGCAGGTCAATTAAAATTAGTTCAAAAGAAGTTAATTAGCAGCAAAAACAGGTCACTCATTAAGAAAAGGGTTCGAATGAAAACCTGCAGCCACGGTGGTCCTCCAGGACTGGACTTGGCGACCCCTGGTCTAGGTAAAGCACTTTGAGTGTCTAGCAAAGCACTATATAAATATCACTATCTAACTATTTCCTGTCTCCTAGTAGCTCATAGCAGAAGCCATACCATATGCACTTAAGAAGAAGTCATCCTGAAGCTAAGCATGTATGGGCCTGGTCAGCACTTGGATGAGAGACCATCTAGGAAAAGCTTGGGTTGCTGCTGGAACAGATGCTGGTGAGTCCAGCATTGGGCACTTACCCTGTAGTCTGTTAGTGGATCCTAATACCCCATTGCAGTGACAGGGACACTGTGCTGTAAAAATGGCACCGTCCTTTGGATGAGATATAAAACTGAGGTCTTGACTCTCTCTCTCTCTCTGGTCATAAAAGACCACAGGGCATCATTCAAAAAGAACAAGGTGTATTCTGATGTCCCAACTTTCCCCGTCACTGCCAAAAGAGATCCTACTCTGCTGAGCCCTTGAGCAAGGCCCTTAACCTGCAATTGCTCCAGGGGCGCTGTACAATGGCTGACCCTGCGCTCTGACCCCAAGGGGTATGTGAAAACTAACAAATTCCTAATACAAGAAATTGTATAAGGCGAAATAAAGAACAAAAAAAAAATTGCCCACCATGGCCTAGTCATTCTTGCCTCACCCCAGTCATCCCCCATCTCTAATTGGCTATCTCTCTCACCTTTTTATCACCTAACACTAAATGTATGGTGAACATACTGGTGCAAAAATGGATGGATGCTGCAAACTGGAAAATAAAACTTGTAGCCTCTTTGGGGTGGTCAATTACAGCTTTACAATCCCTGTCAGACAAGTCACCCCTTTTCTTGTCCACACCAGGAACATCATCAAAGTACCCTTATTTACTGCTCATGTCTCTCTGGGTCCTGGCTTCCTGTGATCCACAGGCCGACCTCATTGGTAAGAAACCCCTGCTGGTCTCACTGACACCTCTTCCAACAACCCAAGCTTTTCCTGGTTGGTCTCCCATCCAAGTACTGGCTGGAGCCGAACATGCTTAGCTTCAGGTGAAGGACCTGTTCTCAAGTGCATGTGGTATGGTTCCTCCCTTTTGTGCATAATTTTTTTTTTTTGTTTTCTGGCTTCCCACACTAACTACACTGCACAGTTTTGGCACCTCTGCATGCACAAACATCAACCCTCTGCAGATCTTGATTGTACCTAGATGAGCTTTTCCTTGCAGTTGCTCCATGTGGACACTCGCACAATGCCTACGAGGTTTTAGTGTATACATAGGTTATTTTCTACACACACATGAATGCTGCACAGATTGGTGTGCATGCATGGTCTCTCTCTCTCACACACACACACACACACACACATATATACACACATGCAAGCTTGACAAGCAGGTCTGATGCGTGCTGCTTCTTGCCCCCAGGGGTGCTAACCCGTCTGTGACGGACAGGGCTGTTTGTGGCACATCAAAGCCTTGTTGCGCCGCTATACTGTGTGTGCTTTGTTGCAGAGGATTCTGGTGTCTTGGGAGCTCTGCAGCCAACATCAAAGCGGCCCAGCGGAGGACATAGCCCGCGTGAGGGCAGCACTGCATGCCGAGCCGCCTTTGAAGCACAACACATGAAGCTGCTGAAAAGCTTTTTGTCTACCCAGTAGCTTCAGTGTTGAGTGCTTTAGTTGTCTCCCTTTTTATTTATTTATTTATTTTTTAAATGTGTCTGTGCCTTTATACATCCTGCTCCTTCAGGAGGACACAGTCCTTTTTATTTCTTTAAAGGTATGGTGCAACACATTCTTCTTGTTCAGCTCTGGAGTTACCGTGGTGTTGATATGAACGGTTTACTTCTTAGTGAAAATGCTGAATTTTGAGTTAGGGGGTGAATGTAATGGGTGTATACGATGTGCTGCCAGAGTATATCCTGACAAATACATTCTAAAATGTATCCCATTAAATATTGGAGCAACTGATGGCTCCTATGAACTTCCTCACTGCCTTCATTTTGCAGATCCTCTTTACTGTAGCATCTCCTTCACTTGTCTTTCTGATGGCCCTCATCTTTTTTTTGCTTCAGCCAGTAAAATAAGCCTTCTTATAACCTATTCTTTCATCTGCCACGTCTTAACTTTCCTCCTATATATCCTTTAGTTGCCCCATCATCATTTCACCCCTTAGGCCTCCAAGGCCCCTATCATTGTTCTCTTACAACTGTCTTTAAATTCACCTTCCCTCCAATTATTTTTTTTTCCCTTTTCCCATTTCTGCTCTCCTTTTGCAGCCCCTCTTTTCATGCTGCATGCAGTTCACCCCCCCCAACCCTGTTTTAATGAGGGTGTTGTTCTAATTGACAGACTGCACTCGTTGCTAATTTAATGTTGTTGCTAATTAGTTTCCATTTCACTCTGAACCCCATAATGAGGTTGTCACTCTCACAGTGAAGGTATGATAGGGCAGCTAGCTGTCAGATATAAGCATGATGTCCAGTGCACCGGTGGCGGGTGGGGGTGCGTGGGTTGGTTGGAGTGTTTTGGGCAATTTGATTTTCCACTGGAATCTGAAAGGGATCCTTTCATGCCTCTCACCACACTAAACTAAACCTGAACCTAACGGGTTACTGTAGCGTGTTTAATAAGTAAAGGGCAGATAAGGGTCTGCAGAGCTCTCCAACAAGAATTTTTTTTTTTTTTTTAGTGAATTAATGGAATGGGAGCTTCCCACTCCTGCAATGATGGAGAAGGTCCAACAGGTCCACCCCCTTTCTGGTTTTGATGCATAATTGTCTCCATTAAATTTTGATTTGCTAAATTAATTGCTCCCAGCGAGATTCATTTGACAAAGAAAGGAGTCAAAAGAGAAAAATCCTCAGTGGCCTGTCTAGGCCGACCCCCGGACCCCCTCCCCACTTCAAGCAGGAATATTTTGACTTGTCGGGACTTGCTGTCCTGCTTGTGGATGTCACGGCTATCTGTGCACTTCTGAGGATGAGGGAAGTGGAAGATTTTTTTTTTCTGGCTTGCAACATCTCTGCACTGTAGAGCTCTGGGGCCATAGTTTAGATCAATAATCACCGGAGAGTTAGAAAAAGGTGCCCTAGCAAACTAATGAGTTGGGTTTGCAGACAGATTGGGGGTCCTTAAAAGATATTTTGCCATCCTACTTAAGATTTTGTTATGAAAGGTACTATATAATGCATAGTACATTCCTGTGTCTCCTATGTTCTCTTTTAGGCTGTAAATATGAGAAAGCTGTTGGCTCTTCTTTCCTGGCTGACTGCAGCCACAAGTCTGAACCCTGATGATCCTAATGTGTGCAGCCACTGGGAAAGGTAAGTAACATGGTGGGTGTGGCGTACAGCACATACTCCTAACTGTATCCTCGTTCCCAAATCCCACTCAAGCCTTTTAATTCATGTGTTTCTCTGCAGCTATGCTGTCACCGTTCAGGAGTCCTACACCCATCCGTTTGACCAAGTCTACTACACCAGGTGCACAGACATCCTCAACTGGTTCAAATGCACACGGCACAGGTGAGGATTTGGGACAGCTGAGCGCGCGGTACATTATCTTAGATCAGGGAAATGGGTGGTTGCTTGATTTGTTGGAGGAAGAAATTACAGAATGGGTAGGCTACAGTCGTAAGAGGAATCATTTTTCCTAAGATTTTGTGAGCTGCATTTATATGAGTGCAGTCAACGCTATCAATTTGTTCTCATTCATTGTATTTACATATCATGTGAATCTCTTCTTCATCTGGCTATTACCCATTACAGAATGTGGTCTGTTTGTACTGTGGCGAGTTGTCTATAGCTTGAGTAAGACTTCAAAAGAAGCCAATTCAGCAAATTACTACAAAAAATACAGTATATATGTATACAGTATGCGTATATACTATATTATATAATAAAAAACCTTGGACGAGACGTGACTTTTTCAGAGAGATACTTTCAAGTCCTGTGAGACGAGACTTTGTGCCAAGACATTTAACCACGCCAGGGGCCGGAAATAAAAGACAAAGAGAAGATGACAAAGTAGAACATCGTAAAGAGGTTCCAAAACGTTGGCGCGATACACACACAGAGAAGGTTAGAGATAATAAAAGTACTAAAATTTGAAAGTTTCCAAAAAATGATATTAAAGATCGCATTATGCGCTAACACACGGAAATTATTATTCGGTGAAATAATAGAACAGCGAAAAGAGAATTGAATATATTGTTCAGATTTAAACTTTAAGTCAGAGACTTGTTGATCGTCTAATTCATGTTGCCGTCAGGGAAAAGCAGTGTTTCTTCCCAATGAAGAGGCTTATCTGTGATAATTAAAAGATTTGTTGATTGGTGAAAGTGAAATCCACATATGCGAGCGGCAGAGACATAAAGTGGCTGGTGCGTAGCGCAGGCCAGGGGCTTACCGAGCAAAACGAGCAGGCGGCGAAGCCCGCGTATTAGTGAAACAGGACAGTGAAGAGTGTCCCGCCCAGCTGTCTACTCCTGATGCTACTCTTCCCCCTACCCTCGGCCCGCAGCCTCTGTCTCGGATTAGTACGAATATATCGCTCCTGCAAGCAAACTATGATTCTTAGCGTAATGAGAGAAGTCGCAAAATCAACTGGAATGCTCAAGCAAATTTATAGAAAAAAAAAGATCTAAATCCGTTAAGTAGTTCTCTCGTTCGTTCGCTAAGTGGAGGTAAGGTTACACCCCGAGGCAGACGTGTGAGTGAGGAGGGCCTCACCCTTCCTTCCCACAGCCCGATGAGTCTCTCTGATTCCACAAAGTTCTGATCCATATTGACATGATTGCATCTCACAATTTCTGTAGATTTGTCAGCTGCAAATTCATGCTGCCCTTCCACCACATCATCAGCTGCCATTCCACCTGTGCTTCAGAACAGATCATCCACCAAGATTATCCAAGCTAAGCATGTTTGGGCACGGCCAGTACATGGATGAAAAACCATCTAGGAAAAGCTTAGATGGCTGCTGGAAGAGATGCTGGTTAGGCCTGTGGTCTGTGCTTGGATCTCAATGCCCCAGTGCAGTGACAGAGACACTGTGCTGTAAAAATGGCGCCGTCCTTCGGATGAGACATAAAACCGAGGTCCTGACACACTGTGCTCATTAAAGATTCCTGGGCATCTTTTGAAAAGAGTAGGGTTCTATGGAGGAATATTTCGGACAAAATTAAATAAATAACTGAATGCGTAAGTAAATAAAAGTACTGTGAAATGTGAGCATAAATAAATAAATGTGTCATGAAATGAGAGCCTAAATAAATAAATATGTCATGAAATGAGAGCATAAATAAATACATGTGTCACGAAATATGTTTTTCGTTGCTTATTTATTTATTTCATTT
>JANRMT010062828.1:1745792-1785633 GCA_026402145.1 Polypterus bichir lapradei | reverse complement strand
TCTCTCTGAAATACGTAATATCTTCGGCAGAATCCATTTCATCGGCAGTAGTAAGCATTTTTCTAATTAATTCTTGTGCTATCGATTCACCAATCAGTAACTAGAGGTGCGTGTTAGAGCCCACCCTCTCAACTTTGACGAGTGAAAGTGACAGTTTTATTTCACGTCGTATTTCATGACGGTTTGCAGGAATGTTACGGACAAAATGAAATAAATAAATAAGCAACGAAAAACATATTTCGTGACACATTTATTTATTTAGGCTCTCATTCCATGACACATTTATTTATTTATGCTCACATTTCACAGTACTTTTATTTATTTACGCATTTATGTATTTATTTATTTATTTAATTTTGTCCGAAATATTCCTCCATAGGGTTCATCCAGATGTTCTGCCTAAATTGCCCATCATTGCCCCATCCATTATTGGTGGTGGTTGAAGTGGTTTCCCTCTGTCTAAGCACTTTGAGTAGCGACAAAAGTGCTATATAAATGTAATTTATTATTATTATAATCCCAAAAGAGTTCTGTTGGATTCAGATCCAGTGACTGGGACTGGGAGGGCCACTGAAGAACGCTGAAGTCATTGTCAAGAAACCTTTTGTTTTGTGACATGGTGCATTATCAAGCTGGAAGTAGCCATTAGAAAATGAGTAAATTGTGACCATGAAAGGATGCACATGCTCAGCAACAATACTTGGACACGCCATGGTATTCTAGTGATGATTGATTGGTATTAATAGGCCCAAACATTCCACGCTATTACAACACCGTCCGTAACCTGGACTGTTGACACAAGAAAGGTTGGATGCATGGATTCAAGCTTTCTGACCCTGCTATCTGTGTATCTCTGAAGAAATCGAGAATCATCAGTCAGGCTGCTTTTTTCTAGTCTTCAGCTGTCCAGTTTTGGTGAGCCTGTGTCCAATGCAGACTCAGCTGGTTTCTCTTGGCTGACAGGAGTGAAACCTGACATGGTCTTCTGCTGCTGTAGCCCATCTGCCTCAAGGTTCGACATGTTGTGCATTCTGAGATATATAGCTGTGGTAAGCAGAATAACAGCGTGGTTATTTGAGTTACCGTACCCTTTCTGTCATGGCCATTCTCCATTGTCATCAACAAGGTGCCCTTGTCTGCAGGACTGCTGCTCACTGGATGTTTTTTGTTTCTCCTACCATTGTGAAAAAACTTTAGAGACTTTTGTTTTTGAAAATTCCAGGAGATCATCAGTTACAGAAATGTTTAGACCCGCCTATCTGACACCAACGATCATGCCATGGTTGAAATCACTAAGGTCACATTTGTCCCTATTCTGGTGTTTGTTATGAACATTACCGGAAGCTCCTGATCAGTGTCTGCATGCTTTTATATTTTTCACTGCCGCTACGTGATTGGCTGATTAGATAATTGCTTGGATAAGCAGGAGTACAGGTGTTCTTCATAATTTGCTCAGAAAATGTATATTACAATTTTATAGAACACAAGCAGGTAGTCTGGGTCAAGAGTGACATGAGCACCCTGAGGTTTAGAAACCTAACCTCTGGTGATACACTGTCTGCCTTAAAATGGGTGTGGGGGATTGTGAGAATAACACTAGCCTCCCAAAATCTCCTTCTTCTCTAACATTAATTCTCATTTCAGAGGTGAACGCAAACTCACCCAAAACAACTGAGACTCTACTCCTGGTATTTTAATGCAGCCATATACTGTAACCCTGCCCTTTTGTATCTTTTTCCCCTCAGGATCAGCTACAAGGCGGCATATCGCAGGGCTTTGAGGACCATGTACCGACGACGATCCCAGTGCTGCCCGGGCTACTATGAGAGCGCTGACCTGTGCATTCGTGAGTCCTTCCAGTCAACTTCCTTTTATAGTCTGTTCAGTGTGTAAAGAATTTATGAAATGCTAGAACTTGTCTGCCTCTACTGTTTAAAATGCCAATCCTCACTCTCGGAGGTGGCAGTTGGGTACTCTTAATCATCAAGGTTGTTTGTGGTGTGTGTGTGTATGTGTGTGTTTTAAAGCCCCTTAGAAATGGCAGGCGTATTTTCCTCAGGGTGAGTGTTTTAGGTTTTTGGTAATCTAGAAGAAAGAAGGTTAGCATCTGTGCCTATGACACGAGTGGCCTGGGGGAGCTTTTCGAAAAAACCTAGCAAATGAATGACTCTGTGCAATGGCAGCTAGCTGTGTTTCTGTGTGGCTGTGAATGTTATGCTAGAGGTTAGAATGTCTTGGTATGGCAGACGGGGGAGTGGTCGGTTGCGGGGGGGGGTGAAGTTTAACTTGACAAGTTTAGGGTCTTTGTTGGGGTAGTGCAGTAGGAGGAAGGGAGATCAGTAACTATTTATGAGACTTAAGTTAGTTTTTTTTGCCATATGCTATTCCTACTTGGAAGGGCTGTCATAGAAGGCTACAGTGGTAATCCTACTCGGCGCTTAGTCGTAACAGGCTACTAGATGATAAATAGCAGGTTGGACATAAAATGAAAGTGTTATTCATACATCTGCTTTAAAATGTACTGCCTTAAAATAGCAAAGTCTCTAAATTCCACAGTTTTTGTCCGTTTCTCATGGTGTCTTCTGCCAGAGCCGAGGTTTCTGACTAGGGTGACAGAGCTTCTTGATACTGCAGACAGTTTTGGTGTAGCAACATTTGGTATAAATAACACTTATAGGGGGCATAGCTGATTCAGCAATTTTTTTCTTTGCTTTGCAGATGTTGCACTAATGGCTTTATGGTTATGGAATGATGCATTGCTATGCTATCTCAAACTGAGATATCTCCCATAAAACCAGACTCTGATCTTGGAGGGCTGCAGAGGCTGCAAGTTTTCATTCCAACCAACATTCTAATTAGTAACCAATTATTGCTGCTAATGGAGGAGACTTCTATTGCCTTAATTTTAATTGACTTGCTTTATAAGGCTCAGAATCCTTTTTCTTTAAGAACTAAGCAAACCTTAATGAGATGCACAGCGAGCCAACACATTACCAGTTAATTCTTGGGGGGTCTCAAAACAGTCCTGGAGGGCCACCATCTTCTTTATCTCCAATTTTCTAATTAGATACCAAATCTTGATGTTAATTGCTCTCATTTTACCAATTTAGACCCTTTCCAAAACTGATTTTATTTTGTCTGAAAGCAGCATGTATTGTAGAGCAGAGCAGATCAATACTTCTTAGACCTCTTTTTTTTTTTTTTTTTTTTTACACAAATCTTTTATTCGTTATGTTAAATGAGCGGTTACTCATGGTGTCCCGAATGAAGCACATTACCTGCATTGCGAAGGGGCGTCAGTTACGGCACTACGGCCATGTGGCGCGATTCGCAGGTCCTCGAGCAGCTGGACCAGGTCAAGGGGACACCTATGTAACACCAGGCTGTGGCAGACAGAGGGTCTTTTCCATAGGGTGGTGCTGGACCGCTTGTCTGCCTGGGGGGTTGCCAACCAGGATCCAACCAGGCTGTTTTGTCATGTGGTGGGTGCGGCAACACACTGTACTAGTGCATGCTGCCCAACCTGACCTGATCTGAAACCTTATATTTAAACAGATATTATATGATGGTCACATAGTCTAGCTATCTGTTGATTTGCATTTCATCTCATTATAATGATGATAATAGTAGTTCATTTAATTCGTTCACTTTATTTAAGAACAATCTTGATGAGATATTGGGACAGATTAGCTATAAGCTCAACAAACAAGCTTCATGGACTGAACAGTCTCCTTTCATTTGTCAAACTTCTCATGTTCTTATTTGCCATATACATTTTTTTGCATTAGGAATTTGTCATTTATTGCATACCCCAATTTACTCTCCGGAAAGGAATAGAGAAGCTTTGGGGTCAAAGCACATGGTTGACTATTTATACAACAACACCGGAGCAATTTCAGGTTAAGGACCCTGCTCAAGGTTCCCAGAGGAGTAGCATTCCTGAACTGGCAACTTTCCAGTTACCAGCACAGATCCTTTTAGCTAGACAGCCACCATTCCACTTTTGGTTAAGAAAAAAGGAGCAAGAGTTGTGAATCTTAAAATACCAGTCAATTAAAATCAACATAACAAAGTCTGGTCCATTATCAGTGGTAATTGGTTACTAAGTGGTAGGAACAAAAACCTGTACCCACTGTAGCCCACCGGGATGTAATGATGCATTCAATGTGAACTGGGAAGTTTGAATTTCAGAGCTCCCAGTTCGAATTTTCAACTGAAACACTCCCTTAAGTTGGATTTCCCACTCAGAAACTCGGGGCTGGTCTGTCAAGTCCGAGATGGCCCGACTTCTGGTCATGAATTCGATCCAAAATTGCAATGTACACCACAAACGTTTGTGAAAGCTGTAGTATTAGACAGACATGCTAATAAACAGTATATTTGTGTCTCATTAAATCAGTTGTTCACACAGTACTGTCCAACGTCTATCTGTTGTCATGTTGCTATGGTGTTTGGATATACAAAATGGCACATGATGTGGTATTATCAACTGGTATTTATTCTGATGAAGCAAGCACAACAAAGACTTTGAAATGCCTGAATGAATCATCCACAGAACAGCTAGTTCTGTGGTCGCAGCTCAGTTGTGCACAACAATCCTCAAAAAGAAACATTGTAATTTTTTTCTTTCTTTGAACTTTCCATACTGTTTTTTGTTTCCTGCGGTTTTCAGTGATACCTTTTGCTTATTGCTCGTCAACATTTGAAAAACATCCATTGGAATTTAACTCACTGTCCCCCTCCTATAGAAACAGCAGACATGAGAAAACAATAACAGTTAATATTAGAAAAAAAACTTTACATTTTTGCAGCTCTCGATTGCGGCAAAAAGAAAAAATAAGTTGCCAGTGAATTAGGAATTTTGTCATCAATGCTGTCAACGTTCTTGAAAGACCGAGCAAAAAAAGTAGAAAAATCTCGGGTTGCAAACATATGTGAACTGCTGCGTTTGAAGACGTCAAAAAAGCAGTTTTTATGTGGTTCAGTGATGCTCGTTCAAGAAACATTCCTATTAATGCGGCACTCATTCAGATCTCCCACAACTAGACAAAACGATGAAGAGCGCCCTGAAGTGTGATCTCTGTGTCTGTGGAAGACAGTTTATCAGTTGCCGGGGCAAACAGCAGGCTCACACCTATGCTGCGTCTCTCCAGCAAAGCAAACAGAAAAGATCTCGATGGGTGGTGCAAGGTACATTGTTAAATGCAGATAACAGGATTACTTGATCACAGACCTGGCCACGATCCTGCCTGACTGCTGTGTCTGTGTATAGCAGAGTGGTAGACCCCGCTACACTAAATAACTGCTGTTCCAGTTGCAAGCTGAATAAAGCTGGTTTTGCTAAAGTACTGAGACTCAGCCTTGTGTTTTGGGGTGCAAGACGGGGACTTATAGCACAACCCCAATCTTTTATTATTTGTTTCTGTGGCGCTTCACTGAAGCGCTGTGAGCCTGTTTTTGCCCTGCCCCAGCAACGGACAAACAATCTTCCACAGACGCTGCAATCGCGCTTCGGGCCGCACTTCAGCATGACATTCCCGTTGGGGGGGGGGGGGGGGGTGTTTCAAAAGAGTTCAGAAACCTCACAATATGAAGAAGACAAGGATGATTTGGCTCCTGATTGATGACTGTGCTGCACACAACATGCTTCCGCATTTAGATAATGTTCGCATTCAATTGCACGGCAGTGCTTCAGCCATTGGGTTTGGGCATCATTCGCACCCTGAAAGTGGATTATGGCAAGGAAATGGTGAGAAAAATTCTCGTCAGCATAACTTGTAGGCAGAAGGAGATTAAAATTATCATGAAAGAAGCCATTGAAATGATTGCAAACGCCTGGGCACAAGTTAAAGAAAGCACTATAGTAACAAATACAGAATCTCATTACAACGAAATTTTCGTTACAATGAAATATTTTTTAGGTCCCTGGGAGTTTGTTGTAGCAGAATTTTACCTGTATATGCTTCTCTATGTATTCTAAACATTAGTATACATTGTGACCAGTACGGAGCACTAGTGTGCCCCAAAACTCTCCAACACCAATATAAACTCAAATGAGGATTTATTATAACACAAATCTGCACATGTGATATAACAATTTCACAGTGCAATTCTTCCTTTCTCTACCTTCTCCTTTTTCCTCTTTCCTCCTGGTGATATTTGTCCATTGCCTCCCACCCATACATTCTGACCACCCATACAGGAAACGCTGCCTCTTTTACGCCGGTCCCAGGAGTACTTCTGGTGTTACAACATTACTGGCTGGAGATACTTCCAAGTCAGACAAAAGTTCTTTGAAGTGAGGATGATTTGTCCCTGCAGCTCCCACTGTTGGCATGGCTGTAACACCGCATTCGCAGTGTTACCGGACTACAACTCCCAGCCAGCTCTGCGGGTATCCACACATACACCATCATCCAAGAGGGCTGCCACCTATTGTGTCGGGGAGGTAAATAGACCATGGAGCTATTCTCCCTCTGTTCTTCTAACAAACTGGCCTCCCAGCTGGGTAATGGTCCATGAGCTATCCTGGCCGGAATGCCAGGCCATTCCTGATGTCCGTTACAACATATACTATGAAACTGTGCCTGAACAATAAGAGGAAGTGCCTTAGGTATGTCCTATGTATGAACGGACTACTGTATGTAAAGGAAGCCAGCACTCTGAGCATGGGTGATAACACACACAAAAGGATGGGGGTTGAAACAAGAACATGAATCAGCTACTGATTCTGTGCCATGTGAATAAAGTCCTGTGTGATTTCACAAGGCATCCAGACTCCTAAAGTTATTCTTTGCCATGACACAACCTGCCATGTTTCAATTTCGAAAACCATTCTTTATAGTAATTGGGTCAGCTGCCCTCCTAACATCTCTCCACACCTGGAGTAAAATATAAAATACTGGAAAAAAACCCACAAAGCAGGTGGCGGGGAAGAAAAGCGCCCTGCTGTCCCACAGGTTGTTGCAACTAGAACTGTCGTCCAAACCAGATCTTAATGCAGGCTTTTGTATTTCTGTGGACAGACACTCGTCAGTATGAATTTCCAAAATTATTAGTCAGAAGCTGAATTGGAGCTAACCAGAAAACAGCATAGCAATAAAACCAGACAAGTGCATTAATATTTTGAAAACCCCAACAGTAGTTGTAATATAAAATACCAGTAACGGCACGCTGCACGAAGACACTTGACTTGACCATTCCTAGTTTTCAGACTCTTTCTCTGTATGTTTAGCATTCGTTTGCTCAGAGGTTGATGCGCTTGCTGTTTGCTGAGCAGCTCTTCTTTTGTCCACCCTAGCGGCCCGTTTCTTCTCCTTTTGTCGGCATCTTTTCGCATTAAAACTGATTAAGTCAGTGTTGGTGTTGCAATTACTTAGTACGTTTTCCTTAATTTTTCACTTAAGCTGGCACTTAAGTCTTCCATCTGCCTCAAGAATGATTTAAGATTTGAAGAGTTAGGGGAAGTGATGGTGAAAGTGGTAGGGAATGAGAATGGCGCCCGTACACATGCGCTACATGGCCGCCCTTCTAGCTGCTGCAGAGAGTTGATTGAAAGAGGAATAACCTTGGAGGTCAATCATCACCCTGAAAGCAGATAGTAGACGTCACATAGTATAAGTGTACCAAATTTCAGGTCAACGGGTCAAACGGTTTGCAAACTACAGGTGATTTAAAATCCTGGACAGAAAAACGAACAGCCATGATAGCGTATTTTATATAAAGATAAATTAGTCAAATATTATATTAATTGAATGATGTACTTATAATTATGCAATTGATGTCAGAATACAACATCACCGTGGCAGAATTAGCAGTGCAAACACCACAGTGGGTACAGGATGCACACCGCTAAGCAGAGAGAGACAAAATAACAACTCACCTTGTGTGGAGCTCCTTCAGTCGGTGTTCAGTATAAATTGTTTAGGATTCTGTGCCTACATCGCCCACAGTGAGCAAACTTGACATCGTGATGAGTCGGACTCTGCTTGGTGGCAATTTTTCAGCTAATACCAGCATAAGCCCTTGTTCTTATGACTTGTCATCTGCATTCTGTTGCCTTCAACGTGGGGTTCTTCGCTACATCAGATTGAGACGCAGAATCCTTTCCAATCTTGTCTGTAATAAAAGTTGCATGAGTGATTTTATGCACTTTGTAATATCCGTACTGTCATTTTTTTTTTAAAAATGATACTGTCTGCTGTATATAATCAACTGTCTTCATTAATGACTTTGCATGAATGCATAAGCTTCCACCTAATATAGCGGTGAGTTACTGCCAGTGCCAAATAACCAATCTGGGCACGAAATGTAATCATGGTTACTAGATAGGTGTCTTTCAATCAAATTTAATTCTTTGTGAATTAATACAGAAGAGCAAAAAAAAATCATTAATTGAATGAACCTATCAGTCTGATAGATGGGCACATCCCCTTGAGGCCCTCTCAGAACATTAGAACATTGGAACATGCTAGAAGAGAACAGGCCATTCAGCCCAACAAAACTCACCATTTATATCTGCTTAAGTCTTCTAAAATAACATCAAGTCGAGTTTTGAGTCCCTAAAGTCCTACTGTCTACCACACTACTTGGTCGGTTATTCCAAGTGTCTATGGTTCTCTGTGTAAAGAAAAACTTCCTAATGTTTGTGTGAAATTTATGCTTAGCAAGTTTCCAACATGTTCTTGATGAACTAATTTTAAAGTTGTAGTCGCAATCCACTGTACTAATTCCCTTCATAATTTTAAACACTTTAATCATGTCTCCTCTTAATCTTCTTTTGCTTAAACTGTAAAGCTTCAGCTCTTTTAATCTTTCTTCATAACTCCCAGAATTCCCAATCCCAGAATGACAGGTCTGGTTATACCTTTTTCTCCCATCCACATGTCCATGTCTCTAATACCAATTCTTTCCTAGCAATCTCATCAGTTATTTTGGCCTCTTCCTCCCACCAGTAGGCCTTTACCTAAAACTCTACTCTCAACTCCAGACTTACCTTCATGTCTATAAATTGACTCATAGATTTGCTTCTTATCCAGTCCCAGAACTCCACATGGAGACAGAGGTCCCTAATGTACCTGTAATACGAAGCCTGTGGTAAGCCTTAAAGATCCAGGACTTTTCAGGCATCTTTAGGTTCCACTTATCTTAAATGAAAAACACGGCCTGTCTGTTAGTTGGGGACTGTACACTACACCAGCAGCCATACCACCTGTCCAAGTGTTCATGGTACAGTATATACGAGAGTATAGAGGGGTGTCCCTTATCGGTGAGTTGACAGGGGTGTTCAGCGATAATGCTTATCCAGAAGAGATTCAGAATCTGGGAGAAGTACTCTTGGTACGTTACTGATGTGCACTTCAGTACAGGCCATCCACCTGAAGCTAAGCATGTTTGCACTCAGCCAGTACTTGGATGGGAAACCATCCATGAAAGCTTAGGCAGATACTAGAAGGGTTGTTGGTGAAGCTAGCAGGGGTGCTAACCCTTTGGTCTGTGTGTGGATCCCAAAGTCCCAGTGCAGTGACAGGGACACCGTGCTATAGAAATGGTGCCTTCTTTGGGATGAGATATAAACCTGAGGCCCTGACCCACTGAAGTCATAGAAGATCCTTCTAAAAGTAGTATGGTATATCCCGATGTCCTAGCTAAATTGTCCACCATGACCTCATCCATTCTGGCTCCCCTAATCATCCCCAGTCTCATAACTGACTTACTCTCTCTCACTCCACTTCACCACCTGATAGCTAATGTGTGGTGAGCATAATAGTGCAAAAACGGCTGCTGCCACATCATCCAGGTGGACGCTACATACTATTGGTGTTTGAAGTGGCTGCCCACTGTCAGTGTAAAGTGCTTTGTGTGCTTAGAATAGCACTATATAAACGTTACTGTCTAACCATTGAGGAACGTCAGCCCCATAACACAAACAGACAGACACCAGATGTTCAAAAATCACACACGTTTTAATAACCTTTTCTTCCCAATCTTTACAGCACCACACAATGCTTAAATCAGCCACAATTACTCCATTTCTTCTTTCTTTCTCTCTTTCCTTTATTCTTCTACCACTCTCACTTCTCCACTCATAAGCTCCATCCTCTTTTCCTCCCGACACCGGCTCGACTAATGGAGTGAGGTGGCCGCTTTTATAAGACCCAGGATGTGCTCCTGGTGCTTTGGAATGATCTTCCGGTGGCACTTCCTGGTGTGGCAGAAATGTTGCAATCTAGAGCTTCACAATCCTTAGGGTGCCCTCTGGCGGTGGCCACGGGCCCCAGTCAGCTTGAGCTTTTAAGCTCTGATCCCGTGGTCCCAATGCAGACCAGGGCGGCTGCCCTCTCGTGAACCCAGGGAGGTATTGTCCCTCTCCCAGTCCTTCCAGGTGTCCTGGCTGGGCAGGATCCCCAGCTGTCCACCACACCATCTGCCTACTTCCTTCTAGTAGTTTGATGGAGAGTACTGTCCTTTTGTTAGTCCTCCTTCACTTCTCCTATAAATGTGTATCTTGGCTCCAGCGTCCCCTGTAAGGGACACTAATTCCACCTGTTGGCCAGGATGCTTGATGACTTTATGCAAGTCCCCAATTGCCTCATTCTCTCTGATTTCACTCTCCATTGCATTTTCCACAGTAGAAACCAACCCTTCTGTATCCTCCTAGGGAGTCCTCCCTCACTTCTCCTAAATATGTGAATCTTGGTCCCAGTGTCCCTAGCAAGCGACATGGCCTCCACCTGTTTTGCCAGGATGCCTGATGACTTCATGCCAGCCCTCAATGGCCTCATTCACTCTTTTCTCTCTATCTCTCTCTCTCTCTCTCTCTCTCTGTGAAGGTCTATACTGCACCCTCATGGGGGAACATTGCATTTTCCAGACTAGAAACCAACCCTATCTACTAATAAGGTTTGCTGGACACCATACCTGCCAGGGTCAGCTGCCTCCTAGTGATCCCTACTTTCACACAGTACTATGTCTACTTGCTCAATCTCCTTCTTCGTTTTGTTGTTCCTCTTTTGTGAACGACTCTACCGTTCCCTGTGACCCCTTGTAGGTGTAGGAATTTGCAAACTGTGTGATGGTTACTTTTCACATGGGTATAAAGGGAGCACACAGAGCCGATGCGCACAAACATTTAACATCAAAGTTCTCAAGATTTCATTTTCTGTTTTCATAAATTGAGATCAGTTTAAAAGAAACCCAAAATATAATAACTGCCAGTGCCTTGAAAAGGTCACCACTGGTGGGGAGTAGATTATGGTAAATGAGTATTTTCTCATTCTGGGGGGGTGTACTTGGGTAGTGAGAAGATGTCAGTACTTGGAACTGTTAGTGAGTTTCAGGGGGCTATAGCTGATGGGGGGGTGGTCACTTTTGTTGCGCTATGCTGAAGGACGACGAGGAGCCACACTTGGCAGCATGGTGACAATTGCCAATTACTAGGCAGCTCGATAAGATCGTCGCGGCGCCTCGCGTAGATAAGCGCCTGTGTGCTGCGCCCGCCCTGCGGAAGCTTTGAGCTGTGCCGCTCTGCTGACGAGGCGGCCTGACTGAAGCGAAAATGATTTTGCTGATTGAATTGTCATTCGCAGTTTTGTAGCAGCGGCCCTGCGTCTCTTTATCGATTGGGAAGAGTCCGCAGCTCAGCATAAATAAGCCTTTGTCTGCCTCTCGAGACACCACTGCGCTGTGTGGATGCATGGGACTCATCCCATCAACCTGAACCTGCACTTAAAATCTCATATTTGAGCTACACACATAACATCCAAGTGTACTAAGGATGAACACACACAAATTAGATAAGATATGTGCAGGCAAATAGGGCCCTGTGTGTGCAATCATCCCATAGAATGCAATCTTGCTAGCGTTAACCATCTAAAGGGATGTAAGCATCCTCTTTTGTTTTCTACATTTTTGAATTTCCACTCCACAAAACACTCAAAATCTAACAACTCACCAAATAGTTTGATGCTTTTATCATAAGCGTCTTACAAAATGTGCCATTTCTGTGCTAAATATTTTCTGCCGTGCTTGTTGCAAACCCACACACGCCACATGCGGTCATACAAGAGGTCTGTGCCCCATATGCGCTTTCCAATTTGCTGCCTTTTCCTTCACTGGCAAGAAACCCAGTCAAGCTAGCATATATACTGACTTCAATATCTTCTTCAGATGCTCCTCACGCACACTCCTCCATCGCAACTGGGCACACTGTCAGAGACTAGCACGTCCCATCTCTCCTGAAACGTCTGCACAAACACCCGGCAACACACACAATCTGTTCACTTTTGTGTTACGCCCGGCATCTTCTGTTATGGAAGTGACTTGTAAGGTCACCCAGGTTGGAGGAGTGCGTATGTTGTTCATTCTTTCAAATTTGGCGACACTGACTTTTGTGAAAGCATATGTGTTTTGGATGGGGAGGACCAGGTGTCCACACTTCAGCATTCCTTGTACACATACGGGTGGACGCTAGACAATAGTCTGCTTTGTTGATCTTTGGTAGTTGTGGCCGGTCCTGTTTCTCTTTCCCTGTTTCCAACATATACTTTCTGTGTCTTGTGTCATGGCTAGAGCCAGTCCTGACAGGAACCAACCCTGGATGGGACACCAGTCCATCACAGTGCACCCTCTTTCATCCATCCATCCATTTTCCAACCCGCTGAATCCGAACACAGGGTCACGGGGGTCTGCTGGAGCCAATCCCAGCCAACACAGGGCACAAGGCAGGAACCAATCCCGGGCAGGGTGCCAACCCACTGCAGACCCTATCATATGGGTTAATTTACAAATTACAGTTGGGATGTGGGAGGAAAATTTGGTGTACCCGGAGGTGATACCTACCACACAGATATACGAATGTGCCCCTCTTAATTGAATAAGCTCGTATGGTAGATGAATGGATGCGTGCCAACTTGTCAGTAACTGGTAGAAACAGTCCTAAGAGTTTTTGTTGTCTGCAGCAACATGTGGAGCCCAACTAAAGCCCATGTTACATTATATGACTTTTCCAGTGATTTTCAGCCGCAGGTTTCATTTAATTAATCTTAGCAAGTTGTAGGGATTTGTGGCACACTCCTGTGACCACTAGTCATGTAGTCTGATATACCCAGCGACTCGGCCTAGCCACTCTGTGACTTGCCCTGACAAAGTCAAACAGATCTGATTTTGAATTAAGTCAAAGGGGCGGGCTCTGTGTGCACGAGAGAGCTGACAACCAATGAGCATTCATGGGGAATACACAACATATAATGCAGCAACGAAGAGTAAAGAACATAGGTGTTTTGGAGCTCATGAGTAACAGAGAGGCTTATCTATCTGATGTCTCATGTTTTAAGTGCCATGACGCAATTAAAAAAAAAAATAATAATAATGGCAGAGATTGCAGCTGAAGTTGCTGCACCTGTAAAGCCTTCACATGTGTGCCAGCTCATCATGTCGCACGCTATTGGCTGTCAACAACAACAACATTTATTTACATAGCACATTTTCATACAAATAATGTCAGTAAAAGGGAGGAGCTTGCGATACTTTGGAAATGAGAAACTGATGGAAGGTCATCACACAGTCATCTAATCTAACATGGGTTGCGACTCGCAGTCGTGTAATCTGGCATACTTACATGATGAGATCCATAACTGCCCTCAGGTTTGACATTCCCTCCAACTAGTAGTCATCTAATGTGACATCGGATTAAGCCAATATCTGAGAAATCAACATGGTGCTTCCCTGGTCGCAGTCAGTGTTTTGGATACTGAGAATGTCTCATCTCTTAATGTCAGCTAAGTTCTACTGGGACATGAGACAGAGCAATGCCCAGGTGGACCACCATAATTCAGTTTATCTATGGGGTGTTGAGATTTTTTTTCCTGGTTAGTCACTCAACTAGTCTGATCAGTTCCATTCTTGGAGGCAGGAAAGTAATTACAGTGCCCTTAATAATGTTTGAGACAAAGACACATTTTTCCTTTTACTCCTCCACTCCGACAGTTTAAAATTACAAATTAAACAATTCGGACATGATTTAAGTGTACATTGCAGACTTTAATTTAAGGAGATTTGCACACATTTTGGTCACAAAACACTTTTTCTACATAGTGCCCTCTTTTCAGGGCACAATAATATCATAGGTGTTTGTGATTCCTCTGGTATGTTTTTATGACTTCATAAGATACCTTGGCCTGCTTCTACTCTTTGGAGGCTGTAGTTGTCAACATGAGGACAAGAGCTGTGCCAGTGAAAGTCAAAGAAGCCATTATGAGGCTGTAAAACAAGAATCAAACCACCATTAGAGACATTGGTAAAACCTTGGGATGACTCAATCAACTTTCTGGAATATCATGAAGAAGAAAGAATGCACTGGTCTTCTTCTCCTCAAGTCCTTAAACAAAGGTTTTATATGCCCTTCCAGTGGTGAGTGCAGGCTATAGCTCTGTCTGTGACCATGGTGAGGTCCTCCATAGTGCATTTTTCATCCAGCTGAGGGCAGATCAGGAGGTGCTTCATGGTCTGTCTTTGCCTGCAGTCTGGTGAGCACTGGTGAGCTCAGTAATTGCAAGGGACTGGTAGGCCAAGGAAGACCTCCACTGCTGATGACAGAAGAATCCTCACTATGGAAAAGAAAAAGCCCCAAATGCCTGTATGACAGATCAGACACAGTCTTCAGGAGGCAGATGTGTGTGTGTCAGAGACGACTATCTGCAGAAGACTTCATGAACAGAAAAACAGAGGCCACACTGCAAGATGCAAACCACTAGTTAGCCACACAAACAGGATGAGCAGTATTACAGTTTGTGAAAAAGGACTGAAAGACCCTGCAGAATTCTGGATAGAGGTCTTGTGGACAGACGAGACAAACATGAACCTTGTGAAAGATGCCCGGACACAGACAGACACTGAGACAGCCAGATGTCCAAAAAAGCACTCTTTTATTCTTCACAGCACAAACACAGTACCCAAAGACTCACAGTCCTTTTGCACTCCTTTCTCTGTATTGCCGGCTATACTCCACTCCTCGCAAGCTCCGTCCTCTTCCACCCGACTCTGGCTCCCCGAATGAAGTGAGGCGGCCACTTTTATCCCGCCCCGGATGTGCTCCAGGTGTCCTGTGATGGTCTTCCAGCAGCACTTCCTGGTGTGGCGGAAATGCTTCCCTTGCACCCGGAAGCACTCCGGGCGTACAGTTCCTGGTTCAGCAGCACTTCCTGGTGTGGCGGAATTACTGTCCTCCAGGGCTCAGGAACCATCCAGGCACCCCCTGATGGGATACAGGGGGGCTGCCCTCTTGCACCAAGGGGAGATATTGCCCCTGTCCCGGTCCTTCCCTGCTCCAGGCATCCCAGTGGGGCAAGGTTCCTGGTCGTCTGCCACAACCTACAACTGAGTGATGGAAATGATGAGGAACTGCCCAAGATCCAAAACCGACCACTTCATCTGTTAAACATGGTGCTGGGGTTGTGGCTTGTGCCATGTATGACTGCCACAGGTCCTGGCACACATACCTACATTGTTGATGGAACTGTTGACGGCAGTGGCACAATGAATTCTGAGGTGTACAGAAACATCTGATCTGCCCAGGTTCCATTAAATGCCTCCAAACACCTTGGACTCCTTCATCCTACAACAAGATGCTGATCCAAACAAACTGCTGAGGCAACATGGGAGTTTTTGCAAAGCTAAAAAATGCAAAATTCCTGAATGGCCAAGCCAGTCTCAAACCCAATTGAGCAGGCTTTCCATATGCTGAAGAGAAAACATAAGGGGACAAATCCCCGAAACCAACAGGAGCTGAAGATGGCTACATTAGAGGCTTGGCAGAGCATCACCAGAGAAGACCCTCAGCAGCTGGTGATGTCAATGAATCGCAGACTTTGAGCAGTCGTTGCATACAAGGGATGTGAGACAAAGGACTATATATGAGAGCTTTAATAGATCTGCCATTGCTCTGTCCAAAACATTATGAAACCCAAAAATGGGGGGACCATGTGATAAAAGTATTGTGACCAAAATATATGCAAATATTTGAATTTTAAACTGTGGAGCAGAGGGTAAATCAAGGAAAAATATGTCTTTGTCCCAGACCTCATGGAGGGTGCTATATGTGTAATGACTGTACCTTCTTACATTTTTTTTTCTTTCTTTTCCCCATTTTCCAGTTGGGTGAACTTTAACCCCTTCTGTGTTTGTTCTCTTGACAGCTCTGTGCACGGAGGAATGCGTTCATGGCCGATGTGTGTCTCCAGACACCTGTCAGTGTGAGCCAGGATGGGGAGGCATTGACTGTTCCAGTGGTGAGTGGCAACCCCAGGAAAATGATGATACAGATCTATTACTGGTGTCGAGTCAGGGTAGTCTGGACTAGGCTGCCTGCTCAGTGGGTTCTCATATACATTTTTGAGCCAGGTTGGCGGTGCCTGATGTTCTGTCTTGGCCTAAGAGGCCAGTCGGTGGAGGCTAAGTGTATAGTCCAGTCCTGTTGGAACTAGTGAAATGGTAATGATCTGATACTCACTCATTTTATTAAAACAGAGTAAGATGTATTATCTTGAGCATTCATTTCCATCCCGGGAACAGAGCCAGTGTGTTTGGTTTTAAAATATGGAGCTGGAGTTTTCAGTTTTTGCCGGTCCTGTTGTCTCACAGGAGGTTCATGTGCTAGTCACGAGTGTAACTAATGGCCATTTAATAAAGAGACTGCACCAGCTTATCTCTGAAGTGATCAGCCCATCTAGTCCATTTCATCTTAAGAGATGCAAGTGTGGCCACAGGTAGGGAAGTTACCTCCACGTTAATAATAACCTCACAAAAGCACCAGGCTGAGAACTGCCCTGATAATCTGAGAAGCTGGCACCGCTGAGGCGAGAATAGTGGGCTATTTACAACAAGACGTGGAGGACAAATGGAACGCCTCGAGGACACAATGGGGTGGCGGCAGGGGGAGGTCAGTCATATTACAAAGAAGCACAAAAAAGGAGCAGGCAGTGAGGAGGGGGGGATTAGAGGGGGACTTAATCCTTATGCTCCTGACATGAATGCGTTTGCAAGACATTAGAAAATCGGCAAATAAACGCAGTGGATGTTAAAGCTTGTACAAAAATATAAAAATGATGGCAACTTTAGATGATAAACATGTCTGGCAGTCTGAACACATTTTTGGGTGGGTATTTGGGTCGGAGGGACGAAAGAATTAGTCCGATCAATGGGGCTTGGTGAAAGTACAGCTCTAGGACCCTGAGATAAGGGTGTGGGCATTGGAAAAGCACTTAAAGCAGCTTAAGTTGGCGAGTATATTCCTCAAGTGAAGTGTGCTACAAGAGGTACTGGTCACTTCAAAACTATAGAACACCTGGAGTGAACCTCTACTGGTCAATTGTACTGTTTTGATATGACCAGCATGGGTGAGAAGCTCTAAGGAGCATTTCATCAAAACTTTTAGCATCTTTCTAAATCGCCAACCACATAGGGATACAACATGCTGTTTTGATGTGGGTGTGCAAGATTTGTTGTCAGTGATGTACCTCAGTCAGTGATGTGCTTATAGCCGACTCCCTTGAAGTGAGCACTGTATTTTAGTCCACTGTGACTTTCCCCCTTGAAGACAGAGAGGTATACTTTGGTATGCCACGAATTGAGGAGATGTGTCTTATGTATTCCGCAGTTTGCTCAAGTGTTCCACATTTATTTAACTTGGCATGTAGTACAATTATTTCAATACAAGCTGTGCTACTCATCTAACATGGGTTGAAATCTAAGTAATCAACATAGACTTCACTATTAACATTTGCAGTGCACCATCTGTTGCAATGTATTTTTTAAAATATATGTAGTAATAAAATGCATTGAATTTGTCATTCCAACATATGGTGCATCACAGACATTTGTATTAATGCAATTTATTACTTCAAATGTTTGTGATGCACCATATGTTGGAATGACCAATGCAATGCATATATCTCTGTTAAAAGCCTATTGGTATGGGATTCATAAAAGAAGTGTTAATATTTGTGACGTGCCATCTATTGGAATGAAAAGTGCAATGCATTTTATTACTACAAATGTTTGTAATGCACCATAGGTTAGGATGTCAAATGCAATGCATATATCTCAGTTATTTGCAATTTGGTATGGGATTCTTGAAAACAGTGTTAATGTTTGTGATGTGCCATCTATTGGAATAACAAATGCAATGCATTTTATTACTTCAAATGTTTGTGATGCACCATATGTTGGAATGACCAATGCAATGCATATATCTCTGTTATATGCCATAGCTTTACTATGGGATTCATAAAAAGCAGCATTAATGTTTGTGATGCGCCATCAGTTGGAATGAAAAATGCAATGCAATTTTGCACTACAAATATTAGCATTGAGGTCTATGTTGATTACTGAGATTTCAAACCCATACGTGGGAATAACAGAGACCTAGCGACCAGATTGTCCCAACCTGGATGATGCATGATACCATACCTGGCTGGGAGATTACCATACGGAAAGGATACAAAGAATGGCAGGGTATTCCCTGCCTTAGCCAGAAGATTGGCAGATGCCATCATGGAAGTGGGTACACTGAAGCACCTTACCCTGCCAGAAGGCCGGTGTAATGGAGGGACAAAGGGAGATGACCTACTTAGACCAGTAACTCCCCTGACATGCTAGGTGGCAGTGTCCCTGGGCTACGGTACCAGTATGGACCCCCGGCAGGGCTTGCTGGGAGCTGTAGTCCCATAGATCAGCCTTGTTGGGTTCCATGAGCGCTGACAGGGGGTGCTGCAGGAATTCATGATCTTTACTTTGTGGAGCTTCCATCTGACCTGGAAGTGCTTCCTACAGGTAATGATGCCCTGTACTCCCAGGCGTGAGATAAGGCAAGCCTCTCTGCCTCACCCAGGCAAGTTGGAGTCGGTTATGGAGGGCAGACAAAGGTTGACGTGGAGAAGGAGAAGAAAAAGAGAGAACTGTGTTTGGCATAACTTCTGGAAACCTGTTGAAGGTATTTTACCAAATAAATTATTATTTGAATCTGGAACTTGTGTCTATGGAGTTGTCTAGGTTTAAGGCTCTGTGGCACATCCCTTCAGGTCCCAGGCACTTATCCTTTTATTACGACTCATTCAGATTCACTCTTAGAGTTAATTATGGGAACTGAATCCACAACCTTTAATGTCCAGTAGACCACCATGTACAGTATGTCTCTGTGTTCCTTTAACTTTACACTTGTCTGTGATGTATGTGTTTGTGTTCAAATGCATTTCTGTGTATATATGCACCTTTGCATATGTGTGTGTGTGTGTGTGTGTTTGTGTGTCTGTTTGCTTACAAAAGAAATGTTTATCCACACATTTGTGTCTTGCAGCAGCTCATTGTGCATTTTAATTTGTAAAGTCAGGTGTGTGTGCATTGAGTTCATCCTTTTTTTCCAGATCCCCTGCAATTTTCAAAAGTCTCTGCCTGAGAAACAAATTACGCATTGCCTGTGGGGCTAGTGCACCTGTTTTGAGCTTTCAAAAATGTATACTCCACGGGAGAGCTGACCGGTTCGTCCTTGTGTGTAAGGTGTTCAGCATTCATTGAAGAAATCCAAGCGCCAAAGCTAGATCTGGTCATATGAAGCACTAATGGTTGCTGAGTTTTAAAGAAGCTTTACTGTTTGAGAAAGCTGAGCTCCTCTAGGCTCAGGCTGGAGAGTTTTGCCATAATGAGTTATATTTAATATGAGATTGCTACAAGTAGATCTGCTAGCATGCATCTGAGCTAACAGGGACATAGACACCTTTACTTTTGGAAGGTGTGACCACCAGGGGGGGTTGCAGCACTCCAAACACAATCTCAGACACAAGTCTCTGTGTAAACAAAGAGTTTCATCTTGTGAATACTTTTACACTCTTCAATATCTTTCTCTTCTCTTCTGCTCCTCCAGATGAGCTTTGTCTAATTCCTTCTGACTCTGGCTTGATCTGAATGAGGTCGAGTGGCTCCTGTTATGTTGAAACCAGGAGTACTTCTGGTGCCAGGGCATAGGCCAATGGAAGTACTTCTGGGTCAATCGAAAATCCTAAAACATAGGGAGTGTGAATCCCTTCAGCTCCACATGATGGCCCCGACAGAACCGAACATGGCTGTCCCTCCGGCTACAAGTCCCAGCATGCCCTGTGGGCATCCATGTGGGAATCCTAAACCAGGGAGGCTGCTGTGTATCATGTTTGGGAAGAAAATGCTCCAAATCAATTGTCTTCCCCTGGTCCTTCTGTTATGCTGGACTCCCAACTGAAAAAGGATACCTGTTCAGTCCCAGCTGGGATGCCAGTTCCTGTCTGCCATCCATTACAAATGGCAGAACTTTAAACCAGGTTCTTTGGAGATATGCATACTAGAATGTGTCTATGTACAGTCGAAGAGTCTCCATGCTTGTGGGTGGGAAGCCCATTTTTAGAACAATTGGGATCAGAGGAGGCGATTCAACCTAAATTAAGTTTCTGAAATATTTGCTAGAATAAATTTAGCATTAGCCACATGCATTTATTAGATTTATTTCAATACAGCTAGACTGCTGTATCAATATCAGGGAACTAGTTTTCCTAGACTTCTAAACTAAAAAGAAGTGGTGAGGCAGCCTTCTGCTGTTATGTAGCAAAAATCTGGAAAAGCTTACTGACAGAAATTCGTCAGGCTAATACGGTGGAGTACTTTAAAAAAATTGTTAAAAACTCATTATTTTAATATGGCTTTCTCACAGCTTCGTTTTAGTTTAACACTGATAGTTTATATATGCATTTAATTATCATTATCATTCTTGGTGGCTCCGAAATCCGTATTAACCCCTACTCCCTCAGCTGTTCTTTTCCTTTTTTTTGTGGTGGCGATCTGTGCCACCACCACCTGATCAAAGCACCATGTTGTCCCTACATTAGTGGATTGAAGGCCAGAAGTCCATATGACCATCAACTACAGAGGGCTGGAGATGAAGAAAACAAAATGTGCAAGGGTTCCAATGCCACGAGACCACCCGGCCCCCTCTAGGCATTCTACCTAACATAAATTATCTCAACCAGTCCTCATGGTTTACAGGCTTCACATGGAAGAACTTGATGATGATGGTCATGTGGACTTCTGGCCTTCAATCCATCAATGTTGGGACATCACGGTGCTTTGATCGGGTGGTGGAGGTGCAGATCGCCACCACAGAAAATCAGAAGAAGAACAGAAGAGAAATAGGATTTAGTACGGATTGTGGAGCCATGATAGAAACAATAATTCAATGCATATACAGAATATCAGGGTTACACTAAAATGAAGCCATGTTAAAATAACGGGTTTTTTAGCAGTTTTTTAAAGTGCTTCACCGTATTAGTCTGGTGAATTTCTATTGGTAAGCAATTTCAGATTTTTTTTAGTCGCTTTCAAAGAGGTGTAGTGCACTCGTGGATTAACAACAACATTTATTTCTAAAGCAGCCTTTTATACAAAGAATGTGCTCATAGTGCTTTACTAGATGTCAAAGAGAAAGTTAGAAGAAAAAAAAACAATAAGATTAGGTAAGAATATTAATGAATAGTAACAAAGAAAATAAATCCATAAAATCTTATGAAACATAGATGTATAATTAGTAGAAGAGTAGCGTCATTATATCCAATATCATAATGCAAGTCTCAAATGATGAGTCCAGTAATAAGGGCAGATGGCTAGGAACATAGGAAAAGAAAAACCTCCATCTAAGCTGGTGGAAGAAAAACAAAATCTGCAGAGGATCCAAGGCCAGATGACCACCAAGTTCCTACTTGGCATTCTATCTACCAAAAAGGGGGAGGAAGTGATGTCACTCTTACAGTTGGTAGTCTGTCCCGAAGGAAAAGAAGGAGACTGACTGAGTTACCCTCTCACGCTCAGGGGTGGTATTACCAAGATTAGCAAATTCTCTTAATTGTTCCCTACTCATGCGTGTCTGACACGATACATATTCCTCCCAAGTAAATGTTATGACTGAGAGTTCCAAAATAATCAATCACTTCCAAAAAAAATGCCCACTAGAGGAAAAAACCCAGTTAAAAACCCTGGCCAGATACAAAAAGGGCCACGTAGAATCATTATAAAATAAAATATTTATTATAACAAAAATGCTTTGTAAGTACATGAAGCACTGTAGAGCACAGCAAAGCTCTTCTTGGTATTTTTGTGTGGCACTTCTCTACTGCTGTATTGCCAATTTATTTGCTTGCCTATGGAAAAGTCATCTCGGATAAAGAAGAACTGGAATCATCAGGTAGTAGAAGGGTCCTTCCATGTGATTGGCTGGCCCAGCACTGACTCAGCCTTTGAATGGCCAATAAGGGGGAGGCAGCTAATTGGTTGAGGTCTCCAGGACTCTGACTGTGTCTGGTTATCTGACTCCTTTTCTGGTTCTACAATTAGCTGATGGACAGATGATGTTGTTTCTAATTTATGTTAATTATTTTCAACTTTGCTTTTCATGTATTTGAACAAATCTGTATCCTTATATGTGATCATTAAGTATTTAGTGAGTGCTATAATCTATTCTTGCATTTTTCGTTGTACAGTAGTTTGTATTGCAGCCATGATAGATTGTCTGTCAGCTCTGTGAAGAGGATCACTTGTGTTCTGTTTTGTGTGTTGTATTTACCCCATTGTTTTGTCACAATTTGCGCATACAACCTACCTCAAAGGAGATTTCTCTCTCAGAATTTCCTTTCTCAAGATTTCCTTTTCCCTACAAAGGTTTTTTGGGAGTTTTTTCTTGTATTCTTAGGGAGTCAAGGCTTTGGGTGTGGGGGGGGGGGGGGGTATGTTAAAGCTCATTGAGGCATTCCTTGTGTGATTTTTGGCCATATAAGAAATAAATTATTGTTTTTGTTGACTTGCCAGTAAAAAAAGTCCCAATATACAATCCAAATGCAAAGTCAAAAATCAGAGCATAAATGGCCAAAACTTCAAAGAATCAAATAACAAAAACACTCACCAACTCCCTAACACATTTGAAATTTGAGGACCTATGGGAGATCCTCTGGTTTTATAGGGTGGGGGCAGTTCTTGGTGCATATTGGTAGGTGGTCCTGTCTCTTGGAGGACCACCCACAAAATACATGGCACATGAATAGAAAACAAAGCCGACATTAAACAAAAATAACATCAGCATAGACACAAAAATAAACAAACAAAAAAGACAAAAGAAGACTTTGAACCCTAGCTAAGGAAGGAACCCTGTTTGAGATATAACAGTAACCATGGCGGAACTGTAAGTCATGAGACGTATGGTACAAAAGAAAGGATATACGATATTTAATCTGCTTTTAAAATGCAGCTTTCACTCCTAATATACAGTGCAGTATAATAATAAATAAATATATATACATGCATACATGCAGCCGAAGAGAAGCCACTCAAACAGTATTGTCTGACAATTCTTCCATTGGGTCTTTGACAGTTGTAAGCCCATTTCTGGAATAGTGGGTGGCATTTCCCCACACTCCAGCATCCCTCTGTCAGTATTATCATGTTGGAAATGAATAGCTGCTTGAAATGCCTCCCTTTTCACTTATATAAATGATGTCCTGCTCCCAGGAATGGATTGCCAGCATAGTAGGATGCCTTCCCTTGCAGCCCCCTTCGATCTTGGCACTCTGCTTTTAAGCATGTGGAATTAACTAACATGTTTAGTCTTTGTGCTGTGGTTCCCTCCCAGGCTCCAATGATGTACACGTAGTAATTCAAACTGACCCCTTATGAGTAAGTGAGGGTGTGTAGAACACTGGGACACAGTTGGAAACTTCTTATAGGTATATTTTGCACAAATGTTAGAACATATGTCTTTACACAAAGAACCATGCACAAAATAAGACCAAGTTGTCTAGTGGAGAGCAGGACTTTAATTCTTTAATAATAATAATTCTTTGCATTTATATAGCGCTTTTCTCACTACTCAAAGCGCTCATCAGTTGCAGGTTAAGGGCCTTGCTCCAGGGCCCAACAGAGCAGAGTCCCTATTGGCATTTACGGGATTCGAACCGGCAACCTTCTGATTGCCAGTGCAGATCCCTAGCCTCAGAGCGTCCACTTTTGGATAATCCAAGTTAATGGGATGGATGAGCTTGTTGGGCTCATCCAACTGTTTTAATGTTCTAATGTAACCTCTCCATGCCAAAGTAAACATCCATCCATTATCCAACCCACTATATCCTAACTACAGGGTCACGGGGGTCTGCAGGAGCCAAAACCCAGGCAGGGAGCCAGCCCACAGCAGGGCACGCACACACACACACACTAGGGACAATTTAGAATCGCCAATGCACCTAACCTGCATGTCTCTGAACTGTGGGAGGAAACCAGAGTACACCCACGCAGACACTGGGAGAACATGCAAACTCCACGCAGGGAGGACCCAAGAAGTGAACCCAGGTCTCCAAACTGCGAGGCAGCAGCGCTACCCACCGTGCCGCCCTCCAAAGTAAGTATTTTTTTAATAATGCAGATTAAAGCCAAACACAGTAGATAAGGGCAGTTACAATAAAACTGAGTGAAGTCGATTGTTAGATTGAAAGAGTTAAGGATTTGATAGCTAGTGGAAAAAACTCCCATTCCGTTGGTGCTCTAAGCATGTGTTTTGATTAATGTTTAATTCACACATGGCATTAAGAATATTTATTTTCTCTCTATTATAAAAGAAAATCTTGAGACGAGACTATTGCCAAGAGATTTTTTTCAACTTGGTGGAGGGGGTCCCCCCTCCTCTCAACTATTTGGGGTTAACGGCCCACATCCACAGTCCTCTCACCTCTCATTTGTGTGAATGTTTTTGTCAGACACAGTTCCTGCGCGCTCAGCTCTTATAAATTTTTACATTTTCCTCATTTTAAGTTCCTAATTAAAGACTTATTATGTCCAAATCTTATTGAAGAATTTTATCCTGAAGGGTTATCAACAGAAGAAATGAGTATATGGGCTATCCTAGCACCGAGAAACGATTAAGTCAAACGATTTAACACGAAAATGTCGATCGGTTACAAGGCAAATTGGTTAAATGCGTATCAATAGACTATGCTGAAACAGTTGGTGGTGATGGTGAGGAAGATGAAAACATCAACTGTAGGATATCTACAACCGTTAACACTGTCAGGTCTTCCATCGGCCAAATTACTGTTGAAAGAAGGATTTATTGTAATGTTATTGTGTAATTTATATCTGAGTGATGGGCTATGCAATAAGACAAGATTAGTTGTATTCAAAATTGGTTGAATAATTCTAACATGTTAAATTTTAACAGGCAACAAGAAAGGTAATGGTAGTACATATTCCGCGGATAACATTAGACACCAAAGGAGATCTTGATATGCCATTCGTATTAAAACATTTAGAGTTTCCTGTTAGATTAGCTTTTGCTAGGGCAATCAATAAATCACAGGGACAAATATTCAAAAAAGTCAGTTTATTTATTAGAGAGAAAGAAATGATAGTCTCTCAGGGCAGTTTTACTTTGCGTTGTCACGATGTAAGTCCAAACACATAATCAAAATTCAATGTGATTCTGAAGAAAAGTTCATTCAAAATATTGTTTTTACTGAAGTTTTAAAGTAAAAGTGTAAGTTTAAAAAGTATTTGCGTGTTAATTTCAAAGCCAAACAGAATGAAAATGTATGACGCAACGAATACCTCTAATGCAACATAATTTTCTTTCAATTTATTAAATTTTACTATTTGTTTACTTTGGTTTATTACTTGCTGTAATGTAAAATAGTTAGTTTTATTATGCATATGTAACAATTCCCATGAAAATAACAATCTGTTTAAATTGTACATCTGCTTCCCCATACACAAGCGGCAGATCTGCAAAGTGGCTAGCGCATTGCATCCGCACAGGGGTTGGCGAGTGAAGCCAGCAGGTATGCCCCCTAGATTTCATATAAAATTATTGTACAAAATTAACATTTTTTCAAAGTATCGTACAAAATGCATATGATAATGGTATACTGTGTATTACCATACATGCCATAAAATTATTGTACATCTGGCAATGCTGCACTTCAGTCACTCTCAGTGAACCTGAACTGAATGGGAAAGCTGACATGACCAGGACAAGAACAATCACGTGAAGCTCAGTGGACCGTGTGGCAGTTACCAGATTCTAATTTTGTTGTATTCCCAAGATTAATGTATCTCATTGACCTCTATTATTACTGTTTTATTATTATTTTTATTATTGTATATATCTATATGTAACTTTTTCTTTTAATTTGGGAGCCCCTTTTTTTGAAACCTGGTTCAGCTGCACCATTTGTAATTTTGCACCATATGGTCCACAGCAAATCTGGCAATGGAACATTTCTGTGGTGCCCCTAAATTCTCCTGATGCCCTAAGTACATGCTTATTTTGCTTAATGGGTAATCCGGCCCTGGTTAGAACTGCTACTCGACTTGCAATGTGTGTAGTCTGCTTATTCTGTCTGTGTTTTTCAACTCAAAGCTGTTCGTTTCTAAACTTGCTGCCAGTTTGATTTCGGCAGTTTATAGCCAATATGTTTTCCTGAGCAGTGGGTGGTTGTGAGGTTCTCGCTTTACTAAGCATTTAAATCTACAATGCCCTCCATATGTTTAGGACAAAGACATATTTTTCATTGATTTCCCCCTCTGCCTGACAATTTAAAATTACAAATCATACACTTTACAAATTGTGATTAAATTGCATATTACAGACTTTCATTTAAGGGTATTTGCATACATTTAGTTGCAACATGTAGAAATGACAACACATCGCCAAATGGTCCCCCTATAATGTTTGAGTCAGTTGGCGTCACAGGTGTTTGTAATTCTTCAGGTTTATTTCATGGCTTCATAAGATACCTCGGCTTGCTTCTACCCTTTGGAGTCTGTTGTTGCCATTGTTCAACATGAGGACAAGAGCTGTGCTAATGAAAGTCAAATAAACCATTATGAGGCAGAAAAACAAGAATAAAAACATTAGAGACATCAGAAAAACCTTAGGAAGACCTCAGGCAACTGTCTGGAATATCATGAAAAGAAAGAACACACAGACCAAAAACAGTCTTCAGGAGGCAGATGTGGACGTATCAGAGATGACTATCAGCAGAAGTCTTTATGAACAGAAATACAGAGGCCACACTACAAGATGCAACCTACTAGTTAGCCACACAAACAGGATGGCCAGATTACAATTTGTAAAAAAGGACTTAAAAGAGCCTGCAGAATTCTGGGAAAAGGTCTTGTGGACAAACGAGACAAAGATGAACCTGATCAGAGTGATGGCAAGAGCAAAGTGTGGAGACCAAAAGGAACTGCCCAAGATCCGAAGCAGACCACCTCATCTGTTAAAGATGGTGCTGGGGGTGTTATGGCTTTTACATGTATGGCTGCCACAGGTTCTGGCACACTTCTCTTCATTGATGATGGAACTGCTGACAGCAGTGGCACAATGACCTCTAAACTGTACTGAAACATCTGATCTGCTCAAGTTCCATTAAATGTCTCCAAACTCATTGGATGGCACCCCATCGTATGACAAGATGATGATCTAAACATGCTGCTGTTTTTCAAAGCTAAAACATGGACAGTTCTTGAATGTTCAAGAGAATCACCCGATTTAAATCCAACTGAGCAGGCCTTTCATGTGCTGAAGAGAAAATTTAAGGAGTCAAGCCACTGAAACAAGCAGGAGCTGAAGATGGCTGCATTAGAGCCTTGGCAGAGCAGCACCAGAGAAGACCCTCAGTACCTGTTGATGTCAATGAATCGCAGACCTCGAGCAATTATTGCTTGTAAGGAATATGAGACAAAGGACCATTGCAAGGTACCACACATTATTGTGCCCTGAAATGTGGGGGGCATGTAGAAAAAGTGCTGTTTGATCGAAAATGATGCAAATCCCCTTAAGTTAAAGTCTGCAATGTGCACTTTAATCACTTCCGAATTGTTTGATTTATGGAGAAGAGTGGAAAATCAAGGAGAAATGTGTATTTTTCCCAAACATTATGAAGGGCACACACACAAGAAAATTTTTTTACAGTACCATCAGAGTTTTCATGCCAAAAGTGCCACTGCTTGCCATATCTGTTTCAGTAAATTAAACAAAAAGAAAATGTGAAAGCTTGAGAAATATTGTGATGGAGCTCTCAATAAAAAGAAAAGAAACAGTTCTGGTAAGGTCTGTTGTGGCAGAGTGACAGCACTAAGAAGCTCCAGAATTAAATAATTTATTTCATTAACAACAAGAATTTGCTTCTAATTAAGAAATTGGTTGGATCGAAAATGGAGGCTCTCCAGGTACTAAGTTTGAGATCCCTGAGTTAGCTGGCCATCTGTTGGCTCGCTGTGCATCCCATTATCATTAAGGAAAAAAGAAGAAAGGGTTCTGAATCGTAATAATAAAAAAAAAAATCAATTTAATACTAAAGCAATAGAAATGTGCTCCATTAGCAGTAGTAATTGGTTATGCATTGAGAAAGCAGCAGAAACAAAAAGCCTGCTGCCACTGCGACCCTCCTGCATCTGGGATTGACAGCCTGGCTATAGATATTGTACAGTAAGCCAAGTTCCTTTTGTCCTGGAATTTCTATGTCTTAGAGCGCCCTAATCAGTATTAAAGGTTGTTTATTTCTATTCCCACTTGAATAGAAGGAACCATTTAACTCCTAAACTACAGGGAAGCCAGCACCTGGTAATTGTTAAAGATTGGGGCTCAAGTCTGGTTACGTTGGTAGATATGGTAAGACTAAGGACCTTGGTTACAAAAAATAGGGGGTGTGAGGTGGTCATAAAATGTGCGTTGTAATGGGGAGTGTGGCCTCATCTCCCTTACTGGGACTTGGCCTCTTGGCACAAGCATTCATATTTTTACAGTTAGCAGGAAGAGTTACCTGCAGAGAGTCATAAGCGCATCACAAGATTTATTTCCTGATGAATCAAATTTGCATTAATGTGAGATCATTAAAAGGCAATTAGAGAGGCACAAGGAGAGATGTTAGTTGTCTGAAAGGTGCATTATAAAAATTTGTTTTAAACGCACTGAGCCCCGTCGGAATTGGAGGCTGAAGAAAAACAGCTTTCAGGAACTCATTACTTGTGCTTCTGCCTTCTATTTCTGTCTTTGCTCTCTTAACTCCTTGGCGTCTGGGTTGAGAAGCTGCTTGTGAAATGAAATACTCTCCGTCTGGAACCCTTGCATAGATCTCTATTGTGGCTTGTCCTCCTCAACCTTACACAGTGAAGGTCCCTTGGTGCAAACCTCAATACAGTATCATCTTTCCAGGGTTCATACCAATTGAACTTAGGCTTCCAGATGACTCACTTCAGCCAGAAGAGCATGAAATCATTGTACATCTGTTTTGCAGACTGGGCTACTGTCCAAATGAACTGGGGTCCAGTGGTGCAAATATCAATGTCCTCTTACCAGGAAATAAAAGGTTTTCTATCAGCTGAACGTCAGCTTCCAGATGCCTTACTTTAGCCAGAAAAGCATGAAATCAATGAGCTGCTGTACAGATGAACTGTGGTCCAATGGTGCAAGTATCAATGTCATCTTACCAGGGAGGAAGAGGGTTTCACTTTAGCCAGAAGAGCATGAAGTCAATGTGCATCTGGAACATACTCCAGACTACTGTTCAGATGACCTGGGGTCCAGTGGTACAAATATCAATGTCCTCTTAACTGGGGGCTAAAAAAAGGTTTCTACTACCTGAACCTTAAAAGTCATTGTACATCTGGTATGCACACTGGGCTGCTGTTCAGCTGATCTGGGTTCTTCGCTGATTCCTTGTTCTCTCTGTGTCAGTTCCACTCAGATGATGCAGTGTACAATGCAAGTTAGGTGCAAAGAATTCATCGGGCAATGCAAGCTCATCCCTATTTTTGGTCATGTTCATGTTGCTGCAGAGGCATACTGTTTTTCAGTTTTATTCATTATATCATAACAGTTGCAGAGATCAGATGCATTACCAATCCTTTCTTGCTACAAGTGTTCACAAGCTACTTACATAAGTCATTCAGATTGCACCCAACAATAGCAGTCCACCCTGATATTGCTTAATCATTGTAAAGGGCTGTTACTGTTAATGTTCTGCTAAGTTCAGAATCTTAATGAGCCTTGTTTGATCTGCTCTAGTCATGTCATTTGATGTGCACACTAAGCTTTATCTGGTGAAGGATTAGATCATGTGTGGCAAGGTGTACTCGGTAGACCACGGATGCCCAGAATGGTCCTGGATGGCCTTTGTTAGTTTTGAGTTATTGTTTCAGTTAATTAATTAAATAGAGGCTGATGCATACCTGTCAAACAACTTCTCATTTGGTTGGCCTTTCTGTAAATCTGGTTCCGAATTAAAAAAGATGTGCTCAATTATTCTTAAAGTTTTGGCATGGGAAATTAATGCATCTTTCAGGCCTTTTCACACCCTCATCTCATCTCATTTCTAAAACTGCTTTTCATGGTAACATTGGCAGCATGCCACACAAGTCTGCCTATCCTTCCCTGTCCACAGCTACAGACTGCATCTCTTCCTGGGAATTCCTAGGTGTTCTGAAGCCAGCCGAGAGATATAATCCCTCTAGTGTATCCTGGGTCTGCTGTAGGGTCTCGTCCCAATGGGATGTGCCTAGAGCAGCTCTAGAGGAGCCCAGGGAGTATCCTTATGACATGCCCAACACATTTCAACTGGCTGATTGTACTCATATTTTCATTCTTTTGGACACTACCCATAACCCACAACCCATGACCATTGGTAAGGACTGAGATGTAGATCACCCAGTAAACTGAGGTTTTTGTGTTTAGACTCAGCTCCCACTTCACCACTACTGGACCAGTACAGCCCTATAGAACAGCTGCCACCACTTCAATCCACTTGTCGATCTCGGATTCCATTTTTTCCATCACTTGTGAGGAAGATTTCAAGATACTGGAACATCTCCACTAAGTACAGTTGTTCTTCCCCTCTCACCTGGAGAAAGCAATCCACTCTTTTCCGAGAGAGAACCATGATCTCAAATCTGGACATGTTGATTCTCATTCCAGCCACTTCACACTCTGCAACATATCACTTGAGTGTGTGCTAAAGGTCACACTCAAAGAGGACAACATCATCTGCATGAAGCAACGATGCTACCCGTAGGATTCCCACTTGACAACTGAAACTGGACCAAAGAGAAGAACTGGTCTTCTGTTCTACTGAAGACAGAATCCACATCCAGGACCTTTAAATATGATTTACCTGGGAGGCTGCCATTCCAAGGGTGCTTTATCTGCCTTCCACGTGACACTGAATGGATGTGTTACCCATACAATCCCAACAATTTCCAGTGCTTTCAACACCTCTGGTCGGATTTTATCTAACCCAAGTAGCCTTACCACCACAGAGTCTTTGAACCACCATAGTGACTTCGGCAGCAGTGATGGGATCCCCCAACAGGATGTGGTAGGAGAGCATGTTTACCGGGTTAAGGACTTCCTCAAAGTGTTCCTTCCACCACTTGACAATTTTCCCAGAAGAGGTCAACACCTCCCTATCCTTGATTAATACAATCTGGACAAGGTTGCCCCTTCCTCTCCTGAGGCATCAAACAGTTTGCTAGTACTGCCTTGAGGCCATCCGATAGACTTTCTCCATGGCCTTTCCAAACTCCTCCAATGCTCAGGCTTTTGCTCCAACAATGACATTTGCAGCAGTCCTGTTATCATTGTTGCTACCTCCCAACCGAGTTAAGCAATCCCACAGAGACCATTTCTCTGTAGGCCACCTCCTTCAATCTGACTGCTTCTCTCACTACTGGTGTCCACCATTGGGTGCTTGGAGTTGCCACCATGAGATGTTCTCGAACGATTTAAGACCACAGCTTTTAGCCGCCACTTCCACAACTGAGGTCTGGAACAGAGTCCATTTGGACTCAATTTCCCCGAGTTCACTCATTGGAGTAGTTCTGTCTTTCCACACCCCAGATGACTCAACCCTCTTTATGCTGGGATTGATTACGTACTGGTATGCCTTCTTTGTAGATTTTGCATGTTTGCCCATTGTTCAGTAGTTCTGCTCTGCAGTTTGACTGATTGATTGGTCCAGTGTGAGTCATTGTGTATGTGTTTTATGAATCCAGGCTCTTTCTAAATAGGCTGTTTTCTTGCAGTCTTATGCTAAATTGACAGGCACTTTGAATGAAGATGATTTTAAATCTGTCAGGAAATAGTGCAGATGTCAAGATGTACAGTAGTTAATAACAGCATATGCAGTCATTTTTAACTGGAGATGCATTCTCACAAAGAAGGTTGTGGAGTGTTATGATAGTCATAAACACAAAATCTGTAGTCTATACTGGAATATAGTGTGAAAGTGAATATGAAATTAATGGAAACAGTTTTAAACAGGGGTGGCACTGTGGGCCAGGGGTTAGTGTCTGTGTGGAATTTGCACCTTCTTCCTGTTTCAGTGTGGGTTTTCTGTCTTCTCCAAGATGCACAGGTTACCATCGTAAGTCTGGGTGGGTGCATGAGAGTGTCATGCCTTGCACTTATGCGCCATCTGGGTTTGGACCCTGCCTTGTGACCAACATTGTCAGAATTGGCACTGACCTAGGTGATCTTGAGCTGGGATTTGACAGTGGATTGATTATTTTTATACTGAAAGTGCATGAAGGAGATATGCAAGGACACCATTTTCAAGCAAGAATTAGAAGACCTGCAGCCACTGCAGCCTTCCAGGACTGACATTTCTCGTGTCTGCTGCAAACATACACACACACACACACGCGCCATTTTCATGAGCGTTTCTATGAGGAGAATGACTACAGACTACAGATGGAACTTCTTAATTTTTCCAAGCAAGTGGAGCTTCAATCTGAATTTTACATTAAAGGCTGACATTTAGCGCGCTGCTCGCCCGCGTGTATCTGTACTGTCGATGAATTCCACATTTCCACCGGCCGCCGGTAGTGCAGTATTCTGCTGAATTCTTAATCAAATACCTTGTGCGTTGCCTGAGACAAAGTGCCCGCACTACTAATTGCACCGACAGATTTTTCTCAAGTGTCTCCTTCAATTCAGTAGCAAGAGGCCACTTTGAGATGTGGGGGCTGGTGGGTGGGTGGTCAAACAGAATGACCTACAGTATAACAGTGTGGAAGGTGAGAGTTTTGTGAGAGACACTGGGCAAACACCAACTGCATGTGTAAGGCTCCGAATCAATTACTGATTATTTTTTATGGCATTGTTCGTTGTGAGATCATTCCAAAGTGCTTCATATATTTTAAGTGTTGCCTCTTTCAAAAATCTATGTTTACACATTTTGAACATAGGCCGGTTAAGAGACTCGCTCAAGACCAGTGGATAGGTCTGATCCTGTGTCCTTGAAGTGTCTGAATACGTCTAAGGCTACAGGGGGTGTAAGCGTTTAAGTAATGGGACTGAATCCACACAGCTGTCCGTTGTTTGATCTAATTCTCTAGTTCAGGGTTAAGGGGCTAGAGCCAAGACACAAGGTGGGAACCAACCCTTGATGGTGTGCGAGCTAGGTCAATTTAGAGTCACACATTAACGTAAATTATAGATCTTGAGGATGTGAGAGAAAAACCCACGCAGATGCAGGGTAAAAGTACAAACTTCACATTAGTAGTGACTGTGAATTTGAGCCCAGGGCTGTGAAGCTCTAGTCCTAATCTCTGTTTTACAATGGCATCCCTTAGATGTGCACACGTGTGAGTGACTTTAAACATTTTTGCCATTCATTGTGCACATGGTGTCAATAAAGAGTATTCACCCCTTTTGGAAGTTTTCACATTTTCTTCTTACACAAAATTGAATCACAATGGATTTCATTTGGCTTCTTTGACATTAACCAACAGAAAAAGACACTTTAATGTTAGTTAGCCATGCTTCTGTCGTCTTTAATGTGGCGTCCCCCCAGCTACAAAGTTTCCTCCACTTCTCTTAATCCTGGGCCACTTCCTCCCGGTTTCATCACCCTGCTCCTCTGTCACCATATCTTTCCACCTCTTCCTTGGCCTTCCTGCTCTTCTCCTTCCTACTGGAAACCATCTTTCAACTCTTCTTACTGTTCTTAAGTCGTCCTTGCTCCATACATGTCCTGCCATCTTTTCATTCTCGATACGCCTATTTCACACAGCTCCATTTACACAGTCTTTTCTCTCAAATCCTCATTAATATTTTTTTTTGCCCATCTTGCTCCCATAATCTGTCTGAAGCATCTTCAGTCAAACACACCCAAGTGTTCTCTTAATTGATTAGCTAAATGTCCAGCTTTCAGCTCCATACAAGGCTACCGTCACTACTAGTGTGTTGTAGACTCATAATTTTGTCCACAGTTTGATGTCTCTGCGCCTCCAAAGTTCTCTTTCTAATTTAACAAATAATGCTTCTGCTAAACCTAATCTCTTTGTCACATCCATCTCACAGTCACCTTTCACCTACGATCTCTCTATATGTGAATCTCCCTACTCTTTCTAGCTTTTGACCTTTTACGTTCCAATCTGTTTCTTGTTGTTAGAACACTAGAACAATCTAGATGAGAACAGGCCATTCAGCCCAAAAAAGCTTGTCGTTCCAATCCACTTACTGTAATTATTCTACAATAACAACAAGTTGAGTTTTGAAAGTCCCAAAAGTCCTACTGTCCACCACAATACTGGGTCACTTACGCTCTATGTCTATGTTCTCTGTGTAAAGAAAAACTTACTTATGTTTGTGTGAAATTTACTCTTAATAAGTTTCCAACTGTGTCCCCGTGTTCTTGATTAACTCATTTTAAAATAACAGTCTTAATTCACTGTACTAATTCACTTCATAATTGTAAACACTTCAATCATGTTACATCTTAATCTTCTTTCGCTTAAACTGTAAAGACTCAGCTCTTTTAACCTTTCTTCATAATTCATCCCCTTTAGCCCTGGAATCAGCCTAGTCACACTTCTCTGGACTCTTTCTAGCGCTGCTATGTCCTTTTTGTAGCCTGCAGACCAGAACTGCACAAAGTACTCCAGAGGAGGCCTCACCAGTGTGTTATAAAGCTTGAGCAGAACCTCCTTGGACTTGTACTCCACACGTCAGGGAGCTATATAACCTGATATTCTCTTAGCCTTCTTAATGGCTTCTGAACACTGTCTGGAAGTTATTCTTAATGTTGAGTCCACTATGACTCTTAATTCCTTCTCATAAAGTGTACTCTCGATTTTTTAGTCATCCCATTGTGTATTCAGACCTAACATTTTTACTTCCTATGTGTAATACTTTACATTTACTGACATTAAATTTCATCTGGCACAAATCTGCCCAAGCCTGTATGCTGTCCAAGTCCTTCTGTAATGATTGAGCAGATTCTCAGTTATCTGGCAATCTAACTAACTTGATATCATTTGCCAACTTAACTAGCACGTTACTTATGTTGTTCACCAGTCCTCACCTGTTTTGTTTTGGCTATGCTTATATTTAATCCCAGCTTCTCTGATTCCAACCCAAATACTCTCAAAAGTTCTACTAATGCCGTTATACTCATTAGTAGAAACGCTGTATGATGTGCATATTCAAGATCTCTCACAGGTGCTCCGCAGATATCTAGTCCGCCACTATTATCTGTTTCATCAGCCTCCCTCAGGACATGGTCCAACTTCAAGTTGAACAAACATGGCGACAGAATGCATACTCCTGTCCTGACTCCAAACCACTGAGAGCTCTCTTTTTGAGGTGGGTCCAGCTGCAGACCTCCGTAGCGCCATGATTCAGTAGCTCTGCTAGACAGCCATTTGGATTGCAGGTTTTTATAACTTAGTTTACTTGACTTAAGTCAGATAACTGTTCCCCCAATCCTAACCTTAACCATAGTATATTCAGGTGTTATTACTGACGACAGCCTCCTCAATGGAGTGGAGTTCTGGAAGACTACAGCTTATTACTTATTGCTCTTTTTCAATTCTTACACATTCGTCTGTGTTCTAGTACAGTTTGATTACCGTCTTTACGATCTTCTCTGGTATACCCCATCTTCATTATCACCCACAGTCCTTCTCTCCATACCAAATCATAAGTCTGCTTAAAATCTACAAAACACACGTAAAGCTTTTGTGCAAACTCCAGTGACTTCTCTATAATTTGATGCATTTTGGATACTTGATATCCACGGCATGGTCTGAATCCACATTGATGTTCACGTACAAATTGGTTTATCTTTGCAAATATTTGATTCAGAATCACTCTAATAAACACTGTTCCCAGAACACTTAGCAAACTTATACCTTTTGCATTGTTACATTCTTCATGGCATCCTTTCTCATACAGCGGTGCAATTATCATTTTTCTCCAATCTTCTAGTATCTCTTTAAAGTCAACATGAAAATACATCCCTGCAAAGTGGGCTAAATTAATTACAAATATAAAGCAATAATAACTGATCATGTAAGTATTCACTCCCTTTAATATTGACACCTCTAAATCATCACTGGTGTAACCAACTGGTTTTAAAAGTTCAAAAATTAGTACAATAGAGACCACCTGACTGGCATTTCAATTGATTTTAGTATAAATGTACCTGCATGTGGAAGGTCCAACATGTAATGAGTCAGTATGGTGAGCTAACCAACACAAAGAAGACAGATGAACACTCCAAGCACAAGTCAGAGGATGGAGACAAGAAAATATCCAAGTCACTGAATATCCTTGGAGTCTAGTTAAGTCCGTCGTTAAGAAATGAAAAGAGTATGGTGGACCTGGAAATCCACCTAGAGCAGGCTGTCCACTTGAAACTGAGCGATTGTGAAACAAGATGACTAGTGAAGGAGGTCACCAAAAGACCTTTGAGGAATCTGAAGGAGTTACAAGCAACAGTAGTAGAAATTGAAAAGACTGTGCATACAAGAGCTGTTGTTCAGGTGCTTCACCAGCCGCAGCTTTATGAGAGAGTGGCAAAGAGAAAAAACGTACAGGACCTCTCGGCTAGAGTTTATCAAAAGGCGCACGAAAGACTCTGATGTCAGCTGGGAGATGTTTAGTCTGGTGGGAAAAAAAAACTGAGCTTTTTGCTCTTCAAACTAAACCGAATGTTTAGCATAAATCAAGCAAAGCAAATTATCAAAAATATGCCATCACTGCCATGAGGCATGGTGATGGCAGCATCATGCCATAGGGATGCCTCTCTGCATCAGGCCCCTGAAGGCTTATAAAGGTAGAGACGAAAATTAATGTAGAAAAAAACATGAAGGTAAACCTGATGTGGTCTGTAAGATACCTGCGTCTTGGGAGAAGATTTGCTCTCCAACAAGACAATGACAGCACCATAAAGCATGTCTAGGAATGGCTGAATCAGAGCCCAGATCTCAATCCATTTGAAAAGGTGTTGCTGGACTTAATAAAGGCTGATCACTCATGATTCCCATGACACATGTCAGAGCTGGAGCAGTTTTACAAAGAAGAATGGGAAGAAATTGCAATGTGCCGATGTGCAAAGCTGACGGAGACCTGAGCACACAGACTCAAGACTGTCACTGACTCAAAGGGTGTGAATACTGATGTAATCAATCATTTTGTGTTTTATATTTGTAATTAATCTGAATCATATTGCAGAGATCTGTTTCCACCTTGACAGTAAAGAGTCTTTTTCTGTTAATCAGTGTCAAAAAAGCCAAATCAAATGCAGTGTGACACAATGTTGTATAATGATAAAATGGGAAAACTTCCAAGGGGGTGAATACTTTTTAGAGTCATTGTAATGCTTAGCGTGTGTGTGTGTGTGTGTGCATGTCTACATATGATGCTTTATCCTTGAATAAATGTGGTCTCAAAGTGCCATTTTTCTATGTGAGGCTGACCCTCACTATGCTGTCGGCCTTCTTGCTGTTATCATCTTTACACATCCAGGCTCCTTCCCGAGCTCTTTGCTGCAATATGGATTAGGTGGCACTAACAGGAATTGGGAATCACAAAATGTGACACCAGTGTGTGCATCAATACAGATTTGTGCGGCTGAGAAAACTCAAGGCATTAGAATTATTCATTAAGAAGGAAATCAATGCACACAAATAAAGCTGCGTAGACGACTGTTTTACTTGAGTGGCACTGATACACACCACCGACCCAGAGTGCCCAGACAGATTTCTCAGCAATAATCTCGAGCAGGAGGATGAGCTCCTTTGAAGTAGTTAGCAGAGGTTCTATGATTGACACTCAATCACAGAGTAGCAATCTTATGAAATTGAGACACTGGAACTGTGATGCCTACTGCCAAATAGACTGCTGCTCTTATTATGGCCTATTAGTGCCTTTTGTACTTCTGCCAGGGTAGCCAGCAGGGGTTGGTTTCAGTTCCGGCAACAGAAGCAGCACAATGAACAATTTAGAGCATCATCTGCCTGCATAGGAGGTGTGCGCCTGAGAGGACGTGAGACCTTCCATGTTATGGATTGTCCGTGGACCATAGCTTGGCACCGCTTCTTTTTTAAATTCCATCCATGACACCTGTACCCATCTTTTATCTTACTCATACCTGATATCACCCTCTGTGCACCCTCGTGTGACACAGCACTCATACTTTTATCGCTTATATAGTATATTCTAATTTGACACTGCTGTCATCTTGCATTCCTTCGATGCCCATAGGTGACACTACATGTTTTATTGCTAAAGTGTCCACACGTCTTTTATCATCTCTGCACTCCCATGTTTTACTGTACCCATGCATATCACCCTCATATCCTTATGTGTCCTCCCCCCACCATTATTTTACTTGTACTACAAATTCATATTTTATGTCTTCTATCCCCTGGTGTAACAGCTACCCCACGCTTCAGACTTTTTGATGACAGTGACTCATGTCGTGGAAGTTTTCAAATTTTATTGTTAGAGAAGAATGTTGCAGATAAAGTGAAAGGTGACCCAATGTGACCCTTTCAGTATTTTTGTAATAAAAAGAACAGTCAAGGAGGAGGTGGAAGTGCATCAGGAATAGTAAAAGGGAATTAAAAATTACAGACAGAGAAATAGCAAATGCTCTAAACTCGCATTTTCTGAAGTCTTCACATGTGAGGAAGTGGATAACCTCCCAGCGGTAAAAAGGAGGTACTGAGTGGATGGAAATTTAATCTGAGACGTGCTGCTCAGATTAAATAGGCTGGAATAAAACAAATCACCAGGACCAGATAATATTAACCCTCAAGTTCTTCTGGAGGTTAGTGAGTACATATATAACCTCTTAGCAGATAATTTTAGGAAGTCCCTGAAAACTGGGGAAACTGGGGCCTTGAAAATGGCAAATATCTCATTATATAAAAAGGCTGATTAGACTGATCCAAGCAACTATGGGCCAGTAAGCTTAACATGCATCACAGGTAAATTAATGGAAGGAATTTTTAAGAATAAGATTGCGCAACAGAAGGCAAGGACAGGAGTTTTATTGAACAGTCAGTATGGGTTCAGACAGGGGAGATTGTCTATGAGGAAGCAACAAAAGAATGTGATCAAAGTGGAGCAAATGATGTTATTTATTTGGATTTACAGAAAGCACTTGATAAGGTGCTACATTGAAGGTTGGGCATCAAACTAAAAGAAGTGGGAGTTCAGGATGATGTTTGTAGATGAGTGCAAATTTGGCTCAGACGCAGGAAGCAGAAGGTTATGGTGTGAGGAACCCAATTAGAATCGGTTGATGTAAAGAGAGGTGCTCCGCAGGAGTCAGTGCTAGGGCTGCTGTTATTCTTAATATACAGTGGGTACGGAAAGTATTCAGACCCCCTTCAATTTTTCACTCTTTGTTATATTGCAGCCATTTGCTAAAATCATTTAAATTATTTTTTTCCCTCATTAATGTACACACAGCACCCCATATTGACAGACAAAAAAAAG
>JANRMT010062828.1:1666931-1745392 GCA_026402145.1 Polypterus bichir lapradei | reverse complement strand
CTTTTTTTTGTCTGTCAATATGGGGTGCTGTGTGTACATTAATGAGGAAAAAATTAATTTAAATGATTTTAGCAAATGGCTGCAATATAACAAAGAGTGAAAAATTGAAGGGGTCTGAATACTTTCCGTACTCACTGTATGTAAATGATTTGAATAGGAATATAAATAACAAGCACATGATACTAAGCTCGTTGGATTGACAGATAATCTAGAATCATTTGTCTGATTACAGATGGACTTGGACAGTTTGGTCAGATGTGTGGCAAATGAAATTTAATGTAAGTAAATATAAAGTGTTACGTGTAGGAAGTACAAATGTTAGGTTCGAATACACAATGGGAGGTCTGAAAATTGAAAATACACTTTATGAAGAAGGATTAAAGATTGCTCATCTCTATCAATTACCAGACTCTGTTCAGAAGCCATTAAGAAGGCTAACAGAATATCAGGTTATATAGCGCCCTGGTGTGTGGAGTACAAGTCCAAGAAAGATCTGCTCAAGCTTTATAACGCACTGGTGAGGCCTCATCTGGAGTACTGTGTACAGATTTGTTCCCCGGGCTATAAAAAGAGAGCTCTCAGTGGTTTGGAGTCAGGACAGGAATATGACAAGGATGCATTCTGTTGCCATGTTTGTTCAACTTGAAGTTGGACCATGTCCTGAGGGAGGCTGATGAAACAGGTAATAGTGGCGGACTAGATATCGCCAGAGCACCTGTGAGAGATAATTCTTTGCATTTATACAGCGCTTTTCTCACTACTTAAAGCACTCAGCAATTGCAGGTTAATGGCCTTGGTCAAGGGCCCAACAGAGCAGAGTCCCTATTGGCATTTACGGGATTCGGACCGGCAACCTTCTGATTGCCAATGCAGTTCCCCAACCTCAGAGATTTTGAATATGTGCATCATACAGCACTTCTGCCAGTGAGTATAACGGCATTAGTAGAACTTTTGAGAAAATTTGGGTTGGAATCAGAGAAGCTGGGATTAAATATAAGCATAGCCAAAACAAAACAGATGAGGACTGGTGAACAACATAAGTAACGTGCTAGTTAAGTTGTCAAATGATACCAAGTTAGTTAGATTGCCAGATAACTGAGAATCTGTTGAATCATTACAGAAGGACTTGGACAGCATACAGGCTAGGGCAGATTTGTACCAGATGAAATTTAATGTCAGTAAATGTAAAGTATTACACATAGGAAGTAAAAATGTTAGGTCTGAATACACAATGGGATGTCTGAAAATCGAGAGTACACCTTATGAGAAGGAATTAAGAGTCATAGTGGACTCAACATTAAGAATAACTTCCAGACAGTGTACAGAAGCCATTATGAAGGCTAACAGAATGTCAGGTTATATAGCGCCCTGATGTGTGAAGTACAAGTCCAAGGAGGTTCTGCTCAAGCTTTATAACGCACTGGTGAGGTCTCATCTGGAGTACTGTGTGCAGTTTTGTTCTCCAGGCTATAAAAAAAGACACAATAGTACTAGAAAGACTCCAGAGAAGAGCGACTTGGCTCATTCCAGGACTACAGGGCATGAGTTGTGAAGAAAGATTAAAAGAGTTATAGTTTTCATTTTAAGCAAAAGGAGATTAAGAGCAACATGACTGAAGTGTTTAAAATTCTGAAAGGAATTAGTCCAGTGGATCGAGACTTTTTTAAAATAAGTTCAATAAGAACATCAGAACACATTTGGAAACATTTTAAGGGTAAATATTGTACAAACATTAGGAAGTTTAAATTACACAGAGAATCATAGACACATGGAACAAGATACCCAAGTAGTGTGGAAGACACTAGGACTTTAGGGACCTTCAAAATTCAACTTGATGTTTGAATGTTTGAGGTGAGCTTTGTTGGGCTAAATTGATTGTTCTCATCAACATGTTTCTAATGTTTCATGACTCTGTGATCTATAGTGGGTATAACAAGGCCTAAAACCCCAGATACAACCAAACAGACAACTGTCCCAGGTTCACTAACTGCTTATTTTAACATATAACTTAAAGAGGTGTGTTCTGCAATCTATAATCCTAGTCACAAATACTTCTTTTTCTTTCTCCTCTACCCCCGCCCTGGTGGGTGTTATCCTACTTCTGTCCCAACTCCATGTCATCTGGATGAGGTGAAATGGTTCCTTTTATGCCGGACATGGGAGTACTTCCAGTACCACACCATTACACCCAGGAAGCACTTCTGGCTCAGGCAGAACCTTCTTAAATAAGAGAAATCCTCTCCCAGCAGCTCCCGCTGGTAGCAGACCTTAGTACCTCAAAAGCTTCCATGTTGTTCAGTGGGGAATACATGGCCCCAGAAGGTAATCTCCCTCTGTCCTTCCATTATTGTGGCCTCCTGGCTAGGAAAGGTTCCATCAACCAACCCAACCGTGATTCCCATCCATCAGTGACCTTTAATTTTAAAAGCTTCATGGCCAGATAAGGAATCATCTATCTCAGCTGGGATGCCAGCCAACCTGTGTCACCAGTAGCACCTCACATAACACTTGCACTTTTGTCATTATTAATATTGTCTTTATTTATGTAACAGTATATTCTCAATCAATCTAACCTTCGTGTATTTAAGGATGTGGGGAGAAAGCCTAACAGACACAGGGAGAAAATGCAGACTTCATACAGTCAACGAATGAGATAGATAGATAGTGTGGACGCGGCCCAGACACAGACAGGCGGACGTGTTGTTAAACACCACCACACGTTTATTTACAAACTACTATATACAAGATTAAAGTGCACACAAACCCCAAACACAGTCCTGGCCACACAATACCTTCCTCTTCAGGCCGCCTCCACACTCTCTCTCTCCTGCTTTGTCCTGCTTCCACCCGACTCCAGCCTCGAATGAAGGGAGACGGCCCCTTTTATTTCATCCCGGATGAGCTCCAGGTGTTTCCCGGCACTCCTCCCTGGACACGCCGCAGTGTGGCGGAAGTGCCGGCTGTTCTCCCGGAAGCTCTCCGGGTGTCCCTGCTTCTCTTCCCCGCCAGCACTTCCTGGTGTGGCGGAAGTGCTGAGGTCCAGGGTCCCCAAGGCATTGGGGCGCCCCCTGGCGGTGACCACGGGTCCCTACAGGGTTGGGCTTCCATGCCCCCAAAGCAACCAGGATGGCGGCCCCCACGTGATCCAGGGCGGGCATAGACCCTCCTACGGTCCCTCAAGGCGTCCCGGCCGGGTCGTTGCCCCTGGCATCCCTGACAATAGACAGATAGATAGATACTTTATTAATCCCAAGGGGAAATTCACATAATCCAGCAACAGCATACTGATACAAAAAACAATATTAAATTAAAGAGTAATAAAAATGCAGGTAAAAAACAGACAATAACTTTGAATAATGTTAACGTTTACCCCCCCGGATGGAATTGAAGAGTCGCATAGTGTGGGGGAGGAACGATCTCCTCAGTCTGTCAGTGGAGCAGGACGGTGACAGCAGTCTGTCGCTGAAGCTGCTCCTCTGTCTGGAGATGATACTGTTCAGTGGATGCAGTGAATTCTCCATGATTGACAGGAGCCTGCTCAGCGCTCAGCGCCCATCGCTCTGCCACGGATGTCAACCTGTCCAGCTCCGTGCCTACAATAGAGCCTGCCTTCCTCACCAATTTGTCCAGGCGTGAGACGTCCTTCTTCTTTATGCTGCCTCCCCAGCACACCACCGCGCAGAAGAGGGCACTCGCCACAACCGTCTGGTAGAACATCTGCAGCATCTTATTGCAGATGTTGAAGGACACCAGCCTTCTAATGAAGTATAGTCGGCTCTGTCCTCTCTTACACAGAGCATCAGTATTGGCAGTCCAGTCCAATTTATCATTCAGCTGCACTCTCAGGTATTTATAGGTCTATACCCTCTGCACACAGTCACCTCTGATGATCACGGGGTCCATGAGGAGCCTGGGCCTCCTAAAATGAGCATGGGATTTAGACCCAGGACAAGGCTGTCTATATTTTTATTTATTTATTTATTGATTTATTTATTTGATATACTTTGTTAATCCCCAAGGGCAAATTGTTTTTTTTGCATGGCCTTTGGGGATCATAGCACGGGGTCTGCCGTTGTACAGTGCCCCTAGAGCAATTTTCAGTTGAAGGGCCTTGCTGAAGGGTCCAACAGAGTAGGATCCCTTCTGGCTATTATGGGATTTGATCCGGATGTACACGTGTGTGTATTCTTTCTTGTTCCTAGATGTACAGCAATCCACTTTATGTCAAACCACATAGTTTAGAAAAAAATAATTAAAAGGAGAAATAAAAACTGGTTCGCATCACTTCTGGAAGCACAATGAAGAAAAGACTAGCATAACATTCCCTGTAGATGCATAGTGGATTAAGTCTGGGTGAGTGGGAAATATACAGTCACCTGCACAAAAAGACAAATAAAGGGAATAAAGAATTACATTGGTGCATAGCTAAATCAGACAGAAATGTGAAATGGGCACACTGTCACATTGATTTCCTTTTTAATGAATAATTCTAATTATAATGTCTTGAGCTCTCTCAGCAGTATAAATCAGTGTAGGTGCACTAACTGGTGTCACACTTTGTGATTCCCAGTTCCTACTGGTGCCACCCCATCCATATTGTGCCAGAGAGTTCAGGAAGGAGAAAGGACATGTATAGGGGAAAACGGCAAGAAGGCCAGCCACATAGTGAGGTTCAGCCTCATATAGAAATAACGGCATCTTGGGTCTGCTAGGCTACGATACTCCCCTTTGTAACTGGGTTCTGGACTTCCTGACAGAGAGAATCAATCCAGACAGTCCGCGTTGGAAACACCAACTCCAGTACCATCACGCTGAGCACTGGTGCCCCCCAGAGCTGCATACTCAAAACCCATGTCTGTTCACTCTGGTGACTCTGCTGATGATTGTATGGCTGCATACAACTCTAACACCATCCATGGTGGTGGGTCTCATCAGTGATTGAAATGAGTCAGTGTACTGAATGGAGATATGATGATGGGAGGACTGGTGCAAGTGCAACAATCTGTCTCTTAATGCGGACAAGACAAAAGAGGCGATTGTTGACTTCAGGAAGGCCCATGCTGCTCACACTTCACTGAACATCGAGAGACCTGCAGTGGAATTGGTCAAGAGCACCAAATTCCTTGGTGTGCCCTTGGCAGGTGACCTTATTTGGTCAATTATCAGCATGTCCATAGCCAGGAAGGCACAGCAGCATCCCCACTTCCTTCGGCGGCTGAAAAAGACAAGATTATCTCCCCCTATTCTCACCACATTCCACAAAGGGTGCCATTGAGAGTGTTCTTACCAGCTGCCTTACTGTTCAGTCTGGGAACCCTCAGTCTGAGATCATTTTTAATTGAACATGTGCAACAAGCTATATTTGTGATGTGCAATATACTAATGTAATACAATATAGAATATGTAATGTACTATTCATTAATAGGCGCAATAACAATTTATGCTGCTGTACTTTGAGCAATATTAATTTGCTGTGGTTACTTGACCACTTAACACTGTATATGACATATTTGGAATTAATTTACACGATGACAATAAAATGCTTGAACTTGAACATAAGGTCCTACAATGGATAGTGCACACTGCAGGAAACATTGTTGGGTCCTTTCGTATCCTCCATTGAAGGCATCTTTGTAAAGTGTTGTATCTGAAAAGCTTACAGCATTATGATGGACCACTCCCACTCCTCCCACGATCTCTTTGTCCCACTTCCATCTGCAAGAAGGTTCTGTCAGGTTCTGCAACAGCTTCTAGCCCTTGTCGTGGTGTGGTGTGAACCCTCTGCAACTCTGGAACAAAATAAATGTATCTGAATCTGAATAAATGGATGGATGAATGAATGAATTCCACTTACTATAATTATTCTTAGAACCATGTGTTAAATAGTTTGATGATAGTGAATGAGTTAGATTGTCTTTGATGGAAACAGTTCATATTTATTCAGAAGATGCTAAAGCTATGTAAATATGATTCCAATGTAGGAAGGTGATGAGGTACCAGTCTACACTGAGATGGTTAGGAGGATACTGATGGTGGGTCTGATCTGGTCTTTGTTTCCAAGTCACATCATAGCTGATCTGATGTGAATTGCTTGGTGGTAGGTAAACATAAAATTGTTCAGTTTACTTAAATATCTACTACTACTACATTTCTCAGACAAATATGGTATATATACCATATATATATATATGGTATATAGTGCCTACGAAAAGGATTCACACCTTGGAGGTTTTCACAATTTATTGTTATATAACATTGAGCCGAAGTGTCTCTTTTGGCAATGATCCACAGAAAAGACTCATTATCATCGAAGTAAAAACAGATATCTGAGAAAGTGGCCCAAATGAATGACAAATTATAAGACATAAATTAAATTGATTGCATAAGGATTCACCCCTCCTAAATCATCACTGGTGCAGCCAATTGCTTTTAGAAGTCACTTAATTACTTAAGTAGAGATCACCGGTTTCTAGTCAAGGGGTTTCAATTGATCGCAGTATAAATGCACCTTATCTGGAAGGGCCATCTTGTGATGAGTTAGCATTGTGGTCTAACCTACATAATGAAGGCACTCAGTGAAAAGGAGCCTGAAAAGCACAAGTCAAAGGACGGACACCAAAAAAATATCCAAGTCACTGAATGTCACCTGGAGAACAGAGCAATCAATTACCGTATATACTCACGTATAAGTCAGGTCTTGAAACCCGAAAAATTAATCATAAAATCAGACCCTAACTTATATGCCCGTTCAAAAATGCAACACTTCTTTTTTTTTTATTTACATCTTCTTGCCTCCCCCAATCTTGCATCAGTTTCTCAGACGCATCGAATTTTGTTGCAGCAGCACAGTTACCAATTTCTTTTGCTATTTCAACAACGTTTAATTTAAAACCAGCTTCATATTTTCTTCTGATCGTACGCTCCATCGTAGATAAGGGATGCTCTTACGATAAAAGTGTATGAGGGTGTAAGATACACAAAACAGTGCAAACGTTGCTTCAGAATAGTTTGGGTATTACCGTGTACCACGTAGGCACAATACATAGAAAAAAAAAAGGCAGTGTGCTCGGTGGTTACACTCTGTGGTGAGTGTTAGCAGATCATAATCTCTTGGACCAATAGTGTGAGTTTTCTGCATTCGACTTATACGACCGACATTAAAAGAATACCAGAAATTATACAGTAAAATCAAGTCCTGACTTATCCGCAGGAGAACTAATCCGCAAGTATATACGGTAGTAAGAAATGGTTAGAGAATGGCAAAGGATGTCCACAAAAATGCAATGACCATTCAAGAAGAAGACGAGCAAAGGAGGTCACCAGGAGACTTATGAGAACTCAGGGCTGTCGTAACACATGGGCATGCTGGGCAATTGCCTTGGGGCCCCATGAGCATAGGGGCCCCATGCTGTATGGTTTACAAATTGAGTATCATTTATAAGTTGAAATTTTTGTGTTTTTCAAGGCTCATGATATATTGTTCATCTTATTAATCTTTGATGTACAGCATGTTTTTTATTGTTTGAACACTGATTTCGTTGGAAGTACCAATACAATAAATATATGTTTAATTTTATTGGCCATTTACATTTTTATTCCTGTGAGTGGTTGTGTAGGTAGGGCTCCCAGTAAGACGGCCCTGTGAGATCTCCGAAGGAGTTACAATTGACAGTGGCTGAGAATGGAGGGACTGTGCACACAACAACTATTGCTTGGGTACTTCAGCAGTTGCCAGTTTATGGGAGAGTAGCAAAGAGAAAAAGCACACAAGATCTTGGCTAGAGTTTGCCAAATGGCAAAACAGACAGCTGTTTTGGTCTGATGAGACCAAATTTGAGTTTTTTGGCCATCAGACTAAATGCCAAGTTTAGAGTAAGTCAAACACTGCATATTATCAAAAAATACACCATCTTTGTCGTGAAGTATCGTGGTGGGAACATCAAGCTATGGGGATGCTTGTGAAGGTAGACGATACAACCAAATACAACAAAATACAGGGGAGGAAAATTGCCAAAAACCTGTACCTTAGGAGAACATTCATTTTCCAGCAAGGTAACAACCTCAAGCATAAACCCATAGATGGGTTAAAACCAATAGTGTGTATGTCCTGGGGTTTTATTTAAAAAGCTTGCGTACGCACAAAACAGAGGCTCGAAATGTGCAAATGCAACTTCCCACACAGACGTTGGGATTTATAAAAGAAAACTTGACAGGGGAACATGCATATATTTACAGAAACTCTGATCTGTGGGCATGCAACATTTCAGAGAAACTGAGAAATGACGACACCTTTGATGAAGTAGGGAAATGCCTCCAAATCAGACAAATGCCAACTCACACGCATAGTTCATATCACCGAGCTGTTATTATAATGTGCATTGACATGACAAACATATTAAAGCTCAAATGTGATGAATATGATGCACAGACTGCATTTTAGTTCCAATTTAAGAGGACCAATGCTGCGTATTTACACTGAAAAAACTTTTTTGTTTATTTTTGGTCACTATAGACTATCTGTTGTTACTTCTCAGGGAACTGGCTGACAGATCAGGAATATCTCAGCCAAGTTTTACTCCGTCATGCCCGTTGTGCTGGAAGCCTTTAACTGACCTACAAAGTGCTACATCCAGTTGTCGTATGGTGTGGGTGCACATACATAAAACATAACATGTTATTACCAATATCAAAAGGAAATTTGCACCAGTGTCCATTTCTCTAATGTAATCTGAGCATTTTACTGTATTCATATTGCAGTAAGGCAAGAAGGAGGCTGCTTTATTAACAATCAAGTCATCTGTGATGCCACGATAAGACTGACAATCATCAGGACTGCTCTGGCATAATGCCGTATAAAAATGCATCATCTCCAATTACAGATGACATTCACAGATCGAGATCAGAGAACGTAGATGTGTGTTTTCTACTCCTCCCATTACACACACACTCTGCAGGTGACCAGCGATCCACTTCGTTGCCAGAAATTTGTTTTATTTCAGGCATGTTGTGGCCGTAACTCACGGTATTTACAGCAGGAGTAACGTGTTACTATTTGTTTTCCTCTAGGGGGCGCTAGCTCCCTGGTTGGAATAAGTTCTTTTTTTAATTGTGGCATCTTAAGTATCCCGAAACTATATAGATATAATATTAAAAGGCAATACCCCTCCCATAGTGATACGGCGGTAAGAAATCACATAAGAGAAAATAACAGCTTTCTTTAATGAAGATTTACGTGGCATAACAGACGAGGAAGCCATAGCAAGATTATTTTACCAAGGTGGGAGCTCGATGTATACAGTCTGCCATTTTTGTCGCTGCACTGGAAGAATTTTCCGGATCGGATGACAATATCTCCCATCTGTCCGTCGGCTTCAAAGGTGTGCCGAGCAATGTTCCAAGGCTTTATACTCTTTCTCCATGTGCAGGCCATTACTTAGGTAAATCATGCCATTCCAAACAAGGCACAGAGAGGATCCAATATCATGCTGACTCTGTCACACAGAAATAGCACAATGCCCATTTTCGTAGTTGTCCCTTTCTTGTCTTCTAATGCTTACCTAGCAGTTGTAAATGCTGAGCCCCCGTGTGCTAAATCTGGCCCGTACATGTGAGTGGATTTATAAAATATTTCTTTGTACAGAGCACAGTGACATATTAAACTTATGTACTTATTGTACTATTTAACAAATTTTCACTTGTTGCTCATACCTGCACTTAGGCTTCCAAATAAACATTCTTGGCATGCCTGTAATTTAGTCATGAGAACTTCTGTCTCTCACTATTGGATGTGTCATGTGACTGTGCTACCAGCCAATGAAGGTCTGCAGCTTCCTATTTGCATATGTATGAGGTTGATTAGCATGGTCCATATATGGTTGTTTCAGGATGGGACAGGGCAGGGTTTGAGGTATGTTCACAAACACACATTTACAAGACCATTGTGATTTATAAAGGGTAAATTGTGTAGAAATGTGCGTACACCATCTGATTATTTTTTAGGCGTTAGCATTTTCCTGTTTTTTGGTGTAATAGCATTTTTACGTTAAGAAGTTTTATAAGTGAGACCCCTGGACAGGCTCGGTCCAACTGAGAATATGTTGCAGGATTTAAAAAAGGCTGTTCACTCACAGTCCCTATGACATCTGAGAGAGCTTGAGCAGTTTTGCAAAGAAGAATAGGGGAAGAAATTACTAAATGTACAACGCTGATGGAGACCTGTGCTCACAGACTCAAGGCTGTCATGGCTGCCAAAAGAGTATCCACTACTAAACACTGACTTGAAGGAAGTGATCAATTATTTTGTGTTTCATCTTTGCAGAGATCTGTCTTCAAGTCTTTTTCTGTTGATTGGTGTCAAAAAAGCCAAATTATGCCCACAGTGATTCAATGTTGTATAATAATAAATTGTGAAAATTTCCAGAGGGTGAATATTTTTTATACTGTAGGCACTGTGTCCAAAGGTCTTTTCAGCATCTTCATCAAAGTGATTGAAAGATATGAGGATGTAAGAGACAGTCAATGTAACCTGGCAGGCCCCCTCGCATTCCAATACCGTATTACCATTTCCAGTCAGTACAGTACATACAGTACACTAATTTATACATTAATCCTTGTGTCCATTCTACCAGGATAGCCTCCAAATCCCTTCAGCCCCGTAATGGGAAAAAGTAGATCTGGAAAATGGATGAGTCTACCTATTTGTTCTTAAGTGTGGTTGGGACCACTCGACGTCGCTGGTCTTTTAATTATACATTTATTCTACTGAACTGACCTAGCTTTTTATTTTGTGCCCTTATGTAATTTCCCATATGCCCTGTTGTCTTTTTGCAGGCTGCGAGAGTGATCACTGGGGTCCACACTGCAGTAACCGATGTCAGTGCCAGAATGGTGCGCTGTGCAATCCGATCACTGGCGCCTGTGTATGCACAGATGGTTACAAGGGCTGGAGGTGTGAGGAGTCGTGCAGCTTGGGGACTTATGGGAAAGGATGCCAGTTCCAGTGCCAGTGCATGAATGGTGCCACTTGTGACCATGAGACCGGGGAGTGCCGCTGTGCTCCTGGCTACACTGGAGTGTTGTAAGTCTCCAAGGAAGGGAGCAGATTATGGGGATACACATTACCAGTTTGAACTATTAGATATACATTTTTGTTGTTTTTTTTTTCCAGCTGTGAAGAACTTTGTCCCCCTGGTAGCCACGGTGCTCAATGTGAGCTGAGATGTCCCTGTCAAAATGGTGGGATGTGTCACCACATTACCGGAGAGTGCTCATGCCCTGCTGGATGGATGGTATGAATTAGGAATGCCCGCTTCTCAAATTCGTACCCCAGACTTACCATAAATGTCCAAATTGTGAATATTTCATTATTGTGGCTTTCTCCTGCAGGGCTTTGTCTGTGCCCAGCCATGCCCGTATGGAAAATTTGGAATTAATTGCACACAGGACTGTCCATGCCATAATGGAGGTATTTGCAATCATGTAACTGGCCAGTGCCAGTGCCCTGCTGGCTATACTGGAGACAGGTAAGTGTTGACACGAAGTTATGTTGAACCACCTGTAGGGTGAATTGTCTGGCAGGTGGCACAGAGTAGCACAAGATATGTAATTTGGGGATACGGTCATGTGAAAAAGAAAGTACACCCTCTTACAGTTTTATAGTTTTACATATCAGGACATAATAAAATCATCTGGGGCCTCATGCATAACGGCGTGCGTAGAATTCACACTATAACATGGCGTACGGACAGAAGCGGAAATGTGCTTATGCAAAAAAAAAACAAATGCATAAGTGAACTTCCACGTTCTTACGCTACATAAATCCCAGTTAGCGTGAAAAGTAACGCATGTGCATGTGTCTGCTGTCCTGCCCCAACTCTTCCCAGAATTACGCCTCTTCCATCCATCCATTATCCACCCTGCTATATCCTAACTACAGGGTCATGGGGGTCTGCTGGAGCCAATCCCAGCCAACACAGGGTGCAAGGCAGGAAACAAACCCCGGGGAGGGCGCCAGCCCACCGCAGGGCAATTACGCCTCTTTGAATATGCAAATCAATATAAATAGACCTTAAGCTCAGTGTTCTGTGAAAAGGCAATGGCAAAAGTATGGGGGGCAAATAGAAGAATTTCAGCGAATACCAGTTGGAGGCAAGGAAAAATGTACTATTTGTTGGTTTAAACAGTGGTAAACTTAAACAAAAGTAAGTTGATCGAGTGACATAGCGTGTCGGAGAAACTTGAAAGCTCAAGTTCACAAAGTCGCACAGTGCCCGAAATAAAAAACAGTTGTCAGATATCAAAGTTGCCATGAAGAGGCGAGTCGTGGCCCACTGTTTGAGTGTCATATGAAAGCTTATTATGGTACAGATAATCAAAAATAGGCACACAGTGGGTAAAAAAGCATGAAATGTCAACTTTAATCTCGAAATTTCCACTTTAATCACGTAGTTTATTTTGTTATTAAAGTAGAACATCATAAACTTCATCTTAAAATTGTTTAATTTACTAGATTCTCAAATACCATCATAACTAAAGTAGCACGTTAAATGCTTTGTTTTCTATTTGATCTTCTATGTGCTCCATGTGTGTGAATCACTATGTGCTTTCGGGCTTTCTCTTCCTCAGACAGGACACAGAATCCATTACATTCATGATATTGCAGCTCTCTGAATAATTAAAATACTGAGATGTATACTTGATTTCATTTTCATGATCATAGGAGTTAAAGCCTGTTATTAAACATGGCAACACAGTGGCGCAGTGATTGTTTATGTCTCATGCAAGATTCTTGCTGTGCAACCTTCGATGAAATAATTTATTGCAGCAGTACTGTCTCTTTCAAACGTACTAACTCCCAACTCCTGTCCTTACTTTTCTTTCTCCAAATACCCAATCGCCACACAATCAGCTCTGTCATAGACGTTAAGCCACCTGTAAGCTTAGAACGCAGATTCTTCAAAACTTTTAAGGAACATTGAAATATCTTCGTAGTACGTGTTTAATTATTCCATCCATCCAGTGTCGTGCCAGCCCATGCTAGAATACAGTGCGAGGCAGGAACAATCCGTGAACGGAGCACCAGATCATCACTTGTGCTGTGACACCAAGTCCTCACATGTTTAATAATAAACAATATAGATTATTTAAATGAAGTTAAAGTTTTATCTGTATAATATAATAAACATATTTTGGTACATTTCATTTTAAAAATGATATTGTCATCATATGTAAATATGTGCTTTATAAAGTGGCTCAGGTTGTGCAATTTTATAACTGTATCGCAAGTTTATAGTGAGGTGGTTGTACTTATAAGTACAAACAGTTCTACAAAGAGCAATTGATGGACTGATTGAGTGCGTTTAGAGTTCTTGGGATGAAACTGTTTCTGAACCGTGAGGTCCGTACAGGAAAGGCTCTGAAGCGTTTGCCATGTGAGAGCAGTTCAAATAGACAGCATGGCTGAGGCATCGTGTGCTTGATGCTGTATACCGATAATTCTCTTTCTGATCAGCTGCTGTAGATCTGTGATTCACACTCAAGTACAGTGATATAAATACTCTGAGTGGTGCAGTGAGAGTAATATGGAAAAAGATGGTCCGCTGTGGCAACTCCTAATGAGAGCAGCTGAAAGAAGAAGACGGTGCAGTGAGAGTAACAACGCTAAAGCAGCTATGGTATTTGAAATAGTTTGACCATTCTGTAGACCATTAAATTGTTACAGGTTAATTACAATCAGATGCATTAAACTAATAAACAATATGCGGTTCATTTCAGTGTATTTATAAAGCCACGTCAGGGATGTGGATCTAAAAAAGAAAGGGAAACCATACAGGAACAGTAGCACTGCTTTGACGCTGGGTGCCGCCAGTCTGCAAAACCGAGCGCAGAACTTGCGTATGCCAGGGTATGAGCTACCGTGAAAATGTGCGTGGCTTTACGCCAAGTTTAGGTTTTATACATCGCAACTTGAACATGGAAATGTTCTTACGCAACTTTTTTGTGCGTATGCACTGTTTATACATGAGGCCCCTGGTCCTTACCAGGTTCTAGAATTGTTTAAATCTAACCTCAGGTGCAAAGCAACACACAACAGATTCCAAAATGTCATTGTTTATTTTAAAAAAATGAAGCCAAAATGGAAAAGTCATGTGTGGAAAACTAAGTGCACCCCATGATTCAATAGCTTGTAGAACCACCTTTAGCAGCAATAACTTGAAGTCATCATTTTCTGTCTGACTTTATCATTCTCTTTCATCGTCAGGGAGGAATTTTGGCCCACTCTTCTTTACAGCGTTGCTGCAGATCATGTTATGCACATTTCTCTTAAGTTCTCACCACAGCATTTCAACTGGGTTGAGGTCTGTACTTTGGACCATTTTGTTGTGGATTTGCAGGTGTGCTTGGGATCATTGTCCTGTTGCATGACCCATTTTCAGCCAAGCTTTAGCTGTTGGACAGATGGCCTCACATGTGACTCTAGAATACTTTGGTATACAGAGCTGTTCATGGTCATCTCAATGTCTGCAAGGTGCCTGGGTGCTGTGGCTGCAAAACAAGCCCAAATCATCATCCCTCCACCACTGTGCTAGACAGTTGGTAATGAGGTGTTTGTGCCAATATGCTGTGTTTGGTTTTTGCCAAACGTGGCGCTGTGCATTATGTCCAAACATCTCCACTTTGGTTTTGTCTGTCCAAAGGACATTGTTCCAGAAGTCTTATGGTTTGTTCAGATGCAACTTTGCAAACCTGAGCTGTGCTGCCATGTTCTTTTTAGAGAGAAGAGGCTTTCTCCAGGCTACCCTTCCAAACAAGCCATACTTATTCATTCTTTTTCTGATTGTACTGTCATGAACTTTTAACATGCTAAATGAGGCCTGTAGAGTCTGAGATACAGCTCTTGGGTTTTTTACACATTTTCTTACCATTGCACGGTCTGACCTTGGGGTGAATTTGCTGGGAGCTCCACTCCTAGGAAGAGTTTTCCCACTTGTGAATTGTGGGACAGGTTGTGGTAAGAGATCCACGGCTCTGACACAGTTTAAATAAATAAATAGCATCTACACTAGTGTCATTGGACAGGGCGTGCTAGTGTGGCAGGAGCAGCTTCAATGCAAGAGGTGGGCACAGATGGACCTGAATTTTGTGCACACTTACAGGATGGTCCATGACCCTAATTAGCGCTGAAGCTGTGATTGCTGTAGCTGCCTTTAAAAGGATTGCGCAAGTGATAGAGAGGGAGAGAACAGAAAAAGGAAAGGACGAGTCCGGACAGAAAAGGAAAGGAGGACAGACGGAGTGATCGGAGGTAGGAAAGGAAAGGAAAGAGGGACATGTTGTAGAGAATGGAGGCAGGTGGTCAGGAGAGAGTCTCAGGGCTGTAGGAGCCCGAGGCTTAGGTATGGGCGCTCCTGTTGAATGAACACCAGGGAGTAGGAGCAGCCCGATTGATGGTGTCTCCCGCAAGGGCCACATGTGAGCAGTGGGAGAGACACGTGTGGCTCGAAAGTCCAGCCGGCGCATGTCGATGGAAGGGCGGCTCGGAATGAAGCCTGGATTTATTGGTTGACTGCACCCATCGGGAGGATACCTTCACCGGCTACAAGAGCCCAGTTGGGGTAAGTGGAGGAGAAGTCATTTTTAGAAGCCAGCATTTGGGTCTCATTGTGTTTTAATAGGAGAAGGTCTCAGATTTTAACCTCATTTTAGAGGATTATTTATTTCTTGGATTTTAGACTCCTCCTGGACACTATTCTTATGGATTATTTATTTATTTTGGATGCTATTTTAGCTGCACTTTATTAAACACTTTTGATTTTGACTTTAAATAAAAGCCATGTGCACCTGTTTACACCCATCCCTTGTTGACTGTATATGTGTCCTCACTTGCTGTGGCCTATCTGATTACGTTATCAACAGTGGCGGGTTCAAAAGGCTCCCAATTAAGCTAAAGGGAACATGGAGCCAACCTGCACCATCGCACAGGGGTGTCCAACTCCGGTTCTGCAGGTTTTCATTCTAACCAGCTTCTTGATTATTGACCAGTTCTTGCTGCTAATTAATTTCTTTTAACTTAGTTTAAATTAACTTGACTCAGACCCTTTAGTTGTTTCTTTTTCCTTAATTAGCAGCCATTACAACAATGATATTCAAAAAAAGCTGCCACATGACGAGCTAACCACAGTATCTGAAAATAAAGAAAGGTGAAGGTCTCAGTAAGGCTGATCTGCTCAGGCCACCAAAATATTTTGACAGTGTTCTTAGAAAACAAAAACAGAAAATCAACAATTTTGGAAATGTCTGCTGTGGCAGAATGAGAGCAGCAACAAGCCATGGAATTAAAATGGGGTTGAGTGTTATGTCGGGGCTGGTTGTGGTGTGATATATATGTGTTACAGCCAAAATCCGAAGTTCAGCCAATTCCCGAACTGGCCGGCCATTTCGCTTTTATACCGCGAGGTGTGGCCAGAGTCCGAATTACTAGAAATGACCAGCGGATATGCTACTTTGGCCAGCCATTTCACGAAGTTGCGAGAATTCCCTGGCCAAAATCCGATGCACTGATGTAAGACTGTCCGCTCAAGGTGCAAAGATGCTTAAAAATTTTCAGATGCAGATTCAGAAGTGTGTTTTCCATTTTGTATGAGAAACTGCTCAAGTCTGGTGTTGTTCAGAAGCGGACGCCACTTGAGACGGAATGCCCCTCGCCCAAACACTAATCTTAAGGTCGATAAAATAGGTCCCTGATGTTAAGTCATTATTTTAGGGCTAAAATGATAACACAAATGTGAAATCTACTAATATACCTAATCTTAATTATTGTGAAACAACCAAGTGGCGTCCACTTTCTGAACAAGAGCCGCCAAGGCTACACTTGATGCAATTGCACTACTAAGTGTGCAACAAATCGCTGCTCATGCCTTTTTTCTTCCGACTTTGGCCGATCGCTCCATGCCATTTCGCAAACTGGCTGGCCAAATCCCGAAATCGAGGAAAAGATCGGACATTGGCCGGTCAATTTACAGCGACATTGGCCATTTCACGATTTGGCCAGACACTTCCCACTTTGGCCGATTTCGGGTTTTGGCCATAACATATATATTGTTTGGAGTTTGTTTCATTTCTCTTTTTATTAATATATAATCACTTTATTATTTTACATATTGTTTGTCTTTTGGCTTATCTTTGATCGCTGATTAGGGAAATTTATTTGGAAGAAGTATGGCTTGTCGGGTCTAATGTTTCTTATCTTGCCAGGCCACGGGTCTTGCTGGTGTAGCTGCTGTTCAGGGAAAGTGAGTCGGCCATTACAAAATAACATTTAATTGACAGCAACAATCAGCATCTCATTAGGAAACTGGTTGGAGTGAAATTGGTTAAAGTTTGAAGCCCTGATTTAGCTGGTCTTTTATTTCATTTGTTTGGCTGCCATTTAATGATGAAAAGAATCAACTCAGAGGAGTGAATCCTTAAAAATAGGGTTATTAAAATGAAAGGAATAGAAGGCAATTAGCAGTGGAAACCGGTCGCTGATTAGGAAAAGAGCTAGTATGAAAACTTGCAGCCACTGCGACCTTCCAGGACTTGGACACCTGCTGTAGAATGATGGAAATTGTTTGGGAATGGCCTTATAACCCTTCCCAGATTGATGGACAGCAATAGTTGCTTCTCATAGATCATTGCTCATGTCTTTCCTCTTTGGCATTGTATTATCACACACCTGAATGCTCCAGACCATCAAACTACCAAAACTTCTGCTTTTATAGAGGAGGTCACACTTGCTGATTATCAATTAATGAAGTGCACTGGATTTGTTTCTAAGGAAGCAGTAAGGGTGGACTTAATTTTTCACACACAGCTTCTGCATTTTGGTGTAATATGTCATGTGGTGTTGTTCATCTGTGGTTGTATTTACCTAATTTTAAAACCTGCTAAGGACCAGATGATTTTTTTATTATGTATTGGTACATACAGTAAAACCTTAGAACTGAAATAGGGTGCACTTTCCTTTTCACATGACTCTATATTGTCAATTAGATTAAACCTGAGGAACCTGTGACATAAGACCAGTGTCTGGCCAAATGTGACGTAAACAAGAGGCTTTGAGATCCCTTTACAGGTTTGTCCAAGTAGCATCTGACATGGATTTCATGAAGTGGAAGCTCTCTGAATGTGCCTTGAGTGATTTGTGACATGCAAGCTGTAGGTTTCCTCACCTGCTGGACTTGTCACAGTGGCGTATAACATTTACAATTTACAGATTACATGCATCAAAATGAAAAGCGAATAAACAGTAGGCCAAGACTGTGGCTCATTCTGGTGTGCACCATAATGGTTGGCTGTCAAAATGAGATGACATTGCAGTATTTTTGTGGCACAACATGACATTTGGAGCCTTGGTGGAAGTTCGTAAGGGAATCGTATAATCAGACTCTACAACGGTAGTCGCTAGGCTGGAGGCCCACTGTGACTTTGAGTCGGAGAGTATGTCATACTTAATAACTGCAGTTGGTGGATCTCACTGCCTTGGAAATGTCAGATTACATGACTTAGAATCGCAGGGGATGATGGTTTTATATGACTCTCTCATGACTTTTCAGAACAGGTCAGGTTGGGGAGCATGCACTAGTACAGTGCGTTGCCACAACCACCATATGACAAAACAGCTTGGGATCCCAGTTCACAACCCTCCAGGCAGACACCCAGTTCAATCCCACTCTCTGGAAATGAATATCTATCTGCCACAGCCAGGTGTCACGTAGGCTTCTGCCACTCAGGTCCACAGCAATGAGGATCCTGTGAGCCGAATCACCCTCAGGGAATCACACCACATGGCCATAATGGCGTAACTGACGTTCCCTCACAATGCAGGTATTTGCCTTATTTAGGATTCCATGAGCAACCGCTCATTTGACACAAAGTCAAAGCAGCAGTACCCAAGGATTCTCCAAAGAGACACAGTACCAAAGCAAAGGAGTCCAGTTTTCATCTCAGGCACTGGATAGTGTCCATGTCTTGCAACCACATAGTGAAGCAGGGAGCACCAGGACTCTAAAGACTTGGACCCCTAACCTTCGACCTCATGACCCCCCATGCTCTCCCAATCCATCCACTGACTTCATAGGAATAGTCACCAGAAACATGAATGTCGCTGCTAAGGTAAGTAAACATCTCGACAAGGTCAATGTTCCTAAGCAGAATGACACACTGCAGATGGCTGTTCCCAAGAGGTCGTTGAAGGCCTGGATCTTGGTTTTTATCCAGGACACTCGCAAGCCCAAACACTCAGAGTCCTCATTCAGTCTCCCTTTTCACCAGGGTATCAAAATTCTTAGTGCACTACAAAAATAGTACAAATGTACCTCATTTTGACAGTCAATTAACATGATGCTCGACAGCGCTGGTGGCTGTCCAGGTATGGTTCTTATGATTCTGTATGTTCTTCCCATTCTGTTGGAGTACAGTCACATGAGATATCAGAGAGACAAGCCACTCTTCTCTTTGTGTGTTCCAAAACACCTTCTTTGCTTTTGTCCTTGCTGCTGCATTGTATGTCTTATTCTTCTAGCTGAGCACTGATTGTTTGTTCACTCACACACACACACACACTCAAAGATGAATGGCAACACAATCATGGCGATTTTATTTTAGATGTTGGGGATGTCACACTATACAAATGACTGTCATGGGAGCATTCTGCGACTGTCCACAACTTGTTAAGATTATGTACTGTAAATAAAGGCTACGACTGAAAATTGCGTCAACTGGTGTGACAAGCTATTTGACATACTCTCCAACTAGAGTCATGTCAAGTCCCGCAGTGCATGCTCATAGGTTGTGGCCTGAGGGTACGTTTAATGCGATAAGCACTGCAACACATAATACTCCAAGCTTTATCCCGATTTCTAGCTACTGCAGCCCAGTTTCTGGAGGAATGAAACTATCTGTTCATCCAGGAGCTCATCTGCCTGGAATACTGACTTTATAATGAGTATGCCCACTAATTACGATGAGCTGATTATCCTCTGCCTAGTGACTGGACACAATAAGTGAATGGCATCTAATCATGCCGTTCACTCTAATCATACACATGGCGACACTTAAAACCAGGCACCTTCCACCTCTCACACACTCTGGTCTCTATTCTAGGTGTCAAGATGAGTGTGCCATCGGCAGCTATGGTGTCAAGTGTGCCCACAAGTGTGACTGTCTGAATGGAGCCAAGTGTTTCCACGTCAATGGAGCCTGTGTATGTGAGCCAGGCTATTCAGGAGACCGGTGCCAGCAACGCTCTTGTCCCGAAGGGTTCTACGGACGAAAGTGTGACAAGCATTGCCCCTGCGATTTAAGGAATACCCTGAGGTGAGTCCAAAGCTCTGCTTAAAAACAAGGCAAAATGTTTTCTTGGTAATGCACTGGTCTGTCACGTCTACACATTTTTTTTGCATAGAACTGCACACCAACTTCTGTGTTTAAATGTTGATCTACTTCAGCATTAACCCAGTGCACCTTCCGCTTTACATGTGCACACTCTTTTCTAGATTTTACTCTGTACCTTTGCTCTTCACGTAACCCTGTATGTCTACATTTGTACATCCATATAGTCCCGGTTGTATACTCCAATCTGTATACACCTGCATTCTCCTCCTCCTGTGACACGTTATGATGGCTTATTCCATTCTGCAAGGCTGTATATGTTTTGTAATGTCTTTAACTATGAAATAAAAAAAAAATATCACAACAAGACAAATTAATTAATAATTGTGAGGTTTGGATTTTATATCTTAAAGTAATTAAGCACATTTAGCAAAGTTCACTATATAATATAAAAGCATTTCCAGGTAACTTAGGGAAGCTGAGACGGGATGCAAGCAGGGCTGTCAGCAGGAAACTACAGTTGTGCTTGAAAGTTTGTGAACCCTTTAGAATTTTCTATATTTCTGCATTAATATGACCTAAAACATCATCAGATTTTCACTCAAGTCCTAAGAGTAGATAAAGAGAAACCAGTTAAACAAATAAGACAAAAATATTATACTTGGTCATTTATTTATTGAGAAAAATGATATTACATGTACATATTTGTGAGTGGCAAAAGTATGTGAACCTCTAGGATGATCAGTTAGTTTAAAGGTGAAATTCGAGTCCGGTGTTTTCAGTCAATGGGATGACAATCAGGTGTGAGTGTGCACCCTGTGTTATTTAAAGAACAGGCATCTATCAAAGTCTGCTCTTCGCAACACATGTTTGTGGAAGTGTATCATGGCATGAACAAAGGAGATTTCTGAGGACCTCAGAAAAAGAGTTGTTGATGCTCATCAGGCTGGAAAAGGTTACAAAACCATCTCTAAAGAGTTTGGACTCCACCAATCCACAGTCGGACAGATTGTGTACAAATGGAGGAAATTCAAGACCATTGTTACCCTCCCCAGGAGTGGTCGACCAACAAAAATCACTCCAAGAGCAAGGCATGTAGTAGTCGGCGAGGTCACAAAGGACCCCAGGGTAACTTCTAAGCAACTGAAGGCCTCTCTCACATTGGCTAATGTTCATGTTCATGACTCCACCATCAGGAGAACACTGAACAACAATGGTGTGCATGGCAGGGTTGCAAGGAGAAAGCCACTGCTCTCCAAATAAAACATTGCTGCTCGTCTGCAGTTTGCTGAAGATCACGTGGACAAACCAGAAGGCTATTGGAAGAATGTTTTGTGGATGGATGAGACCAAAATAGAACTTTTTGATTTAAATGAAAAGCGTTATGTTTGGAGAAAGGAAAACACTGCATTCCAGCATAAGCACCTTATCCCATCTGTGAAACATGGTGGTGGTAGTATCATGGTTTGGGCCTGTTTTGCTGCATCTGGGCCAGGACGGCTTACCTTCATTGATGGAACAATGAATTCTGAATTATATCAGAGAATTCTAAAGGAAAATGTCAGGATATCTGTCTATGAACTGAATCTTAAGAGAAGGTGGGTCATGCAGCAAGACAACGACCCTAAGCACACAAGTCGTTCTACCAAAGAATGGTTAAAGAAGAATAAAGTTAATGTTTTGGAAAGTCAAAGTCCTGACCTTAATCTAATCGAAATGTTGTGGAATTGAAGCGAGCAGTTAATGTGAGGAAACCACCAACATCCCAGAGTTGAAGCTGTTCTGTACGAAGGAATGGGCTAAAATTCCTCCAAGCCAGTGTGCAGGAATGATCAAAAGTTACCGGAAACGTTTAGTTGCAGTTATTGCTGCAAAGGGGGGTCACACCAAATACTGAAAGCAAAGGTTCACATACTTTTGCCACTCACAAATATGTAATATTCAATCATTTTCCTTAATAAATAAATGACCAAGTATAATATTTTTGTCTCATTTGTTTAACTGGTTTCTCTTTATCTACTTTTAGGACTAGAGTGAAAATCTGATGATGTTTTAGGACATATTTATGCAGAAATATAGAAAATTCTAAAGGGTTCACAAACTTTCAAGCACAACAGTATCTGTTTATTTGCTGTATGAGGAAGGCATTCTGCCTTCAAGTTCTGTGCTAATAAAGAAAGGAGTTAAAATGGCAAAGCATACACGCAATGCTTGACATTAATGATCTGCATGCTTTTGCTGACTGTATTTACTTATAATTTAGTATGGTTCATTTTCCTCAATGTCCGGATAGCAACTGGAAGCTGCCAATGAGGGTAAGAAACTTTGTATGATGTAATCTAATTCTGGATCTTTTAGTTGTGTATAAAAAAAGACCTCATCTAGAAGAAAAGATGTGCATCTTGTTACAGAATGCTGTGTGCGTCTAGTTACAGCGTCCTGTAATAGGAGTACTCCCTCTTCAAAGAGAATAAATGGTTATTATTTAAACTTCCTCCTGCCTGTTTTCTCTTAGAGGTTTTAGGTCACCCAGGGTGTGACGGTCGTTTCTTCCACAACATGGACTTCCACTCCTCAAATAATGGTGGTTCATATGGAGGAAGTGGAACTTTTTCATTTTGGCCAAGACAGTGTTTTGCATTCACCATGAAAAAAAATCAGGAGTGGCCTCCCCTCGACTTTCTCATATACTCAGATATGGGGAAGGATATTTGAGGAGTAAACCGCAAGACAATGATTATTGTAGCTGCATTTTTCCAAAATTACCGAAGTTCAGCAGCTCTAACTCAAAAAATGAAATTCAACAAAAGCCTGACGCACAGAAATAATTCCACAGACAAAATATCTTTGTTTTTAAAAGTTTAGTTAAAATTCAAAGTAAAACAGTTCACATGAAAAAGAAAATTAAAATAGCAAACAAAAGAAAAATTCTTGTTAAGAAAAGTTCTGTTCAAAGCTTAAATCTTGTTACATCTCAAATCGTTACTATTTACTTAACATTTCTGAACCATTTCAAAACGACAACAGTCAGAAAACTGTATGTCTATCCCTGAGTATCTCTGAGTAGAAAATGGGTCTTTCAAGTCCCTCTTTACTGGGACCTGTTCTAAACACAACAGAATCTATTATCACACTGTTTCTCAGTTATAGTAAGAAGGTTCTATCTCTTACTAACTTATAGGGGGAAAAGACTATACCATTGTCTATGACTATGGAAGAAATTTATATTCTATTCAAATTAAGCAAACATTAATATAAGTTTAACTCAAAACTTTAACTTTCTAAAATTGCTTCTTACAATTATCTATACTAATAAAAGGCAAAGCCCTCACTGACTCACTGACTCACTGACTGACTGACTGACTGACTGACTGACTGACTCACTCACTCACTCACTCACTCACTCACTCACTCATCACTAATTCTCCAACTTCCCGTGTAGGTAGAAGGCTGAAATTTGGCAGGCTCATTCCTTACAGCTTACTTACAAAAGTTAAGCAGGTTTCGTTTAGAAATTCTACGCGTAACAGTCATAATGGTCGACAACGTCCACCATTTTGAACTTTATTATTTATGGCCCCATCTTCACGAAATTTGGTAGGTAGCTTCCCTGCGCTAATCGAAACCGATGTACATACTTATTCAGGTGGTATGACGCCACTGTTGGCCACCATATTGAACTTTCCAACGTCACTAATTCTCCAACTTCCCGTGTAGGTAGAAGGCTGACCCCATCTTCACGAAATTTGGTAGGCGGCTTCCCTGCGCTAACCAAAACCGATCAACGTACTTATTTCGGTGGTATGACACCCCTGTTGGCCGCCATATTGAACTTTCCAGCGTCACTAATTCTCCAACTTCCCGTGTAGGTAGAAGGCTGAAATTTGACAGGCTCATTCCTTACAGCTTACTTACAAAAGTTAAGCAGGTTTCATTTAGAAATTCTACGCGTAACGGTCATAACGGTCGACAACATTTGCCATGTTGAACTTTCTTATTTATGGCCCCATCTTCACGAAATTTGGTAGGCGGCTTCCCTGTGCTAACTGAAACCAATGTATGTACTTATTTCAGTGGTATGACGCCACTGTTGGCCGCCATACTGAACTTTCCAATGGTCTTTGTTACTTAGGGGCCCATCTTAAAGAAATTTGGTAACTGAATCCTACTTGCGTACATATATATGCCCATAGCCTGCAGCTCGGTCACCGTGTGAGGCGGCGTTGGGTCCCCCATCCCAATGCCTCCCACGTTGTTGGCTGCCTGCCTATATAAGGCCGTCCGTCGCTCCGGTCTCTACATTCTCTTCCTTTCTTCGCCACGGGATTCACATCTCCCTGCTGATAACTACAGCCTTTTTATTTAATCCACGGCTTCTCCGCTGTTTTATTGCTCGTTTATTACGATTATAGTTATTGTGTAGGTATTTTAGACTTACTTTACATTGTTCAGGTACCCATTTCCTTTATCGTTCCAACCGTACCCCTATTAACATATCTATCGAGGTGATCACCATCGATCAAAGAACTGCCACTTACCGAGTGGTTTCCATGCCCGGAGATGGCACCTTCCTTTCCCATTCTCTTTGTTGCATATTGCACGGCCATATCAGGCTCACTCTTGATATCCGGAGGAACATTGTGTCTTATGTATTGAATGACTGGGACAGGTTCAAGGTGTGGACTGATGACAGTACTGGAGATAATTACACTACACAGGAGCACTAGAAGAGTGAAATGCTGAAGCCCTTCACCTATGGTTCAGCATGTGAGTTGATGGCTGCCGCTGAATTGTTCGGTTGTCGCTTTCAAGTGTACCAAAATGGCCAAATATTTTACACCTTTGGACAACCGCCAATGCCTCTTAAATATCTTAGATTCACAGGTGACGATTTCAGTAGTGGACACTTTGATGTTTATGAATGTTTAAACTCTCAAAAGCTGGATGTGATTTTATCGATGAAACCGGTTGTATGCTTACAACGCTTGACAGATGCCGAATGTCACTTCAACACAAGTCCTGCAAATACTGTCGTAATTGAAACAAACCATGAAACTCAAACCGATTATGACAGCAGCAATCCAAGATGTGAGATTTGAGACAAGATTACTTTTCACATGGCCAACTGTACGTTGCATGCTCAAGAGTAAGCTCAGCGCACAGCTTGGTCATATTACAACTGGAGGGCCGAACTCACAATGTGGTATACAAAGAGATCCTTAACAAATAATTATTGGTATATTTTCCCTCAGTTTTAAAAGGTTTAATTTTCTTCTTAATAAAAATTTTCAGGCAGTACTTCGCCGCTGCAAAGCGCGGGTAGTTTGCTAGTATTTTTATATTATGTACATTAAAGAACCATCAACAACAAATCAAATCAAATTAATAATATATTGAACAATTATTATAAAAGTAAAGTTGAATAAATCAGACTCTGCAGCTACATGAATAACAAAGTAACACTTCTGGTTAGCAGAAATAGCTCAAAAGTTGATAGAAATCTACGTTTTGTACCTACAGTAATGCAAAATTTGGTTGACCTAACTGAAAGCGTAGTCAAGTTATCGTGTTTACACACACACACACAGACACACAGACATAATTTCAAAAATTGTATTTTCAGACTCAGGGAGGTCTAAAATGTTGAGATTCATCAAAATCTCAAAATCTGATTTTTGGATAATTACAATACTTTTGCTATGAGAATGTAAATCGAACTCAGGAAGGTCTAAAACGTTGAGATTTGTCGAAATCTCATGGTCGAATTTTTGGATGATTACAATACTTTCCCTATACTTCATATATGAGAAAATAAATACAGCTTCACAGTGACCACACTGTGGACGTAACTTTCCAAAGTAGTTCTCATTTGTCACTATCCATTTTAGTTTTACTTGAATTTACTAAAAAAATAAGAAGTCAAGCAAAATGACACCTTTTATTGGCTATCTGAACAGATTACAACATGCAAGCTTTCGAGACAGCTCAGGCCCCCTTGTTCATGCAGGTTGTAGTACAGAGATTGGAGCTCCCTGTGTTTATATACAGTAGACACTGAGACAGGGACAGCATTGAAAAACCTTTATGTAGATCATCTTCAATGTTAAAAATTATTGGACCTCTCCAGACTAAGATTAATTTAGCAGGAGAGGAGAACATTGTATAGTCAAGATCTTTTGGTAAGATAAAAATAACTAAAGTTGACCAAAGTCTAGTTTTACGTCACGCCAAGGCACAGAGTCTGCACTTCTGTGGTTTCTAAACGATGTCTTATTAACTAGTGACTCTATGGATACTGCTGTCTTGTTGCTGTTAGATCCAACTGTAGCACTTGATACAGTTGATTATGGTGTCCTTATTCCCCATCTTGATCAGTCTGTGGGTATTAAAGGAACTGCTTTGGATATGTACAGGTCATACCTCAAAGGCCTCACATACCTCAGTAAGCCTGGGCAATCCCTGTTCTTCTTAGGCCCTTCTCACCTGTGGGGTCCCTCAAGGGTCTGTTCTGGGGCCTATTCTATTTTCACTTTACATGTTGTTGGATTTTCTGAGAACATTATCCATATGTTGTGTGGTCCAGAACAGATTTCTATTAACATAGACACTTTTTTGTGATGCATGTACTCGGGTTTAAATGGAAGCACATTAGCTGGAGAGCTGCACCTCATTATTAACTGATGGCTGCTTAAGAAAACAGGCAAAAAGTAAAACCTTAATGTAGTCGCTTAAAACTAAAGTAGGCTAATTAAGGGTTTTGAATCATAAAGTAAGCCCAAAAACATATTGCTTTAGTAGAAAATAAATGGGTTTGAAATAAAAATTTTGTTAAAATGAAAAACTACAGCCATTGTGGACCTCCAAGACTGAAGCTGAATACCATTTTCTAGAATAATCTTTCAGTTGTGACCAAGAACAAGGTTCTTGCCCCAGTAGTTCACGAGTACCAACAAATTTTCACGCCAAATATGCTTGACGTGCTGTGGATGCCAGAGCTTTCATTCCTTTTCATTCTGTTGCATAAATTCTACAATTTGCTTTACATCCAACACATGTTGCTGCTCTTCTTTCTCTGTCTGCCATGTCACCTTCCTGATCAGTGTGCCAATCACTTTGCCATAAGAACCCCATGAGTACAGGTCAGTTTTGCGAGTTTTCTGTTGCTTCAAACTTTTGCAATACCAGTACGTATTGGGTTATAAGCTTTTGATCAAGACTAAGATCAAGGTTCTAGCTCCAGTAGTTTGCAAGTAATCGCATGACAAACAGACAGACCTTCACAATTTATATATACAGTTAGGTCCATAAGTAGTTGGACAGTAACACAATTGTCATAACTATGGGTCTATACACCACCACAATGGATATGAAATGAAGAAATAATTACATGATTGAAGTGTACGGTTTCAGGATTAATTCAAAGGGTTTTATAGAAATATTGTATGAGCCATTTAGGAATGACAGCCATTTTAATACATGGTGTCCCCATTTCCAGAGGCTCAAAAGTATTTGGATATTTAACTGATAAGCTGTTCCATAGACATTTGTTAGCAGGTCCCTCATTTTTTCATTAACTATTGAGCAGTTAGGTCTGCAGTTGATTCCAAGTGTGGAATGTGAGTGTAGAAGCTGTTGCTGTTAACTCTCAATATGAAGTCCAAAGAGTTGTCCATGTAAGTAAAAATAGGCCATAATTAGGCAGAGAAAACAAAACAAACCTATCCAAGAGATAGCAGAAAGTCCAGGTGTGGTCAAATCAACCATCTAGTACATTCTTAAAGAGAAGGCACACATTCGGTGAGCTCAGTAACACCTGCAGGCCTGGAAAACCATGGAATACTACTGTGCTGGATGGTCACAGAATTCTGTCCTTGGTGAAGAAAAAACAATTTAGCCTTCTGGGAGGTCGGCCTATCATTGCCAAAGTCTACACAATCAACAGAAGACTTCATGAAAGTAAAGACAGAGGTGCAAACCATTGTTAAGCCTCAAGCATAAAAAGCACAGATAAGACTTTGCTAGAAAATATTTTAAAAAACAGTCCAGTTTTAGAACAGTTTTCTTTGGACAAATGAAATTAAGATCAGTGAATCAGAACAATGGACAGAAAAGAATATGGAGAAGAGAAGGAACAGCTCATGATTTGTAGCATACCACATCATCTGTGAAACATGGCGGAGATAGTGTTATGGCATGGGCATGCGTGACTGCAAATAGAAATGGGTCACTGGTGTTAAGGTAAAGTAGTTGAAGGTTCTTCAATAACCAAGTCAGTTAACTGACCTCAACCCATTTGGAAATGCATTTCACTTGCTGAAGACAAAACTGATGGCAGAAAGTCCAGCAAACATGCAGCACCTGAAGACAACTGCAGTGAAGGCCTGGCAAAGCATCAGTAGGGTGGAAACCCAGCACTTGAAGAAGGCCATGGGTTCAGACTTCAGGCAGTCATTGACTGTAAAGGATTTTCAACCAAATATTGAAAATGATTGTTTTATTTATGATCATGTTAGTTTGTCCAAATACTTTCGAGCTCCTGGGGGGGGCATGTATAAAAATGACTATCTTTTCTAAATGGCTCATGCAATGATTTTGTTATGTGCCTTTAATTCACACTGCAAGTCTACACTTCATTCACATCTTGATTGCTTCATTTCAAATCCATTTTGGTGGCACACAGAGCCAAAATTATGAAGATTGTATCACTGACCAAACACATCTGGACCTAACATACAAACTATACTCTACCTGACTGTGTAGACATGTAGACACCTTCCTGCATCACACGCTACACATGCATTTGATTGTCCCTATTCATTTGCCCACATGATCTACCCTACCTGACTCTGTAGCCTTGCGTAGCCCTCCTGCATGACCCTGTATGCTTGCAAACATTTCCCTGTGCACTTAAGATGTCCCTGTACATCTGGAAAAACACAGACTAGATTATCCTACACAACTGTACACCTCTTTGTGCAGGGCCAGCATATGGGGTGACAAGACAATGTGATTGCCTCAGGTGGTACTTGGGTCAGGGTGCCATTTTCATATAAGATTATTTTTTTAACATTACAAAAGAATTTAAGTATGAACAGTTTGAGTTACATACACATCACGTGCCTAATTAGTATACTGCCTTTTAAAATTCTAAGAACTATTTTCATCTGAAAAGTTTCAAATATCTTAAGACTGCACTTTGCACAGCTTAGCTGCATTGTAAGGCCCCAAGCCTCAAAATGGAGCATATGTATTTCAAATGTACAGGTCAGTCAATTGATATTGGTGTTCATTTTCTTGATCTTTCACATATCAAAATGTATATACGTGTACAGGTATTTTGTCATTTTGTAATTTCTGAAGGACTATTAAGGTGTCGGTCACAGGCACACAGTTAGTGAAAGTCTGTTGTATTGGATAGAGAGGTGTCCCGAAGGAGATGAATTGATGGGACACCAACATAGGGGAAGATGCAGCTGGACTGGCATCCTGGTGGGGATGAATCAGTGGTCTTTACCCAGCTGAGAGGCCAGTAACACAAAAGGACACTGTGCTGGCGTCCTGGCTGGGATGGTTAGTTTTCCCTTGCCAGGTTGGCAGGCCAAAGTGAATGAAGTGCCCTGTATGCACATGTCACCACCCCACCACCTGTTTACTGGAGGGCAGCATTCCTTCTGGCAAGGCCCCATTGGGATACCCGTAGGTGCTTGTGTTTAATGTCTATGGTGTGTGTTTTTTTTACTTTTAGCTAATTTTTTTTTTTCATATTTTTCCCAAATTAATATATATATATATTGTGAACGCTGGCCCCGGCACAGACAGACGGACAACATTTTTGCACCCACACACCGTTTATTTACAATATATACAATAATTTAAAGTCACGTGCACTCACAACCCCAGTGCCTCCAGCACCGATTCCCCCAATGTCCAGGGCTCACAGTCCTTTTGCCTTCCTGGCCGCCTCCTGTCCTCTCTCTCCAGCTCAGTCTACTGCCTCCCGACTTCCACTGCTGACTGGAGAGAGGCGGCCCCTTTTATGGGGACCCGGATGGGCTCCAGCTGCTTCCCGGCACTTAACGCTGGCCACACCCCTGTGTGACGGAAGTGCCGGCTGCGCACCCGGAAGCCGTCCGTGTATCCCCTGTCGTCTTCCCCCCGGCACTTCCTGGTGTGGCGGAAGTGCCGGGCTCCCGGGACAATTAGGCACTGGGGCGCCGCCTGGCGGTGGCCACGGGTCCCTACAGGGCTGGGCTTCCAAGCCCTGTACCCGAGGCCCCCTGCATAACCAGGACGGACGCCCCCATTCGGTCTGGAGGAGGCACACGCCCTCCTCCGGTCCTCCAAGGCGTCCCGACCGGGCTCCAGCCCCGGCCGAGGACCACACGGGATAAACCGGCATCGGGGTGCCGCCTGGCGGTGACCACGGGCCCCTACAGGGTAGGGCTTCCATGCCCTCAACCCGCGGTCCCCAACAGAACCAGGATGGGCGCCCCCTCACGGTCTGGAGGAGGCACAAGCCCTCCTCACGTCCTCCTGGGCGTCCCGGCCGGGCTCCAGCCCCGGCCGGGGACCACAATATATATATTTTTTTTTTTTTACTCGGGTGGCATAGTAGCTTAGTGATATAGTGTTGCTGCCTCACAGTAAGGAGACCAGGATTCCTGTCACAGGGTTCTCCCTGCGTGAAGTTTCCATGTTCTCCCTCCTGGTGCTCCAGTTTTCTTCTACAGTCCAAAGACATACATGTTAGGGGAATTGGCGATGCTAAATTCACCCTAGTGTAAGCATGAGTGTGTTAACCATTCAAAGGACTAGCACCCTGCCCAGAGATTATTTCTGCCCTGCGCCCCATGCTTGCTAGAATAGGCCCCAGCTCCCCCATGGCCCTGTTCAGGATAAAGTGGGTTTAGAAAATAGTTGGATGGGAGTATATACTATGAACCCTGTATCGTAATACACAGTGTATGTAGGTTAAATGTATTGACTCGTGTCTAGTAAGGATATACATTGCAAGGGTTGGAACTGAAGGGGCAGCAAAAACATGCAATGCCCCAGGTTTCATTATTGAATGTGTCTGCCCTGTCTTTGTGTATACGCTTAAACATTTCTGCATGACTAGGACATGTACGCCAGAATATACAGTTATCTCTAAATGCAGAACACACGCCTCTTCCAGAACCTGTAAATGTGTACATCATTCGCCATATGACCTTGTACATCTTGTGACCACCAGGGGGCGATGCAGCACCCAGACTCCCAACACAACAGCATGGACACAAGTTTTGGTTTATAACAAAGAGTTTTAAACGTGTGAAACTCTTTCTCACATAATTTCCCACTCCACGCTATCACTCTTCACTCCTTCTGTCTCTGTTCTTCACTCTTCACACTTTGTCTTCTTCCTCCCAACTCTGGCTCACCATACCGAAGCTGGCTGCTTTTTTTATATAAAACCCCGAGAGTGTGGCTCGGGAATACTTCTGAGTGAGGCTCAAGCCCCACAATGTAGAGTTCACTGGTCCCCACAGAACCCAACAGGGCTAACCCACAGAACTACAAGTTCCATGATGCCCTGTGGGTATCTGCAAGGATACCACAACCCAGGGAGCCTGCCATCTAGCATGTAGTGGAAGGCCTAAATGCACTGCCTTCTCCTGTCCTTCCATCGTACTGGTGTCAAAGCTGGGTAAAGATCCTGGTACTGCTCCGTCTGGGATGCCATCTCTCACAATGTGGTACGCAGCTCATAATACTGAGTTTATACAAATGGCATTCTTACTCTGAGGTGATCAGTGTAAGTGCCATGGTGGATGGACTGGCATCTCAACGGGGGTGAAAAGTGATTCCTTGCCTGGCTGGGAAGACTAATGGTAGGATAACATGAGAGGAGGCATATCCCTGCCAGGATGGGGCATGATTAATGGATGGATGAAAGGTTAATGGATGGACTGGAGGAGGTTGTTTATCAAAAGCAGTTCCTCCCCCATTACAATAGATGGCAATGCTCTGCTGGCATGGACCCAGTATGGACACCCACTGGAATTCATGGGATTTGTAGTCTTGAGGGATAACAATGTTAGTATCTTGGGTTCTGTCAGAGGGTGCTGCAGGGAGAAGGACTCCCTGTTTTGGTGGGGCTTCCACTTAACCCAGAAGTACTCCCGGGTCCAACATAAAAGAAAGCCATCCAGCCTCCTCCAGTTGAGTCAGATTCAGGAGGCAGAGGGCAAAGTTCACCTGGAGAAGAAGAAGAAGGAGTATCGTGAATTGAAGATTGTGGGGAGGACTGTGAAAGAGGTATTTGTGAAATAAAAAAAAACATTTACTTGCACCAGGGACTGTCTTGGTGTGGTTGTGTCTGGGGTGTGGTGGTGTCCCCTGGAGGTCACACCTGCTATACTGTAACAAGTAAGCCTGCATAATATCGATGTCTCAACAATGTCAACCTTATATGTTTGCTGCACTAAATGTACTGTACAAAATTTCATTTTCTGCTAAATAGTGATTATTATTATTTTTTTTTTTGTATTTCCCAGCTGCCACCCCCTCTCTGGCGAGTGCACCTGTGCTGCAGGATGGACGGGGCTCTATTGTAATGAAACGTGCCCTCCACAGTACCACGGAGAAGGCTGCCAAGAGCCATGTTCATGTGACAATGGGGCTGACTGTGACAGCATAACAGGACAGTGTGTCTGCGCACCAGGGTTTACGGTAGGTGCCACAACGTGGTGTAAGTGACAAGAGGAGATATTCCCTTATCAACCTCTCATTGGTGGATGTCCACCATTAGGATTTGTCATGGAGTTGGTTTCATGATGGTTTGCTCTGGTTTTCTACCACTTTGGTTTTTATTCACAATTGAGGAGGATGGCAGCAGTGACTGCTTATAAATTGGAGGGGATCCCGCTAGATAAGAGGTACATTTAGGTTCTGCTGTCAAACTAATTGTGCTCGGTAGGATACCAAGTGCAACATGAATTGAACCTGTAGGCCAAGGGCAGATCTTCTACTTCTGAGAGGGCAGTACAGAGATCCGAGGAGTGCATTGGGAGCCCCTGAAAACAAGAGGGAAATAACTAATATTGAGCTAAAGGAATGAAAAGGGCAGAAAACTGTCCCACGTGGTGGTAATGGGGGTTGCTAGGGGGCTGTCATTGCACTTTATTCAGACTCTGGAGCTCTAATTGAGATCCTTATGCTTCCTGTCAGCTGTCACTCAAACTGCTGTCTCTAAGGTCTTCACATTTATACTTGAAAGACCCCTGTAACGAGCACAGAGCCGTGATTCTCCAGAGCTGCATGTTTCTTTAATGACCTCACTTATTAAAACATGGGGTGATGAGGGGAATGCTGCATTGCCACCTGTGCCAGTCAGCAGTTCATCTCTTCATCTCTGCTTTTTTTATTTCTTATCCTGAAACACCAGGGAGAAGATTGCACTCAAACATGCCGTCCTGGGACCTATGGGGATAACTGCTCAGCAGTGTGCAGTTGCATGAATGAAGCTGACTGCTCTCCGTTAGACGGTTCGTGTATCTGCAGAGAAGGTACAAAGACCCCCGCTACACACACATTGTCAAACGATCTTTTGTCCATTAATCCATCATTCATGCATCCACAGTATAGTGCCCTCCATAATGTTTGGGACAAAGACACATTTCTCCTTGACTTACCTCTCTGCTCCACAAATCGAACAATTCAGACATTGTGATTCAAGTGCACATTGCAGACTTTTAAGGATACATTTTGGTCACACCATGTAGAAATGACACTTTTTATACACAGCCCTTCCATTTCAAGGTTCATTTTAATATGTGAAGCAGATGTGTCTGTGTGCCAAACATTATAGAGGGCACTGTAGACCTGATAGACAACAAGTTCATAGTGTACGCTTTCACCACACCAGAAATGCAAATAGATGCCTCCTAGCACTTTGTCACACACTGATTCATAATCAAACCTGTAGACTTCAGCTGAAGAGCACACACATGACAATCCTGTACACAAGTGGTCCCCAACCTTTTTGACACCATGGACCGCTTTTATAGAAGCACATTTTTCCAGGGACCTGCTGTCACTGCAGAAAATGCTGCCTCACAAAGATAGGATGTTTGAAATGGAAGCAGACTTTTCAGTGCTTTTGTGGCAACCTCAGGATATTCCACCTTGACTTTAATCCAAAATGTATGGAGATTTGAAGTTGTCTCAAACATACATTTAAGGCCACCATCATTTGCAACCTCAAGCAGTTGATCCTCTTCAAGCACAGACAAAGTTGAATCACTGGCTGATTTAAAGGCTTATTCACAAATGAGGATCCATTCATTCCCATTTGAAGGGTCTTTTGTGGTTGGGAAATAATACTCAAACTCTGTCTTCTACTGCCTACAAGTTATGCTGACAGGAATTTTTCTCAGCATTTCCTTGCGATAATACACTTTCAGGGTGCGAATGATGCCCAAATCCAATGGCTGAAGCACTGCTGTTTAATTGGGTGGGAAGAATTCAATGCGAACATTATCTAAATGTGGAAGCATGTTGTGTGCAGCACAGTTATCAATCAGAAGCCGAATCATCCTTTTCTTCTTCTTCATATTGTGAGGTTTCTGAACTCTTTTGGGACCCCCCCACGAACATCACACTGATGTCCGTGCTGAAGCACGAATGACGCATCTGTGTAAAATTGTTTATTCGTTGCTGGGGCAGGGCAACAGCAGGCTCACAGTGGCGCAGTGAGGTGCTTTAGAAGACAATCCTAAAAGATCGTGGTAGTGCTATAAGTCCCTGTCTTACACCCCAAAACATGAGGCTGAGTAACAGTACCTTAGCAAAACAGCTTTATTTAGCTTGAAAGTGGAACACCACGCTTATTTATTGTAGCGTGATCTACCACTCTCCTATAAACAGACACAGCAGTCAGGCAGGGTTGTGGCCAGGTTAGTGGCCAAGTAATCCTGTTCCCTGCATTTACAATGTTCCTTGCATCACCCATCGAGATCTTTTCTGTTTTCTTCAGTGAAGAGCCGCCCCAGAGCTGTGAGCCTGCTGTTATCCCGGCAATGGATAAACAGTCATCGACAGATGCGGTGATCACACTTCAGGACGCTCTTCGATGTGTTGTCCAGTTGTGGGAGGTCCCAAGAGAGTTTAGAACCCTCACATTTTCTTGAATGAGTGCCGCATTAATAGGATTGTTTCTTGAACAAGCATCACTTAGGCTTTTTCAGTGTCTTCAAATGCAGCAGTTGGCATACGTTTGCAATCCAAGATTTTTCTCCTTTTTTTGCATAGTCTTTCAATAAAGTTGACAGTGTCAATGGCGAAATTCCAAATTCACTGGCAACGTCTTTTTTCTTTTTGCCACAATCGGGAGCTGCAAAAATTAAAAGTTTTTTTTTCTAATATGAGCTGTTATCGTTTTTTCGTTTCTGTCGTTTCTATAGGAGGGTGACAATGAGTTAAATTCCAATGGACGTTTTTCAAATGTTGATGAGCAATAAGCAAAAGGTATCACTGAAAACCACCGAAAACAAAAACAGCAAAAAAAGAAAAAACAGTTTGAAGAAAGACATTTTTTTTTTACAATGTTTCTGTTTGGGGATCGTTGTGCACAACTGAGCTGCAACCACAGAACTAACTGCTGTGTGGATGATTCATTCAGGCATTTCAAGGTCATTTCGTTGTAATGAAAGTATCTGCTGAATGTAATTCATAGTAACGAGATTTGTATAGACTTGTGTCATATGGGGAAACTGTTGGTACCATAAAAATACTTTGTTGTAAAGATATTCGTTGTAACAGAATTTTATCTGTAGTATCTCTCCTCAGCTCAGTCTCTCTACTGTACTTTCTCTGCACTGCTGCAAAGCCCCGCCTGCCTAGCGTTCTGAAAAGTGTCCTCAGTGAAGGGGGCAGACATTTTACTGTAGCCCTTCACTGAGTGAGTCTCTGTTGCTGGTAGTTCTCTTGCAGCCTGGCTGTCAGACGGCCACGGCCGGCTAATGGGCCGCGGACTGGGGGTTGGGGACCACTGCTGTACACAACAAACACACTTCCATCAGCAAAACAAAGAGTTGTAAGTATAGCCATGTGAAGTTACTTGTTGAGTCCTGCTGTTCAGAATGTTTTTGTGTACCTCAGGTATGATACTTTCATCAGTTAACAAGTTACAAAATGCACACACGGCATAGCTTTTAGGTGAGTTTGGCGGCTAAGTTAACGGCTTTGAAAGTTTGAGCATTACATTTTTTTAGTTGCTTCATCCAAGAGTCAGCTATCACATTTTTATTTATTAAGTACTAGCCATACCCCGCCCCAGCTCTCTACTCCTGACGTCACTCTTCCCCCTCCCATCGGCCTGCAGCCTCTGTCTCGGATTAGTGCGAATATATCGCTCCTGCAAGCGAATTATGATTCTTAGCTCAATGAGAAAAATCACCAAATCAGCCGGAATGTTCAAGCAAATTATAGAAAAAAAAAGATCTAAATCCGTTAAGTAGTTATCTTGTCTGCTAACTAAGCGGAGTTAAGGTTACAACCCGAGGCAGACGCGTGAGTGAGGAGGGTCCCGCCCCATCCCCCACCCGCAGCCAGATGAGTCTCTCTCGGATTCGCACTAATAAACCAGTACCGCAAACGAACTATGATACTGAGCGCGATGAGAAAGTCGCAGAATCAACGGAATGTTCAAGCAAATTATAGTAAAAAGTCCAATCTAAATCCGCTAAGTTGTTCTCTTGTGAAATGCAGACAGACATACAAATGGGTCTTAAAAACTATAAGAAATTTCATGCTTGGACCACGAAATTTTTAAAACCGTTTCTTAGCGAGCACCTATGGGCCAAGGGTAACCTACATTCCAAATTTCAAGTCCCAAGTCTTCATGGTTCGGGAGATTTTGTGATGACTGAGTCAGTGGTATTTGGCTTTTATATATATAGATTGGCATCTCGGCCAAGAAGTTTCTTATCCGCATGGGAAGCCAGAACAGAAAGGCAGATGGGCTGGCTGGATAGACGAGGCAATAACTTTGTGCCTGACCGGACTAACATTTTGTTTGGACCAGCGGAAGCCGGGAGTGGGGAACAGTTCCATCCCCCATACAGCAGATGGCAGCCCAGTCAGGACACCAGCAGGGTTGCCTGGGAGTTGGAGTTTCAGAAGTGCAACCTTGTTGCAGCCCATGGGTGCCAATAGAGGGCGCTGTCAGGAGGGGGAACCTCCCTACTTTGTATATGGCCCGGAAGTACTTCCAGGAAGATGTGACATGACACCAGAAGCATTCCTGGGTACACCCTTCAAAGATCCCCGCTGCCTCACATTGGATGGGTCAGAGTCGGGATGCAGCGGGGAATACTCAATTGGAGGATGGAAGGAGGAAAAATTGGCTGGATTCATTGTTATTGTGCATGATCTTTAACTCTTTCAGGGTGATGTCATAATTTAGGGGTAGAAGATGGTAATCAGCAGTAAACAGTGACAAAACTCACCGTTACATTTTAGTTTGACTCTCTTTACTGTGGAAAGTTAGTTTTGTTGATTTGACCTCGGTTCCCTATGCGTGCATGAAGAGCAAACATTCTCTAAAATGGCATCTATATCTGTAGGGAGACCAAAGCGAATGCGTAAAGCAAAATACTTCGTGGACGACGTTTTGTCTACTATTGCTGAATCGGACTCTGACTTGTTAGATTCAAACATTGATGGAAGTCTGGGGGCAGCACTGGCGCTGCTTATTCCAATCCTGCCTGTCTCTGTTGCGCTTCATAGTAGACGTGCTGTTATCCTGCACCCAGGCTTACAAGAATATCTGCTTGTGAAACAGAGACAATGCAAAAGGTTCAAGCAGCTATTGTGAAAAAAAAGTTCTAGCAACTGAGCCGTTGTTGTGATTGCTCCAGAAAGGCAACTTCAGTGCACAGATAACAGGGTATCTGACTACCTAATGTGCAGCTTTTGCTGTATATATTCAATTTCTCATCTGATTTTTCAAAAAGTTAAAATAGTCACACTAATAAAATAGAGATTAAAATCCGGTGGCATGATTGAAGTGCTGGTGCCTTCGAATCCAGTCCGTGACTCTATCGGTGTGCAGTGAGCGATTTCTCCATACGAGTGTATGTTTCCATCCCGTCCTCTGGGTACACCAGAGTGTGCGTTGTCACCCTAAAACTTGCCCACTATGAGTGAATGTGGGTGTCTGTGACCAAACCCTGCAATAGACTGCTGACCGGTGCTGCCAACATAGCCACGGGCTCCCTGCATCTTCAAACTGGATACACAGACTTGAAGGTGGCACTGTGGCTTATCAATATGCATTTTAACAAATTCCAGTCTGACTTTGTTTTTCACTCAACAGTGGAGTCCTCCTGGGTCTTCTTCTGTTGAGCCCACTGTCATTCATAAAGTGACGGATGGTGTGGTCAGACACTGATGAACCTTGACCTTGGAGTTCAGTTTGCATCTCTTTGGAAGTTGTCTGTTGCTGTTTGTCTCACTATCCTTCTGCCTATTCAGGGGTCAATTTTCCTCTTTTGGCTTTGTCCAAAGAGGGTGGCGTCAGTCCCATGGACCTTAAATATCTTAATAATATTTGCAACTGTTGTCACAGGAACATCTAGCTGCTTGGAGCTGGTCTTCTGGACTTTTCCTGGTCTGAAATTTTCTTTCTGATCTCCTCAGACAACTCGCTCGTTTGCTTTCTATGGTCCATGTTCAGTGTGGGACATAACGATGACACCAGCAGAGTGATGACTTTCCTACATTTAAATCAGATGAATGACTAACGATTGCACGATTGGAGATATATGAATTAAAGAAAACAGAAAATCTGAAAAATTACTTGAATCCAATCATTTAGGAACTTGTCTAGGGGTACCAACAAATGTGTCCAGGCCATGTTAGAAGATCTTTGTAGAATAAGCAATACTTGATTTCTTGTCTTACTTGCTTTGCTTTACTTAATGATATATGAAAGGCATGCAGGTATACAAGGTGAGACACAAAAATAACCGGATTGGTAAAAAAAAATGTATTGATGAATTACAGCATTCTAAACATTGTCACCTTCTATATACTCCCCCTCCCGATCTCTACACCGCTCCATACGTATTGTGACAGATAGGGGGCGCTATCGCTCCCTTGAACCCTTGTCCAATACACCAGACACCAGATAAAAGTCCAAATGTTGACTTTATTCATAAGCCACAGTGCACAAAGCACCCTCTCCTCCACTATACTCATAAATACAATAACAATAATCACAATAAACTATTCCTCCACTTCCAGACGCGTTGCCACCCTTCCACCCAGCTCAGCTCGCCATCTGGGAGCTCCCACAGTCCTTTTATATACCCTGACCCGGAAGTGTTCCAATCCCCAGTCCATGTGATCCTTTATCACTTCCGGGTCAGATAAAAAGTCCTTTTCTTCACCCCAGAAGCACGTCATTCCCCTTGTCCATGTGACTCGGATGTACAGTACAGGCCAAAAGTTTGGACACACCTCCTCATTCAATGTGTTTTCTTTATTTTCATGACTGAAGGCATCAAAACTATGAATGAACACATGTGGAGTTATGTACTTAACAAAAAAAGGTGAAATAACTGAAAACATGTTTTATATTCTAGTTTCTTCAAAATAGCCACCCTTTGCTCTGATTACTGCTTTACACACTCTTGGCATTCTCTCGATGAGCTTCAACAGGTAGTCACCTGAAATGGTTTTCACTTCACAGGTGTGCCTTATCAGGGTTATTTTGTGGAATTTCTTGCTTTATCAATGGTGTTGGGACCAGCAGTTGTGTTGTGCAGAAGTCAGGTTAGTTGGACGATCATTTATTTTTCAACAGGACAATGACCCCAAACACACCTCCAGGCTGTGTAAGGGCTATTTGACCAAGAAGGAGAGTGATGGAGTGCTGTAAATGGTCATGAAAATAAAGAAAACACATTGAATGAGGAGGTGTGTCCAAACTTTTGGCCTGTACTGTACTTCCGGGGCGTAGGATAAATAATCGTTGTTCCTCCCTGCAGCGTCACTTAGTGGCCCCCATGGCATCCAGCAGGGCGGTGTATAAAAACTGCAATGTCCATGATGCCCTGGTCTTCGGGGAACCTCCATACTGCAGGGAGGGCTCCACCTGGCGGCTTGAGGGTATTGGCCGGGATAAACGGCCGGCCATACACCACAGTATCTTCCATTGATTGAAATAGTGCTGGAAGTCTTCTTGTTTGAGGCTCTTCAGCAGGCTTGCAGTTTTTGTCTTCACTTCATCCAATGAAGAAAAATGTGTTCCCTTCAGGTCACTTTTGATTTTTGGGAACAAGTAAAAATCACAGGGAGCTAAATTGGGCAAATAGGGTGGATGATGGAGGACAGGAATATTTTTGTCAGTCAAAAACTGCTTTATGGAAAAAGAGAAAATTCATGAGAAATTTGATGTTGATTCGCTGTTCGATTTTTTTCACCCGACATCATCACAGCAACTCGTGTAGCGATTGTTGTTTAAATACTGACTGGGCTATTCACAGGATATACCTAGCCAGTCGGCGGTTTGAGAGGGCGTGTAGGAGGGGATGTAGTTCTATGATTCCGACCTCCAGACGGTTTTGCAAGGAAGCCCCAAGTCCAGTCCGGTTATTTTTGTGTCTCACCTCGTACTGAGGACAATGGGCTTTTCATTTCATCACTTTTCAGGAGGCAGACAGCACTTTTTCAGTGAGCTGTAAGGGGACCACCAAATCTGTCCACATCTGTACAGTTCTATTACACACTACAAACACACAACCACACTTTTGTAATACAATACAATCTATGTTTAACATTTGGTGACATGATGGTGCCTGATGACACAAGTGAGAATTATCGTGTCTACAAGCACTCTCATGTACAACACACGAATGCAAACTCTGTGTCCACGGTAAGAAGTTACACAAAGTTTGGTGTGCAGCTCCTTGTTGTTTAATTGCACTTTGTTTGCTGTAAATTGTACTCCCTTTTGGTTGCAGGATGGCAGGGGGCTGACTGCTCCATTCCATGTTCCAGTGGATTTTGGGGGCTAAACTGCAATCAGAGCTGTGTTTGTGCTAATGGGGCTGCTTGCAACCCCATAGACAGTACCTGCACGTGCTCACCTGGCTGGAGAGGACTGAGCTGCGAACTGCCCTGCCCGGTGAGTGACCAGATTAAGGGTCGGTTTTCAGGCAATTTGCTGCTGCTATACCTTTTTTCCTAAATAGATAAATGCAAATGTTTTGCCAGCCTCCCGACTTTGTGTTTCGTTTCCTGCTGTTAGGATGGCACTTACGGACTTCAGTGTAGCGAGCAATGTGACTGCAGCCACGCCAGGGGTTGTGACCCCGTCAGTGGATACTGCCAGTGCCTGGCAGGATGGACAGGTAAGGAACGGTACTTATGGTGTTCAAGCCATTAAAGCCACAGGAAAGATATTATTTAATTTTGTTGTTTTTATTAAAAATGTGGTAAAGAAAATCTGCTGATTTGCCCAGTTGTAACTACGAGAAAGAAAGCCTGTTATTTATCTGGTGTGGCTACAACTCCGACCTTACATGGCATGTTGACTGGTGTTATGATTTGGAGTTTCAAAATAGGTGTAGAAAAATGCAAAGAAAAGCCCAAAAGAGGACAAATGAGGTACATTAGAAGTACCTAAAATGGAGTCCTAAGCAAACCAGTCCCAAAAAGTAAGTCAGACAATCAGAATCCTTAAAACAGAGCACAATGATTCAAGAAAACTAGAAAATCCAATACAGAAAACACACATTACGCACCAAAACACTTAAAAATAAATGATCTCCATCCTCTGAGCCTTCACAGCTTACTTATATAGCCAGAGGGAGGGCTCAGGAGCAAGCGATGTCAGGGTGGCCCCACCTCCTGGGGTTCCACCCACAAAGAACAAGGAACAGCAGAACATTTAAAGCCACGCCTTTCAACAGTGGTCGACTGTGAGAGGTACCTAGGTGTGCCTTGGAAATAATAGCATAAAGCAATTGAATCTGAACCTGGGAGAAGTGGTCGAGACCTGTCTGAGGCAAGGTTATTATAGTTTTGCCTTTTTATATTAGATTTTATTTCTGTATTTTTTCTGATTTTACTTGGAAATTCAGTTTAGTTTTAGTTTTCCTTCATCATGTATTTTTAGTTTTAATTTAGTTTTTATTTCACAAAGACATTTCTATTTTATTTTTATATCTATTAGTTTCAGTTTTAGTAATAATGGTACGGTTAAAGAGCTACTACGGAGTTTAGTTTTGTGTCACAATCAGACAGAACTGTACATTTAATGAATTTGGATAAGTTAGTGGATGCTTACTACACTGCATGGCTTACTATCTGGTTTTGTTTTTGTTTGATAAAAACCAGCATAATCAAAACCAGATACTAAATATGAACAATTTTACACAATTTTATAATTTTAAAAATATTTTCTATGTCATTTGTGCTGAACAAATATGCACTAATTGTTTGCACTTTTTATCTGTAATTTGTAATGAAATTTAGGTGAATTTTAAGGTTTGAGTGTTTTTTATCTCACTCCAAGACAATGTGCTTATAATGAATGCCTTCAATGTTGCATTCAAAAATCTCCAATAATGGGCTTTTTATTATCTACCAGTCTTATTGATCGCTGATTCCATCTCAGGCACATACAATTTATAGACAGAATTTTGCCATCTGCAGGCCTGAAAAGATATCAAAAATCAGAAAATAGATTCTACTGTGTTCTAACAGATGTGATCATGAAAATTGTGGGGGCTTAGGAAGAACAGTGCTCTTAGTCTTGAATCAGTGTGTAGACCCCACCTAGCTGTATTGAGGGAAACAAAGAAAAACAAGAATTTAGTGTCAAAGTTAGGGCCAGTGAGACTTGAATAGCCCTTGCATAAGAACAGTAAACCCATAACGAACAGAGCAAGAGCAGGTAATAGGTGTATGGACGGGCACAAAATGACAGACAGAAAGCAGGATGGCAGGAAACCTGGAGCCTACCCCAGCAGGTTTGGATGCAAGGCAGGAAAAATCCGTGGTGTGCAAAATGTATGATATGGCTGATGTTAGGAACAGAAAGAATATATTTCAACTATCTATTTTTACAGAGAGAGAAAAATTGAAAAAAGGGGGACTAATATTTTAAACATTATTCTGCTACTGGATTATTTTCACAAATTATGAGCTGTGAATATAAACTTAAAAAAGATAAGTTAATAAATGTAGAATAAATACAAAAACACATTAGTAGGTTTAGTTTTTTACCAGTTAGCAGACTCTCTTCGCCTACCTACCTGTAGTTCAGTAGAGACATTGCCAGCTAAGGAATTTTACAAGGTTTGTATCACTTAATGGTTGAACGACTTTTTTAAAGCAAAAGTGATTGGTCAGTAACAATATGTTTATCCTGTGTGATGACCGCCAGTCTCTCGAACAGTGCCGTTTTTTTTTCAAACAGGATTTCTCCTGAGTAAAAGTGGCAAGTGAATTACTGTCAACAAAAAGCAGACACCTGAGACATAAACTGAAGCATTACTCACTTGAGATTTTTCTGTCCATATGGTAAAGGTTTTGTTGACCAGCACATTCCGATTTCAGGCGTTTAAAGTACATCTTCATATACAACAAGCGCAAAGAAAGGCGGCACGTAAATCGCTATTCCACATGCTTTATGCGCCCGTATTCAGCTCACTCTGTCACCACAAATGCTGTGTGAACAGCCACCCTTCATCACCAGCCTCCATTCACTGGATGGACATATGCGGGCGGCTTGTGGTCGATGACTTTCTGTTTTAGAGTTAAAAGTTACAAGGGTTAAAGACTATTGGCAAGAATATTCATTCAAAAATGAAAACTAAAAATATTTTGAGTATATTATTATTTTATTTCAGTCTTTCCAGCTACTTTAATAGTGTTGTTTAGTTTTAGTTTTTCATTTCACCTTTGTTAATTACTTTATTTCGGTTTACCAAAAATTTTTTTAATAATAGTTTCAGTTTTGATATTAGTTTTCATTAACTATAATAACCTTGGTCTAAGGAGAACAGGACTACCTGGAGTAGCTGACATTAAAGCAGCGCCATGTTTGCTATGTTGCAGACACAGCACTTAGAGCACTTAGATGCATCTATTGGCTGCTGGTGTCCATCTGCTTGGGTGTGTGGTAATCAGCAAGTCTCAATGGGCCGGTATTTAGTGGGCATATGAGTTGCCTCTGAGGCAGAGAGGGGCAGGCAGCTGGGAGATGCCACCATAGTGCTCTCCAAATGCCATGTCTGCGAACATTGATCTTGGAGCTGCATTTTTTTTTTACAGACTTCTCCAATAGTCCCTCCACTTCGGATGGTGAAGCATATGTATGACATATAAGGTGTTTGTGGTTTGTAGAATAGTTGTGTGCCTTGGCATGTTTTTGGTTACAGAAAATGTGCCACCACAGAAAAATGATTGTGTGACTGAAAGAGACAAAACATAATTATACACTATGCCCAACAGGGGGTGCACCTGCTCCCTTGACCTGACACAGACAGACACAGGCACAAGTCCAGCAACACACAGGCTTTATGTTATAGTGGGAAACACATTTCCTTCGTTCCCCACCAAAGCACAGTACAATGAAGCACTAGGCACAGATAATAAAGCACAATATTTTATCTCCTTTTCTTTCTTATCCTGTCTCTCCTTCCACCTCCACTCCTCCTCCAGCAAGCTTCATCTCCCTTCCTCCTGATTCCGGCTCATCAGCATTATCTGGAAGTACTCCCAGGTGTGGTGGAAACCCAAAGTAGGGCTATGCAGCTCCTCCTGGTGGTTGTGCGAAACTCCAACTCCCACAGAGCCCTGCGGGAATCCGTGGCACCGCTGCAACCCAGGGGGACTGCCATCTAGCACTCCGGGGTAGGCAGTGCCCCGTGCACATCTGCTCCCCAGTCCTTCCTTCACAACAGCCTCCCAGCCATCACACTACATAATAGAAATGACATAAACATATGCCACATAATAATTTAAAACCAACAAACATAACAATAAAATACATAAACACCTGGAAATCCATTACATCTGGACATAGCAAATGTCTTACACCCAGTGATTGTCAGCTTGGCACATATGTTCAGGCTTTATGCAAAAAACCAAAAGTGCCAATTGGCAAAGCTGTTGTTTATTGGGTTTTTGCAGGCTGGAAAACAGCATTTTTCCTACCATGAAGAGAAATGTACTGGTCCTGGTTAGCTGTCTATGCCCTATTGCCATTACCCTGCCCCTGTCTTCTGTCCCTAGTGGTGACCCTCACCCAATATTTAAACACTGTTACAGACTCTGGTAAAGTTGATACTGCTGATTTAAAATCCAGGCTCAGTGGCTTATTCCACCCCCCAGTGACAGTACTGACTAGTACAGCCTCCGTCTATCCCTTGCATGGTCTTAGCATCAGATGCTTTAGTTGTGGCCTAGTTTCTATTCCACATATGATTTCAATTCTGCCATTGGCTTTTACTTATTGTACATTCTATACTCTTCTTTGTTAAGTGTAACACATCTTCCACTCCTGAAATCAGCAATCTCTGCCCTTTAATGGTTTAACCCTGGCACTGTCCATTTCTGGCACACCTTGCACTGTTAACCTCTAATCCTGGCTTAGCGTTATCAGCCGTTGGTTGTCCCACACTGGTACTCATCTCGCAGACGTATAATCAGAGCCTGAAGAGGGCTGGCACACATCAGTACCATATACCAGCAGTATTCCACTTTTCTCAACAGGGCTGCATTATGGGAGTACAGGTCCCAGCATGCCCTGCAGGTATTCGTGTGGGACTCCTAACCCAGGGATGCTGCCATCTACAGTACTGGGGGAGAAAATACACAAGGAGACTTTTTGTTGTTGTTGTTGCTGTGGAACACTGTATCCAGCAGGGGCACTAGCTCCCTTGTTGGAATAAGTTCTTTTGTAATTGTGGCATGCTACATAACCTGAAACTATATAGATATAATATAAAAAGGCGATACCCCTCCCTTAGTGATACAGCGGTAAGAAATCACATAGGAGAAATAGCTTAGCTTTCTTCAATGATGGTTTACGCTGCATAACAGACGAGGAAGCAATGACAAAAACCCATTTCAGGAGTGGGATGTATAGAGTCTGCCATTTTTGTTGCTGCGTTGGAAGGATTTTCCGGATTGGATGACATCCGTCCGTCGGCTTCAAAGGTGTACCGGGCAATGTTCCAAGGCTTTATACTCTTCCTTCATGTGCAGGCCACTTTGGTGAATCATGCCATTCCCAAACAAGGCACAGAGGATACGGTTTCATGCTGACTTTGACAAACAGAAATGCTCATTTCGCAGTTGTCCCTGTCTTGTTTTCTAATGCTTGCCTAGCAGTTCTTATACATGTACATGTGAATAGAAAGAAAAGTAGATTTATAAAATATTTTTGTATAGAGCACAGTGACATAATAAACTTATATACTTATTACAAACACTGCAACCCTGGCCATTTAAAATGCATAGACTGGAAGAAATTGGGGCAGTTTTTTACAAAGAAACCTCATGGCTGTAGTCTTTTCAGCATCAAATTCCACCCAATATTTACTACAAAAGTTTAACTGAGTTGTCCCCAGATGTGTGTTCTCATCTGGCCTTGCGAGACTACACTTGTACTGTCTTTGTCTTAGACTTCTATCCTGTCATGTTTCAGCCAGCATTTCTCCCCTGGCCGGGGTTCAAAGTTATGTTTCTGGTCTGTTTTGTCTAATTTTGTATTATTTATTTGTATTAATGTTTCTTTTGTTTATTATGTATATTTGTCTTTGTGTTTATTTGTAGTTGGAAGTGGCCTAGATACATCCCATGTGTTTTATATGGGTGGTTCCCAAAGGGGTGGGGCCACCTGACAATCATCGCCAGGAACGGCCCTCCACTTTATTTATGGGAGGGCCTTCCATAGTTTCTGGCGGTTCATTTGAAACACGCTAGAGAGTGGAGTGCTTCTTGTGCGCCTTAAGCATGGGAAAAGCGTTATATAAATAAAATGTATCATTATTATTATTATTATTATTATTATCATTGTTATTATTTGTGTTTAGCTGTGCTTTGCATTTGCCTTTGCTTTATAATTTCCCAGATTTTTGAATCTGTGCTATTTTTGACTTTGATTTTGGATTCTGTATTGGGACTTGGTTTACTGTGGATTGCCTTGCCTTTTCAGGCATTCCCTTTGGGCTCTTAGCTTCGTGCAATGAAAAGCCTTTTGTTGAAATAAACCTTTTATTTTATAAAGATGTTTCAAGGTTGATGATATCCCCCCACCACTCCCAGTAGGAAATTTTTTAAAGTGCTTTTGGGACTCCCAAATCACGACATATCCCTGGTATGGCTTCTGCCTCTAATTCTGGCAGTCCATATCCATAATGCTGCCACGTCTTGAGCCTCTGATTTGCTGTGTTTTTATCCTGAAACCATCTTTGTTTCCGTCTTCTTTTTTCTTGGCATGCTCCCAGTTCTGCAACCTTAATTGGCTTGAGCAAGTTTTCGAAAGAATAAATTAACAAATGGATGGCAGGGTCTTTGGCAAAGGTGGTCTAATCTGAGCATTGTCTAATTTCTAGTGTCGTAGTTCTGGAATATCTTCTGCCACTGAATCTTAAACCTGGTTCATTCAGTGTGACTGGTAATTAGTAACTGTGGATTACCTGCTCTAAAATCCTCTTCACTTGCTCCATTATTGCCTCATTGTCTTCTCATAGCTTAACTAATACAACTCTGAAATGCCAATAATCTGGTGGGTGAAGATTTCATGTTTAATTGATGGTGGCTTCTTGCAGAGCACTTTGCCAAAGAGACAGAGGTGCACTTTACTGCCTGTTTTCTCCCAGAGGGAAGCCTGTGGTCTGTATGCACCTTGGCAATTGTAAGGGCTTACCAAGGTGCATAATAACTTGGCACTACAGCATCCTCTGCTTGTTCACTTCAGATCCCGAGTCTGCAAAATGCTTGAATTAAAGAGACGAAAAAAAAAAATGAATAAAGTGCTAAAAAATAGATAACGGTAAGAACCTCACGCTCTGAATGGCACTCAGTAAGGGAGCATATATAGCCATCTGGGCAGAATAATTAGGTGGCTGAGGTTCTGCATGGGACAGTGGCTGTGCTTTGTAGCAATGGCTAGGTCAGAGAAGGGTGACTCTTTAAATCCTTACTACAGACTTCCTGCAAGTGTGGTTGCATGGCTGGCCTAGCAGAATGTCATTACTCCAAACTAGTATGTGAGTTGCCTGCCGCTCTGCACCAGTAGAACACGTTGTGTGACTTTCTTTTCTCTCCAGGTGTCCGTTGTGACAATATTTGTGCTCCGGGTCACTGGGGGCCCAATTGCTCCATGTCCTGCAGCTGTGAAAACGGGGGCTCCTGCTCACCAGAGGATGGCTCCTGTGAATGTACACCAGGCTTCCGAGGTGCCAACTGCCAGAGAAGTGAGTGCTGATGAGTTTTTATCAGATTCTTAGCCTCGTTTTCATTGGCTGGATTTTTGTTCACAGTGCCATCAATCACACCATGCCTGATATCCCTTTAACGTGACTTAATTCATTCTCTGTGCTCTTTCATTGCTGGGTGCTCCTTCTCTGCCCCCTTTCCCTTGTCTCTCATTTTTCTTTTGTCTCTCTCCATTAATCAGATCTTGCAATTCATTCACTACCCTTCCTTCACTCTTCACTGTTTGTCTTAACCCCACTCCTCTCTGCCAAGACAAATAAATGCTTTTATTATATTCTTTTAATACTTGGGTGACTCATGCCTGCCACCCTTCCTTTTTAATCCTTCCATCTTCTGCTCCTACACTTTCCCTTGCTGTCTTGCTGCTTTCTTCTCTAATCTCCACCTTGGACATGCTTATCTCTGTGCCCCTCCATCTCCTTTCTCTTTGTAGAAGGTTCAGTGCTCTCCTGCTTATCTTGGATGCTCCTTCTCCAAGATCCTCCTTATAACTCACCCCAGTCACTTATTGTACATTTCCCAGGTAACTGCTGCTTCTCTGCTGTGTTTCCCTAACTCTCCAAGTGTAACTCCCTTAACATTTCCAACTCTCCTACTCTGATCACCAACCTTTGTGTTATTTCAGGTTTATTTTTATATACACTAATCTCCATTTACAGACCTAGGGAGTAGTACATTTATTCTATATATACTGTATAAAATACTAAGGGTTTGTGTCCATCTGTCACACGATTACTTGTGAACCACTGAAGCTAGAACCTTAATCAAACATTTATGATGTGATATGTGCTGGTGTGGCTAGCTGCAGCCTCCGTGAAGTTATAACAGCAACCTGCATAGGCAGACTGACTGAGAAGGTGATATGAGAGAAAAAAACAAAATCTGCAGGGGTTCCAAGGGCAAAAGACCACATACTCCCCCACTGGGCATTCTACCTAACACAGATGCTCTTAAGTCAGCCCTCTTTGTTTTCAGGCTTCACATGATAGGAATTTGATGTCAGTCTCATGGATAGATAAGACACCCACCTTCATTCCGTCATCTCAGGGGGCTTTGTTGTGCCTTGATCAGGCAGTGGAGGCACAGAAGAATCGGAAAAGAAATCAGAAAATAGTAGAGATTAGTAAAGATTGCAAATCTCTGAAGAGTATGATAATTTTATACCCGTACTAGGAGGCTCCGCCCACTGCTCGCTTCACTCACTAAACCTGGAGGTGGGCGCTGGGTCTCCATCTATCCCGCAGCTGAGCCACTCCGTTAGAGAAAGTGATTGTATTTAAAGATAAGGTACAAGCCCCCTGGCGCCTTTGGCGCCCAACCGCCAGATGCGGCGTAGTAGGCTGCCCCACGAATTTCTTGATATTTTAGTTTATAATTTAAAAATGGAATAAGAATCTGAGAATCTAAGAACATCACATTAAAGTTCGATAAATTCTGAAAAGAATGATACCAAATATATATATGTAGGTTTTAAAATAAGCCAGATTTACAGCGTGACAAAAAAGTCATTGCACTTTTAGGGTTAGGATTTTATATATAGAGAGTAGAAAGTCTATTAGGAATGCAACTAAAATGTAGCCACAAAAAGACAAATTAAAATAATGGGCTGTTTAGCAGTTTATTTAAAATACCCGACAATATTAGCCTGGCAAATTTCTATTGGTAAAGTATTCTAGATTTTAGGTGCATAACAGCAAAAGGCTGCCTTACCACTTCTTTTAAGCCTGGCTCTTGGAATTAAAAGCAGAGCAGAATTAGACGGTGTATCCAGCAGGGGGTGCTAGCGCCCTTGTTGGAATAAGTTCTTTTGTAATTGTGGCATGTTACATAACCCAAAGCTATACAGATATAATGTAAAAAGGCAAAACCCATCCCTTAGTGATACGGCGGTAAGAAATCACACAGGAGAAATAACTTAGCTTTCTTTAATGACGACTTATGAAGGAAGCCATGACAAAAACCCAGTTTGGGAATGGGGGCCTGATGTATAGTGTCTGCCATTTTCGTCACTGCGTTGGAAGGATTTTCCGGATCGGATGACGTTATCTCCCATCTGTCCGTCGGCTTCAAAGGTGTGCCAGGCAATGTTCCAAGGCTTTATACTCTTTCTTCATGTGCAGGCCCCCACTTCGGTGAATCAAGGCAAATAGGATACAGTTTCATACTGACTTTGACACACAAAAATAGTATACAGTGCCCATTTTTGTAGTTGGCCCTGTCTTGTCTTCTAAGGCTTGCCTAGCAGTTCTAAATGATGAGCCCATGTGCTAAATCTGGCTTTGTATTAGCTGTGCGTGTGAGTAGAAAGAAAAGTAGATTTATAAAATATTTGTACAGAGCACAGTGACATATTAAACATATACACTTATTACAGACAGTCTAAGTATAAGACATGGGAGCGTAGGGGACAGGCATGCCAAAATATAGGAAGGGGCAAGATTATTCAAGGCTTTAAAAACCATTAGTAGTATTTTAAAATCAATTCCAAATGACACTGGTAACCAACTAACGGTGCTAAAACTGCTGTGACATTCTCAGATTTTCTATTTCTAGTTAAGATTCTGTCTTCTGCATTCTGCACTAACTGCAAATAATTGATATCTTTCTTAGGTAGTCCTGTTAGGAGTGCATTACAGTAATCTAGTTGACTAAAAACAAAATTGTGAATTAATTTTTCAGCATCTTTTAAAGTTATAAGATGTTTAACTTTTGCTATATTCCTTAAGTGAAAAAATGCAGACCTAGTAGTCTGGTTAATATGTGGTTCAAAGATTTAGGTCAGAGTGAATAGTTACCCCTAAATTCTTTATGTCTGCCTTGACTTTTAAACCTAAGGAATCAAGTTTATTTGTAAAACCATTGCTATTTCTATATTTGCTAATCACTACAACTTCAGTTTTTTGCTTATTTTGTTTGAGAAAGTTTCTACTCATCCAATCGGAACTAATGCTAAGACACTGGATCAGAGAAGCCAAGAGCGTCAATGGTCATCAGGCGCTATCGATAAGTAAAGCTGTGTGTCATCTGCATAGCTGTGGTAACTCACCTTGTACTTTGAGATAATCTGACCTAAAGGTAGCATGTAGATTGAAAAGAGCAGAAGACCCAGATTAGAGCTTGCGGTACACCATATGCAATATCATGTATCTCCAAAGTACAATCACTACAACTAACAAAGAAAATAATAACATCTATAATAATAACATATAAAACAACGAGTTACATGGTTATGGTTTAGCTAAGAAAAAACTCTGACTAAACCATAACAGTTACATTGTGCACCGGCAGCCAGTCTAGGCTGGGGGTGGGGGGGTGGGTTGGGGTTTTGAGGTGACCACAAGACTTTCATCAGGTCTCCGTTTTTCCAGTCTGTTCTCCAGGGTTCTATGGGCATTACTGCAGCCAGAGCTGTCCACAGTGTCTCCACAGTAATGGGCCATGCCACCACATCACGGGCCATTGCGAGTGTTTGCCTGGATTCTTTGGGTCCCTCTGTAACCAAGGTCAGCATCTAGCAGTTTATGTCTGATTCCATATCTGCAGTGTTGTGGCATCTGTATCACTTTTTTTGCTCCCCAGTGACTGCTTTTAGGATTTTCTAGCCAGGTGTCACAGGATGGATGGAAGACTACTTCAATAACCAGTGTTTCTCTCTCCTCAGTTTGCCCTAGTGGAAAGTTTGGCAAGCACTGTGAAGAGATATGCTCTTGTACCAACAACGGTACTTGCAACCCAGTGGATGGCTCCTGCCAGTGTTTCCCTGGCTGGATCGGAGAGGACTGCTCACAGGGTTGGCATTCTCTTCACTTTTATTTCCAATTATGTGTCAGGCCAGGGGGTGAATACAATGGGATTCAAGCCTGGTATGGTTAATAATATGAATGTGGCTAAAAGTAGACTTTGGCACTGTCATAGTGTGGCCACAGCTGAGGTGGGACATTATTCAATTTGGGGTGCACAATTGCAGTTATTCTTAAAAGTGGGCGCAGCTGGACCATAGTCTGTCTCTACAATAGTGCAGCCACAGAAGGCTCACACAAGCTTTGACTTGAAGGTAGTGACTAGTTTCTTGAGCCAGATGGAGACATTCGCTGATTCAGACTACATTTCTTTGATATGGATGGATCTGCTAAACCAGTGTATTGTCTGTTTAGCCTTCTATCGTTAGAAGACATTTGCATTTTGCTCCATACATATGTACTTGTGATAAGCCTCAGCACTACTTACTGATCCAGGAAGGGACATGCATTACTAATGGAGTGACATTGCCCCCTAGTGTAAGACAGTGGCAAGAAATTAACTTCTGTTTTCTTATGGCACAGCCTGCCTGCAGGGATTATGGGGTCCAAATTGTATCCACACATGCAACTGTCACAATGGAGCGCAGTGTAGTGCCTATGATGGGGAGTGCAAGTGTGCAGAGGGCTGGATAGGACTGTACTGCACACAGAGTGAGTATTTCATTGTTTCCTCTCCTTGCATGTCTCAAGGTTTGTTCCTGCTAAAAATATGAATGAGGTTCTGCTCATGACACCTGATTTGACGGTGTAGCTAGGGTATCTGCAGCAAAGCGGATAGTGTTCATTTTAAATTCAACACAGCAGCAAGTCAAACAAATATAAAATGATATGTTTATAAATACACTTCATCAATTTAATTCCTAGATGTCATCGAGAGAAAGATGCTTTATAAAATAAAACTATTAAAATGTATTTTGGAAGTGAAAATGAGGTCACGGTTCTTGCTCCTTTACTTTGTCTTCTCAGGGTGCCCAACAGGATTCTTTGGAAGAGAGTGTGCTCAAGTGTGTCACTGTCAGAATGGAGCAGATTGTGACCATATCACTGGACGTTGCTCATGTCGGACTGGCTTTATGGGAGACCGCTGCGAGCACAGTGAGTTGCAGCCAGGACCGGATCTGCCATCAGGGTGTTCTGGGTGCACGCCAAGTGGCAGTGATGACAAGATGCCTATTTATAAATGCCAAGCACTCTTTGCAATGATGGAGTATCTGTGCAGCGAAATGACCAGCAGGAACCCCCCTCCAGTTGATGATACAATAAAATAACCCCCCCCCCCCACTTGATTCAAACAATTTAGACTCCAAGTGAAGATCACAAGAGTGGGGAATAACACAAAGCATAAATCTAACAAGTGTCCGAGTGCTGCATTGTTAAAAGTATGATCTACTAGCAGCCATACCACATACACTTCAGAAGGGATCATCCACCTGAAGCTGAGCTTGTTTGGGCCTGACCAGTACTTGGATGGGAGACCATCTAGGAAAGTTTTGCTTGCTATTGGAAGAGGTGTTGGTGAGGCCAGCAGGGGGCGCTTACTCTGTGTTCTGAATGTGGATCCTAATACCCCAGTTCAGTGATGGGGACACTGTGCTGTAAAAATGGTGCCATCCTTCAGATGAGACGTAAAAATAAGGTCCTGACTCTCTGGGATCATAAAAGATCCCTGGGTATCCTTCATAAAGAGCAGGGTGTATCCCAATGTTCAGGCTAAATTGCCCACCACGGCCTTGTCATTCTGGACCCCTAATTATCCCCTGACTCTAATTGGCTAACTATCTCTCACCACTTCACCACCTAGCAGCTAATGTGTGCTAAGTATGCTAGTGTGCAACAGGCTGCCTTTACATCATCCAGGAGGTGCTACACATTAGTGGTGGTTGATGTGGCTCCTCACTCACTGAAGCAATTTGAGTAGTGAGAAAAGGAGCTATATAAATGTAAAGTATTATTATTATTATTATTATTATTATTATTATTATTATTATTATTAAGTCACCCTGTGGCGTGTGAGGGTCTTAATCCTTAATTGGTAGCAGCATATTCAGATTTACTTACAGGCCATCTCATATTTTGGATCTTCTGTTTAAAAAACTGGTTCTTTAGCAGGTCTAGTATTCCTTTTTTTGTGATATCCCAAGATTTTGTGATTTTAGTGTCCACAGTCTTCAGATCCAGTTATTTACTGACTGGTTTTGGATACTCAGTCTTTCCATTGGCTCAGACTGTCTGCTTTGGTGGCAGACCCCAACAGAGCAGGTTGCCAGTCAGATGGTGATATGTTCAAAGCCTTCACCAATAGGCTATGACAGTGTCTGCTCTTTGAAGACCTGTCCAGTCTAGTTTAGTATTCTCTGCTAATATGATAGACATTACATATGCAAATCCAATGCTTGCATTTATCAAGTGTCCCAAAGTAGAAAAATGATCCTAACTGGCTCAAAAATCTCAGAGTGATGCAAATTTTGTCCTACAGGACAAAAGCAGGAGTAATAGCATTTTATTAATTTTCTTCATTTTGGAAACTTCCCCTGGATTTAGGAGAGATTGTGAGCTGTCCTAACTTTGTAGGAGCTACCACAAGACAGTGTCCAGGCAGAGATGGACACACACATTCCAGAAAAGGCAAATGTTTTGAAAATGCAGGACATCAATGAACTTATAAAAAGATACCCACAGATGGAGTAATACTCAGAACAAATCTTATACTCTTTGCATGTCTCATAATCGCACCTTCCGCCTCAAAGTTGGCACCTGCTAAAAATAAGAATGAGGTTCTGCTCATAGAAAGCCTGATTTGACTGTGTAGCTAGGATATCTGCAGCAAAGTGGATCATCATTCTAAATTCAACACAGCAGCAACTCAAACAAATATAAAATATGCTACATGATTGCTCCATCTACATGTAGAAGCCGTGTGCTGTTAGCCAAAATAAAAGTGGTGCTTTTTTGGATATGTCACAAACAACTATTTCTCACATTTTCCACCAAATACCCTTAGAACACATGAGGCAATACACAGAAGTATGCATTTCTCCATCACTCCACTCAAGGTAATGTTAAAGCAAGCTGCTTTCATGCCAATCACTGGTTTTCCTGGAGTTGTTGGTGCGATTGATGGCACACGCATAAAGAACATTGCCCCAAATGACGCTCAACATGCATATGTAAATTGCAAGCTATAATCACAGTATCAACACACAGGTGGCCATGGATGCAAACTGGTTTGTAGTAGCCAGCATATTACCCTGAAGATAGGAGGGACAGGATGGGCCATTGGCAGTGAAATGTCATGCAGGTGCACTGAGCTCTGCATTTCGTGAACATCTGGAGCATTCGTGTTACACTTTACAAGCCTGGGAAGGTTCAATAGGACAGGCAGAGACATTGGGTAAATACAGCCTGGCAAAAGATAAGGTTGCATCATGGAAAGAGGCAAGACACGTGCAGGGAAGCCGCCTACCAAATTTTGTGAACATGGGGCCATAAATAAGAAAGTTCAACATGGCGGATGTTGTTGACTGTTATGATCATTACGCGTAGAATTTTGAAATTAAACCTGCTTAACTTTTGTAAGTAAGCTGTAAGGAATGAGCCTCCCAAATTTCAGCCTTCTACCTACACGGGAAGTTGGAGAATTAGTGACGTTGGAAAGTTCAATATGGCGGCCAACAGTGGCGTCATACCAACGAAATAAGTACGTACATCAGTTTCCGTTAGCGCAGGGAAACCGCCTACCAAATTTCGTGAAGATGGGGTCAGCCTTCTAACTACACGGGAAGTTGGAGAATTAGTGACGTTGGAAAGTTCAATATGGGTGCCGACAGTGGCGTCATACCATCGAAATAAGTAAGTACATCGGTTTCAGTTAGTGCAGGGAAGCCGCCTACCAAATTTCGTGAAGATGGGGCCATAAATAAGAAAGTTCAACATGGCGGACGTTGTTGACCGTTATCGACCGTTATGACCGTTATGTGTAGAATTTCGAAATGAAACCTGCTTAACTTTTGTAAGTAAGCTGTAAGGAATAAGCCTGCCAAATGTCAGCCTTCTACCTACACGGGAAGTTGGAGAATTAGTGATGAGTGAGTGAGTCAGTCAGTCAGTGAGGGCTTTGCCTTTTATTAGTATAGATTAGAAATAAACTACAACGCATCCTCAAGGCTTCCAAGGAAACTACAAAACGTTTTCCTGAGTGCCATTTTGCATCTTGGGGGTGCCATAAAATTGTAACATCAATTATTCTCAAATGTGAACTTTTGCTCCTTGCAGGGAATGTGTGTAGGATGCTTCATAACTACTCCTCATGTTATACTCTTTGGTAGGACAAATCCATATCCCACTCAGTCACTCAGACTTTTAGTGCATCTCCTAGGAGTAATTCCAAGACGCTTGGTAAATACTGGCACTGTTCTACATGAGTAGACCTTATCAGTCCCCAGCCCTTCCTGATTGGTGAGAGTAAAAACAAGCCACAATACTAACTAGGATGAAACTGATGAAGACTCAGAATCTTAAGACATGTAGTGGTTAAGGCTTTGGACTTCAAACCCTGAGGTTATGAGTTCAAATCCTGCTACTGACACTGTGTGACACTGAGCAAGTCACTTCACCTGCCTGTGTTCCAATTGGAAAACCCAAAGAAATGTAACCAGTTGTATCTCAGATGATTTAAGTCGCCTTGGATAAAGGCATCAGCCAAATAAGTAAAAGTAAATGTGAGTACTATTGGAACTGCAGCTGAATATTTAGATGGCCCCGCCTTCTTAGGTTCCACATATAAGAGACATGGCAGAACAGAATCAACACTGCATAGAAACACAAAAGTTAAACCAAAAAAAGAATTAATAATATAACATACAAACTTATTTATAAACAACAAAAAACTAAATAAACAAGAAATAAACTTAAGCCAAAGCAATAATCATAACCGAACCGTAACATTATAGATTCATATCCTGATCATTACTTTCATTTCTGAACTGCTTAGTTTGTTTTACTGGCAGTATGCTTATTTAATTAATTTCCTACAGAATGCCCTCCTGGAACATTTGGCTATGGGTGCAAACAGCTGTGCGAGTGTTTGAATAATGCCACCTGTGACCATGTGACTGGGACATGCTACTGCAGCACTGGCTTCAAAGGAATCCGATGTGACCAAGGTGAGTGAACAGTACCAGGCATGAATTCCTGCTTTGTCACCATGTGCCCCAAGTCAACTGTGCCTTGGTTTTTCCTTTGGCAGCTGCCCTTATGATGGAGGAACTAAATCCCTACACTAAGATCAGCCCTGCCCTGGCATCAGAGAGACACTCAGTGGGAGCTGTTGTGGGCATCATCACGCTGCTCTTCATCATAATCACCCTGCTTGGCCTTTTTGTGTGGTACCGGTATAAGCAGAGGGAGAAGGGACATGACATGCCAAGCGTCTCGTACACCTCAGGCATGAGGATAAGCACCACTGACTACTCACTGTCTGGTAGGGTCGGGAGGGACCTAGGCCTCGGTTTTGGGGGGTAGGCGGGGGGTCAGCCACCTCACCTGGATCAATCTGGGGCCACAGGTGCTGTCGTCTTCCACTATGCAGTGATGCTGCTTTAAGAGTGTGTGTGGGAGAGAAAGAAATGGTGTGTTTGCATGTTAGTATTTGACAATATGTCTACATTGTGATAAATAAGTACTTTGGAAAATATGTCTTTATGAAGCTTTAGTCGTCCTGTATTTCAGTACATGTTTGTTTTGTACTGTTCAAATGCATCTGTGTGTGTAAGGATTTTTAATATCTATTCAACAGTATGTACCCTTGTCTGTGTGTATATTTAACTGCATTCCTGTATTATTTGAGGGTGTGTCTCAGCATGTGTTTGTGGGTGTGCATTTGGACATTGTGATCACATTCAAGCGTGCCCTTACCTATGTTCAGGGCACCCATGCATGTAAATGTGTGTGAGTGTTCTAATGTCCCTCTATTTGTACCCGAGCATTTGTGGACATACATGTTGCACATTACAGAGATGTACAGTACCTGTACCTATTCTACGTGCATACAGTATACGTGCATTAAGTGTGATCTAAGTATTTGTGTGTTATGGTTGGTTTGGTTTGCTCTGTTAGTGCAGTGTTTCTCAATTTGTGGGTGGCTGGATACCATGCTCCTTTGTTTCTTCCTGGAGCCTCTTCAACCTGGCAGTCATGAACCAAGATGAGCCATCAATGAGGCTTGCATGCATGTAGCAAGGGGTTGGTACAAGAAGTGCTCACTGCTTTTATTAAAACCAGAACAGGCAGCAGTGCCTGAAAGTGCAGTGCAATGAATGCTCTTCAATAATTAGTCAATAAATAAACATGAAGGTTAAGAAAAAATCCAAATAAGTAAAGGTGGTAAAATGAGGTTAAAATCCAGAGACATTTCTTCCATGTAAATATGAGCCCCAATGCTTCCTTCTAAAACCAATGTCTCCCCTGCTGACCCCACACAGGATCATTTAGCAAAGAAGACTCCAAATCGACAGGTGCAGTCAACCCTAAATTCCTGGCTTGAGTCCCCATCGTCATCCATGTGGTGCCATGCTGAGCCAAACACACGTCCCCCTCCGCCAGTCCTTTGGCGTCTGTGGGAGACGCCACCTAATGAGCTGCTCCTACTCCCCAATATCGTCCTATGTGAGCGTCCCTTCTTCAGCCTTAGGCTCTTCTCTCTGAGGCTCGCCCCCAACCACTGGCCTCCATTCCTCTCTGCATGGGCTCTCCCAATTCTGCCTCTCTCTCTCCCTTCTTTCTTTTAATCTCCATTCCTCTCTATTCTTGTTTCTTCTTTCTTTTTTTCTCCCCCTTCCCTCTGGCTGCATTATATGTCCTGATTGGGTGCAGGTGTGACCCTCCCCTTACTCCGAGATGTGAATTAGGCACCTGACTGATTCACTTCCATTTGTACATGAGTGTGTGATCAGACAAACGCCACAATCAACCCTGGGGCAGCACCAGTATGGGCACACCTTTACCCATTCTCAGCCTGCACACACTCTGGCCGAAATTATTTATTTAAAAACCTGCACTGCGCCACGGGCCACTCATCATAATACCCTAGATGGGTCATTACTGCAAGTTATAATAAATAAATAATATCAGATATCACTTTAATGTTTTTCGAGGCTACTGATGGCAGATTTCAGTTAGAAACATAAGAAATTTGATAAACGAGAGCAGACCATTCAGTCCATCAAGCCAGTTTGTTTACGTAATAGCTAAGCTGTCTCATTATCTCAAAAAGATTCTTCTTAAAGGTTGTCAAGGTTTCTGCATCCAGTCAAAATACTGCATACTGGGAAACCAAAATGACTGACCTAAGCAGATGACAACAAGTTATATACTGCACGCTTCATTAAAAATGTCAACGAACATGGACAAGCTCGTCAAAGGCCCTGTAGTATCACCTACTCCGAATTCTTCCAATTCTGTATCAACCTCCGAAGATTAGTCCCAAAAATCCGAACCAAATCGGAATGTTTAAAGAACATACAACCCAGCTTTTCTGAGGTATAACTTACTTTTGCTATTTAGAGAGGTGAGCGACACCCATTGTGCGTTATTTGCAGTGCGTTACTACCAAACAAAAGCACAAAGCCTTCCAAACTATAAAGACATTTTGAAACAAAGCATGCAACTTTATGAAAGTAAAATCGTTTGACTTTTTTATATGAAAAGATGAAAGTCTTAAGGCTTCACAAAAAACATTCTAGTGTGTTTGTACAACAAGCTAGCATGTCCTCGGGGAGATGTCTTGTTGTACATCGAATTGCCAAATAAAAGAAAGCACACACAATTACAGAACAGCTTGGTTGGCCTTGTGCAGTAGATGTGTGCACTGAAATTCTAGACATGTCTGTCGCCTGCAAACTTAAACATATTCCTCTCTGCACTCACTTCAGTTGCCCATCATATTGACAAACTGGTGAAAATCAGACTTTTAAAAAAAATGGACACTAAATTCATTTTAGTATTAAGAACATAGGAACATAAGAAATTTGACAAACAAGAGGAGACTATTCAGTCTATCAAGCTTATTTGTTCAGCTAATAGCTAAGCTATCCCAATATCTCGTCCAGAAGACTGTCAAGGTTTCTTCTCCCGGTAGTTGGTTCCAGACTCCCGTAATTCTTTGCATAAAGAACTGCTTCCTGGCTTCAGTTTTAAATGCGTTTTCCCTTAATTTCCACTGATGTCCTTGAGTATGTGATTCACCATTAAACTAAAAGAATGTTGCTGGACACCCATGTGTCGAGTTATTTTTGATTGAATACCTTACATATTTCATCTATTAGGTACAATCTTTATCAATGATAAATATGTATTTACTGTTATTTGTTAATGTGTGAAATTGAAAAGAAAAAGTTGGATAGTTTATATTAAAATTACAGCTAAAACTGAACAAAAATAGCTAAAACTGGGTCCCAAGGCCAAAAAGGTTGAGAACCACTGTGCTAGAGTGTTATGTATGTTGCGGTGTTTTAAATTGCCTTCATTTATTTATTTGTCTGACACCAGTATATCTCTGAGTTCCTCTGTGTTTGTTTGGGTATCCCCGCACATGTTTAGTACATTAGTGTGTTCTGTATCTGTATGTAGCTTTTTCCCATTAAAGCAAGACTCTACTGTCATGCTTCTGAGATGTTTGCTGTCAATGTATTTTCTCCCCAGATGCCTCCCATAGCAGTGCCAATGGACACTATTTCTCAAATCCAAGTTACCACACTTTATCTCAGGGTGCCAGCAGTCTGAGCAGGAACCCCAGCAGTAAGGTATAAAATGATTTTCTCAAAGCTTCCTAAGGTAAGCAAGTGGAGTATGGCCCTAATTTTTTTTACATAGAAAAACCAAAGGAGATGCTTTCTGAGGCCATCTATCTGCAATTTAATTTCAATTCTATTGAAATCCTATCCTAAGACTCTTCCCTGACTGCAGGCATACTTTGTACCAGTATGCTCACATTGCACTTTTTATGTTTCTTACAGCTTAAGAGTAGAAAGACAGCCAGAGATAGTGCTGCCTGGAGGCCATATTGCAACCTGAATGATCTTGGTGAGTTACAAATGCAGTCTTTGGTGTTTAATACTAGTTGTGTGCATGACAAGACCACCTGAATGTGCTGGGAAGCTGGGCACAAAATATAAAAAGGCTGCTCTTTTGGTCAAATAACTCTGACTTGGTTGTCAGTAATTGTGCATACACAATGACCTCCTCAATGTTTGGAACAAAGACACATTTTTCCTTGATTTTCTCCTCTGCTCCACAGTTTAAAATTACAAATCAAAATATTCAGACATCATGATTAAAGTGCACATTACAGACTGTCATTTCAGGGGATTTGCACACATTTCAGTCACATAATACTTTTTCTACATGCCCCATCTCCTCCCCTGTCAGGGCACCACAGTGTTTGGGACACAGCTGCAATGGCAGGTCTGTTAAAGCCCACATATTTAGGACTTTGTCACATATGATTGCTTGAAGTCTGTGATTCATAGACATCACCAGGTGCTGAGGGTCTTCTCTGGTGATGCTCTGCCAAGCCTCTAATGCAGCCATCTTCAGCTCCTGTTTGTTTTGGGGGCTTGTCCCCTTACGTTGTCAGCATATGGAACCCCTGCTCAATTGGATTGAAACTGGGTGACTGGCTTGGCTATTCAAGAATGTTTCATTTTTTATCTTTGAAAAACCCGTGTTGCCTCAACAGTATGATTAGAGCATTATCTTGTTGTAGGATGAAGTCATATCCAATGAGTTTAGAGGCATTTACTAGAACTTAATGAAATCAGATGTTTCTATACACCTCAGAGTTCATTGTGTGACTGCCGTCAGCAGTTCTGTCATCAGTGAAGAGAATTGTGCCAGGACCTGTGACAGCCATACATGCCCAAGCCATAACACCCCAACCATGTTTAACAGATGAGGTGGTCTGCTTTGGATCTTAGGCAGTACCTTTTGGTCTCCACACTCCATCACTCTGCTCAGGTTCATCTTTGTCTTGTCTGTCCACAGGACCTTTTCCTAGAATTCTGCCGGCTCTTTTAAGTCCTTTCTCACAAACTGTAATCTGGTCATCCTGTTTGTGTGGCTAACTAGTGGTTGTCATCTTACAGTGTAGCCTCTGTATTTCTGTTCATGAAGTCTTCTGCAGATAGTCGTCTCTGACATACAAACATCTGCCTCCTGAAGACTGTTTCTGGCTTTTTCTTTACCATAATGAGGATTCTTCTGTCATCAGCAGTGAATTTCTTCCTTGGCCCACCAGTCCCTTTGTGATTACTGAGCTCACCAGTCCATTCCTTCTTCTTAATGATGGTCCAGACAGTTGATTGAGGTCATCTTAAGGTTTTACTGATGTCTCAAATGGTTCGATTCTTGTTTGATGTCTCAAATAATTTGATTCTTGTTTTTCTGCCTCATAATGGCTTCTTTGACTTTCATCGGCACAGCTCTTGTCCTCAAGCTGAGGTATCTTACGAAGGCATAAAACACAAATGACAAATCACAAACACCTTTGATGCCAACTGACCGAAACATTATGGTGCCCTGAAATAGGGTGAACCATATAGAAAAAGTGTTGTTATTTCTACATGTCGTGACTGAAATTTGTGCAAATACTCTTAAACTAAAGTCTGCAATGTGCACTTTAATCATGTCTGAATTGTTTGATTTGTAATTTTAAGCTGTAGAACAGAGGGGAAAATCAAGGATAAATGTGTCTTTGTCTAAAGGCACTGTATAAACCACTGTACTGATTCCCTGATGTCTATGTGTGTAACACAGGGTGTCTTTGTATAACGTAGTGTGCTGGCTCCTGGTCCTAAAAGTGTGGTACACAACCTAGAGATTTGTGCAACTAAATGCACTGACTGCCTGAACGCTTTATATTTTCTTATGCACGTACTTCCTAATGCCTTTTAATTTTCATAACGCAGGTGCAGCTGGAGTAGAGCGCCAGTACAACACATACATTGTAGACCAAGGTCTGGCAGGTACTGTAGATGCACATTTGTTGGGTTGCTATTTGAGTGGCCTGGCAACAGGCCAGTTAGTACTCTTAGTTTATAGCTCAAAGGAACCAGGGTTTGATTCTTACCACGTCAATGACTGAGTGAGTATTCTCCAATAACCATACAGTCAGGTCCCTAAGTATTTGGACAGTGACATAATTTTCCAAATTTTGGCTCTGTATGCCACCACAATGGATTTGAAATGAATAAATAAGGACATGATTGAAGTGTAGGCTTTCAGCATTCATTCAGAGAGTTTAACAGAAATATCATATGAGCCATTTAGGAATGGCAGCCATTTTTTTTACATGTTCCCCTATTTTCAGGGGCTCAAAAGTGTTTGGACATTTGACTAACAGTGTGAGGAGGTCCCGTATTATTTCATTAACTATTAAGCAGGTAGAAGGTCTGTAGTTGATACCATGTGTGGAATTTTCATTTGGAAACTGTCACTGTTAACTCTCAAATTGAAGTCCAAAGAGCTGTCCATGTAATTAACAACACAACATCATTAGGCAGAGAAAACAAAACAAACCCATCCAAGAGATAGCAGAAACACCAGGAGTGGTGAAGTTGTACCATCTGGTACATTCTTAAAGTGAAGTAATGCACTTGTGAGCTCAGCAACACCAGCAGGCCTGGACTATTATGGAAGACAATTGTGCTGGATGGTCGCAGAATTCTGTCCTTGAAGGAAAACCAATGCATTACATTTAACCACACCAAGAACGTTCTCTGGTTTGTAGGCCTATCATTGCCAAAGTCTACAATCAAGAGAAGACTTCACAAAAGTATATAGAGAGGGTTTACTACACAGTGCAAACCACTTTTAAGCCTTAAGCATAGGAAGAGAAGGACAGATTAGACTTTACCAGAAAATATTTAAAGAAAACCAGTCCAATCACTGGAGCAGTTTTCTTTGGACAAATAAAATCAAGATCAATGAACCAGAATGATGGACCGAGAAGAATATGGAGAAGAGAAGTAATGGCTCATGATCTGTAGCATACCATATCATCTGTGAAACATGGTGGAGGCTATGTTATGGCATGGGCATGAGTGACTGCTAATGGAACTGGGTCACTGGTGTTTATTCATGACATTACTGTTGGCAGAAGTAGCAGGATAATTTCCGAAGTGTACAGGGACTCTCTGCTCAGATTCAGCCTAATGCTGCAAAACTGATAGAGACGACGCTTCACAGTACAGATGGACAATGAACCAAAACAAACTGTGACAGCAAACCAAGTGCTTTTCAAAGCAAAGAAGTGGAACATTCTTCAATGACCAAGTCAGTTAACTGACCTAAACCCAATTGGACATGCATTTCACTTGCTGAAGACAAAACTGAAGGCAGAAAGTCCAACAAACAAGCAGCACCTGAAGACAACTGCAGTGAAGGCCTGGCAAATCATCATTAGGGTGGAAACCCAGCACTTGGAGAAGGCCATGGGTTCAGACTTCAGGCAGTCATTGACTGCAAAGGATTTTCATCCAAATATTGAAAATGATCATTATATTTATGATTGTTAGTTTGTCCAAATACTTTTCAGCCCATGAAAATGGGTTGGACCATGTATAAATATGTGTGTCTTTTCTAAATGGCTCATTTAATGTCTTTGTTAAATGCCTTAAATTAAAACTGCAAGTCTACGCTTCAATCACATCTTGATTGCTTCATTTGAAATCCATTGTGGTGGCGCACAAAGTCAAAATTATGAAAATTATATCACTGACCAAATACTTCTGGACCTGACTGTATGGATTTTCTCCATGTGCTCTGGTTTTGTCTCGTATCTCCTAGCCTAATTTTTAATAGAGTGTAATGTGGATATGTATGATTGTGTCCTGAGATGACAGCCATAATTTTATATGATACTCCAGTTTCCTATAACTCCATAATGGAAATGAATGGGTTCAAAAACTTCATATAGAGGCTATGTGGGTTTCAAACCCTACTCAGGCCCATATTCTGTGTAGCCCTGATTTTCATCATGAGTTACATTTCATGACCTCATGTCCAGATTCTGTAATTTGTTTCCAGTATTTCTAATATATCCTGTTTAATTATGCCTGTGAAATGTGTTAATGGGCAGATGAGCCAGACATTTGTAATTGTATGCGCTCAAAGCCCATCAACTCTCTGAACAGCCTTTAAAGTGTGATGCTGATTAGCCATACTTCAAGGTGGTCTACAGGGCCAATTAAAAGGTTAAACTTTGATCCCAAAATGGTTATTCTACTGTGATGACTTTGTAAGTTGCCAAACATGAGCGACTCTGGACTACAATATCTGAATATGTGGTTTATGGCATATTAGTAGGCCTACCTGTGACTCAGCAGGTGGAATAAAGTGCAGGTGTAGTCACTAAATAAATTTCCTAGCAGGACACATTTTGGCTCCAAACCATAATTTCACTGACTAAACCCACTATGGGGAGCGACTTTGTATACATTTTGCTAAGTCCAACAAAATGCCTCCCCCTAATAAAGCAAGTCACCTGAAGGGTGAATATTTCTAAATGAAATATGGACAGTGGACTTGTCCTGTACAAATGAAATATCTATGCAGACTTTACCAAAAATAGTTTTCAACAGTGTAAATATGCATACCAGAGAAAAACACATTCGGCTTTAAATACTGGATAGACGTTAATTTTTTCAGAAGTCAACATGAATGTCAAAAAAAATATGTATTGTGCTATCATTGAATTTCTAACACTAGAGGTAAAGTACACTATCTGGAGATTTATCAAATGTTACAGTGAAGAGATGTGCTGTAAAATTCCATCACAGACGAACATCTCTTGAAGATGATACAAGTTGTGTTGATATCAACAGAAGAAAATGTTTCCACCATGGAATGATTCTTAATGGGGCTTCAAAGAGTGACAATTCATGATATAGCAGATTCTAAAGGCATTAGAATCCATTCTTTCTGAACAATTAAACAAGATCAGGGTCTGGAAATGTTGAATGCCCAGAATATTGACTTCAGTAATGAAGCATCATTGCACCCAATGTTCCAAGGGGAATCTTGAGCTAATGAATTTATTTGTATTAGGAGACATTTAATTCTTGGAACAAAAACTTGGAAAAGCATGATCCTGAGGCCAAACTATGATCAAACTAATGGATGCATGGTGATTCATCATCATCAACACCCATGAAATTCAAGTTCCAAGTCAATGCCAAGCAGATCTTATGTACTGTACGTTTTTTTATGATGTTGATGGTGAAGTCCATATTGATTACATGTATCAAAGCCCAAGGTAAACTGGTCAATATCTTGGTGTTTGGGGAATTCCATCAGAAAAAATGATAAGGAAAACTGTTTAAGCTTACATCAGTACCGCCACTCTCACTGCCTGGATTACACAAACAGGACAAAACCTTGTACCTGAGTGGCATGGAAATATTTTCACCAACATATTAGGATTCTGTTTAAGAATGAAACATCTTTGGTTTTACTGGTCTTCATCTTAATAGACTTAAAATCTTTTGATCACCCCTCACATGTATGAATTATAATCTCCACTTCTTTACTCCTTCATCCATGCTCCATATCGCAGGTTGACCATAACACAGTCTCTGTGTCTTACATTAGGCCACACTACAGTTTATGGAAGCTTATCTGCTTTGCTGTACTCCCTTCTGTAGGGCTTCTGTACGGCTCACACAGCTTAGGTGTATAGCTGCATTAGTGCATGCACACCAATGCCTGCTTTTCCCAAATTGAACCATTCTGTCCGGTCTCTCTTTCCAGATTACATAAAAGGGTCGGTATGCAGCTCAAGCAGCTGCTCGTTGACCAGCAGCGAGAACCCATATGCCACAATCAAGGACCCTCCCAGTCTGGCCTGCAAGCACGCCGAGAGCAGTTATGTGGAGATGAAGTCTCCGGCACACCGAGATGGGCCTTTTACCCAGATGCCCTCTTCTCCCATGGCCAAAAAGAATGTTTATGAAGTGGGTAAGTGTAACCCTAGGTCGCCATGGGCTGTTGGAAGAACAATCACTGTAAATCTCATTCTCAAAATCTGCTCTTCTGCAGAGCCCACTGGTACCATGCTTCATGGAACGAATACCAACTACATGCAGAACCCATATGACCTTCCAAAAAACAGCCACATCCCAGGTCACTACGATTTACTTCCGGCTCACAATGTAGCCTCTCATGACCACTGCCAATAGGGGATGTCTCAGTTGCACCTGCACTGGCTGGACTAGAAGGTCCTGGAAGTCTACTGCATGTCCATTTCATTATACATTGAACTGTGACAGGAGGAAGCAAGTGAGACAGTTGGACATGAGGAGGACTGTGGGAAGCACACCCTAGGAGAGTAGCCTACCACATTTATGGATGTCAAGCCCAGAACAAGAAGTGCATTTGGGAAAGGACAAGGTCGGCTTGAAGATCTGTTGGAGTTCTACTCGAGTTGCATTAATGTGACACTGCTTTGCTTCAGGTGTCACGACTGAAGACCACTTCCTTCATGTTTAAAGAAACAGAAACTCCTGTCTACATTTTATTTATTTGAAATGTATGTTTTATTATACCCAACATTGTAAATTTCATAATTTCAAAGAAGCATGCTGATAAATGATATATATATATTATCTGTACATGTATATATAATTCATATTGGTCCTCAAGCTAAGGGGAACAATGGAGCTGTCCACACCATGGACACGGGGCTTGTTGTGCCCCTCTGGACAAAAACTAATAACACAATGCTTACCCTTACCTTTTACTCACAAACACTTGCATGCACACCCACCTCTATGCAAACTGTGTTCCATGAGAATCTCTAATACACTGGGGCTCTCACACCATCCTGCACAACATTCAGCATCTGACTCCATGCAACTCTCCTCCTGTGTACACAATCAGGGTCAATATTTCCCACCATGACCACACACATTCATTTAAAGGTGTACGGGTTTCCCCTCACCTTGCTCTCATCTGTTAGCACTGTTTGTGTTTTCTTCACAAACGCACTTGGGTCCAAAAGCCCCCACACAACAGAGTTTGCATCCCATCACCAGTTGGTTGTGTTTTGTGAAGATTGGCCTTGCCAGCTCTTCGCTTTTATGGTCTTCCTTCCACATCTCCCAGTTAATTTAATACCAAGCAGGGTTTTCTCATGTTGACAAGCAATAATTTTCAGACAATCATCCAGCGCTTCCCACTTGTGTTGGGCAAGATGGGTCTTGAGTAAGCATATTCTGGTGGAGGGGTTGGACACCATACCAGCAGCTTCTCAAATGACCCCTATAGTAATCTTACTTACGGAAATTGGTTTAACAGCAACATATTGTAGGGATGCAGTGGTTAGCTGAAGCATCACACACGTTTAAGGTGGATGTTCAGCTGCATAGCTACTCATGCTCTGTTGAGATGACTTAGTGCACCTCTGATGTACTCTTCAGAAACAAACAATATTACCGAGTAAGCCAGCATTTGATCCGGAATTACTTTGTTATATGAGAATAAAAAGAAATCTTTTTTTTTTTTTTTCAAAAAATATTAACCTTCAAATGTGTTTGTCTCTTAATATTCAGTGATTCTTCATTTTGTTGTTTTGTAGGATCTGCAATGGGCATTACATTGCGTGTTAATTCTGTAATTCTATAAAAACAAAAAATGTATTACACTATCATTGAATTTTTTAACACTAGAGGAAAAAATACACTTATGGAGATTTATTCTTGCCTAATCAATGTGTTTAATTACCAGTCAAGAGAAAACGTGAGCAGTAGGGGGCATTGCAGCACCCCAAACCTCAAATGCCACCAAGTCCCAGGAACAAATAAGTACAGAAAGATTCACTCGAAATTTAAATATTATCAATCATCCATCCATCCATCCATTATCCAACCCGCTATATCCTAAGCCATCAATTTTGTTTCAGGTCTGATTCGTTACAACCTAAAGGCATTTCACCACCTTCGTCTAATCACCCTTCAGTCAAGCCCACTTTTCATTAGGTTATGCCCACTATTCTTTATGCTAATAGATAACACCTTTTGGCATTGTGCCATCTTTGTCTCCTATCCTTTTCAACCAAGCCCCCTTATTGCTAATCCTCCACCCAGTCTCCTAAGGTGTCATTTTACTTTGGTGGAGTAGTTACATGTAAGACTCATCAGTGTCTCTCAGTACAATCCAGTGTTTTAACTATCTAAGGCTCAGTACAATTCAGTGCTTAAACCATACTGGTGGCGAGATTACACTACACTTTACAAATAACAATGTCTTATAAGGTGCAGAATTACATAGTAAAACAACTGCTTAGTCATAATAGACATTCTCATTTCTGTGCATGCTGTATTCTAATTATCCAGTCTGATTGTAAATAAAATATCCAGTAAATATATTTCCATACTTACAACCACTTACAACCCACTTTAGTTACCCCATCCCTCTAAATACAGCAGCACATTTCTCTGGCACTTAATAATAACAATGATACATTTTATTCATATAGGGCTTGCCTGCATTCTAGCATTCTGTGGGTATATTCTGCACTTCCATTCTGGCTCCACAGTCTGCCTTCTGCATCTGCGCACTACACTAAAGGGCACTGTGTCTTACAAGGCCAATTATTCCAACCTACACACTGTGCTTTATTGCAGCCATGTGATATTTTGGTTGTGCCATTGCCTCTAGCAAACTCAGACCAGTTGTTTATCATTTATGGACAGTAGAGGGCACTGCAGCCTCCCAAACACGAGACATCACCTCAGAGACCCAAGTCCTAGGCTCAAATAAGTAATTTATTAAACACAATAATCCTTACAATGGTTTGCAACATTTGCAACACACACAATACCTCTTTTGTCTTTTTCTAATCTCCTCCACACCTCCAGGCAAGCATTGTCCTCCTTCATCCCAACTCTGACTCACCTGGATGTGAAAGGGCAATTCCTTTTCTCATGGACCTGACAGTACTTCCAGTGCTCAACAGAAGCACTTCTGGGTTGGTCAGAAGACCATGGAGCATAGCCCGAGACAGCACACCTGGTGGCACCCACGGAACCCTGCAAAGGCCACTCTACAGCACTATAACCCCCAGCATACCGTGCAGTTGTCCATGAGTGTACCTGTTCCCAGGGATGCTGCCATCTAGCAGTTCAGAGGAGTATATAATAATTCTGCTCCCCCTGTCCTTAGTGTAGTGATCCACGATTATTTCCCGTTGGGCTGCAGCATACCCATTCCTTATGTGGCATTTTATGCCCTGATCTTTGGGTAGGCAGGGGACCTCCTGCCTGTTTTCAGGTTCATTTTCTTCCTGTGCTTCCTAGCCAGCCACGGGAAGGGAGTCCAATCTGTAACCAGCCTGCTGCGCATTACACCCTTCAAAGTGTGCTCATCTCATACACTGAGCACAACCTGCCCAGGACACACTTCTTTCCTCTTTCTCTCTCTCAATCTCTCCCTTACAGTAAGTGAACTAACTTGTATTCTTTCCTCTTTAAGTTTTCCTTTTTATCTTCTTGGCCAGGATTAAGTGATGGTGGGAGGGTGGACTGCCCTGAGTAGATCTGCCTTTACTGGATGGCACTTCTGCACCTCTTTAAACAACTAAAAGCAGGCAATATAATAATTAAAAAATCTACATTGCTAACCCCATGGCGCGCCTCCCCATAGTGACTTCCTTGCAGTCAATTAATGTCATCTCTAGAATTTTTGTGTGTTTATTTCAACTTGATTATTAATTTTATTATTCTGGTGCTGCCATTTATCTAGTATCATTGCATAGCCATGGTAATGTTGTTTATTGAATATCGGGCATGTGGTGACCCTTAAGAGCCACAAAAAAGATTTATTGCATTCATTAGTTGTATGTTTTTTGTAATGCATTGAAATTCACATCCTCTCTCTGACACACTAACACTGAGGACTTTCAGTCAACGAATTATTCAGCAGAAGTGTGTCAAGAAACGCGAATGGCGCTCCTTTGTACCAACAGCAATACGCCTGCATAATGCCTCACTGGGACTGGGACTGTCAAGTTAGAAGTTTTTTTCTTTTTAATTTTCTTCTTTGATCAGACCAAAGTGTGTGTACATATTGTAAGTGCCAAGATTGAGGACGATTTATTGCCTGGCTGGGAAGAAGGATGGCCAGCTTGCAGACACTACCTGGCCATGATGTTTTACAATTCTTATCCTAGGTGGGATGCTGGAAGGAAGGATGACCTAGTGACAGTGTTCCTCGCAAGTGGTCCCAATATGGGCATCCGCATGGCTGCAAGAGAACTGAAGTCGAGAAACACAACCCTGTAGGGGTCCTTGGGTGACGATAGAGGGTGCTGCCGAAGGAGGACCTCCCTGCTTTCTGTATGACCCAGAAGTGCTTCCAACAAGTCATGACATGCCACCAGAAGTACTCCTGAGTCCAGCTTAAAAGGAGCCCACCACCATACCTCAGAGAGTCAGAGTTGGGAAGCAGTGGGCGAAACTCACTGGAAGAGAGAAGGAGACAAGGGGAGGCATTAGATTTGTGTTTACTTTGACTGAGATTATTGTATTATTGGAGCTGTATAGGGTCTTGTGTGTCTGGGGTTTGGGGGACTTAGTGGTGCCCCCTACTGGTGGCAATATTTATTTATGTACTCGCTTATTTATGTATGTATTTATTTAACAAGCTTCTGTAAAAAAGCCAAATTTCCCCCAGGGAACAAATACATTTCTATCTATCTGTTGTGGACACCGGGAGACACAACATCTCCTCAAACACCAAATACAGACAGACACAGACACAAGTTCCAGCACAACACAGGCTTTTATTTAGCTGTGGGAAACTCTTCCCAAACATTTCTCACCTGCAAAGCACAGTCACAGTAAGTACTGAGCACAAATAAAGCAGCACACAGCACTTTTCTTCTCTTCTTTCTCTCCTTCTGTCTTCACTCCTCCTCCAGCAAATTCCGTCTTCTCCCTCCCGACTCTGACTCTGAAGTAAGGCAGTCCCTTTTAAACTGCACCCGGAAACATTCCAGGTGTCCCTTCAGCATGATCTGGAAGTACTCCCCGATGTGGCGAAAGCCTGACATAGTAGAGCTCCGCTACTCCTGCAGCACCCCCTGGAGGCCCCCATGGAACCCAACAGGACAGTGCTGAACTCCAACTCCCATGAAGCAGTGTGGGAATCCGAGGCACAACTGCTGCCATCTTATGCCCTAGGCAAGGTAGTGCCCTGTACATGTCCACTCCCCCAGTCCTTCCATTATGGAGGTGTCCCGGCAGAGAAAGAGGCCCTGCCGTCCATCACACTATGTATTACAAACTTTTCTGTCACCCTAATGTTCCTACACTGCCCTCTCTGAATCTGCTATTCAGTTATCCAGTAATCTAAACACTTTCATGCAATAACTCTCAGAACCACAGGGTGATGTTGAAAATGTTTTATCACATGAACTGTAAATACAAATACATAGAAACATTACTAAGTACTTGTATAAACATCAGGTAAGTAAAGCAGCCTGTGCCTATGACTAGGAGCTCAACAAACTTGCACATTACAAATATAGAATTTGCTTTAACATTTCCTTGACTAAAAATTACTCAAATAAAATATATATAACAAGACAATCTAATAACTTACAGAGAATATTTTGACAAGGGTTATCTAAGAAGGATGGCGTAGGATAGTCTGAGAGAACAAACAACACACCACAGAGTCTGCTGCTGCACTCACATCCTATTCGCCCTACTTTCTGCCACACGCAGCAGCATTAAGTATTTTTGTACAACTCCAAGAGGTCATTAAACACCTACAACATAACTGGCAGTGCCAGAGCAGTTCCTTCAAAATCAGAAGCTTTTTAATAAAAATTACCAGGGTTAAAGGTATCAAAGGTAAATTTTTTAAATAAATCCATGATTTGGGTTAAACATCAATCTAAAAGAAGGTGTGTGTTAAAATAATGGAAAGGTGGTCAAGCTTCATGCAGGGACAATGCTCTGTTGTAGAAGGCTCTGTCTTTGTGTACTAATTTTCTCTGTCTTTGCATAGGCTTTCCCTGGTGCTGCAGTTTACATCTCCTCCCAAAGTCGTGCGCTTGAAAAGCTCCCACATATTTCAGAGGACACAGAGTACACACGCCTACATGTATGCAGAAAGCGGATGTTTGTTCTTTCACAGTAAAGCTGTTGCCACTTAGTTTTCACATGCACGTTTCTGTTTGGGGATGTCTGTCAAATGTCTATGAGAATTATTGCGCCTTTTTCGGAATGCTCATATCCAGTTTTAAAATGCGGATATCAAAATTCAAAGTGACAAATTTAACAATACTATGAAAAAATTTGAAAATGTTGACATCAAATTAAAAAATGATGATACACGTCATTTAAATTTTAACATCACGTCATCAGAGGGTGCCAGAAGTGACATCATCAGTGGGCGGACCAGTCTTAGCTGGTCTGCAGAGGGACAAAAGGAGAAAGGATCAGATGACAGCGACAATTTTAGCCTGTAAACCGATCTCTCTCTCTCTCTCTTTATATATATATATATATATAGAGATAGCCGGCCCGGACACAGACAGTCAGACACATTGACGTCACCCACAACACGTTTATTATACATATTTACAGTTCATAAAGTGCACCTCAAAACCCCCAAAGTCCTGGCCACAACACAAATGCCTTCACTCTTCAGGCCGCCTCCTCCCAGACCTTGTCTTCCTCACTCCCGACTCTAGCCCTTGTCTGAAGGGAGACGGCCCCTTTTATAAGCACCCAGATGTGCTCCAGGTGTGCTCCGGCAATCTCCCACCGACATGCCCCAGTGTGGCGGAAGTGCCCCCTGCATCCTCGGAAGCACTCTGGGTGTCCCTGCTCTTCTTCCCCACAGCACTTCCGGGTGTGGCGGAAGTGCTGAGGTCCAGGGTCCCCAAGGCATTGGGGTGCCCCCTGGCGGTGACCACATGCCCCTACAGGGTCGAGCTTCAAAGCTCTGTACCTGTGGTTCCCATAGCAACAAGGGTGGTCGCCCCCATGTGGTCTGAGGTGGGCGTAAGCGGTCTTCCAGTCCTCCGAGGCATCCCGGCCGGGTCCCCCCCCCCAGGCATCTGCCACAATATATATACAGTTGTACTTGAAAGTTTGTGAACCCTTTAGAATTTTCTATATTTCTGCATAAATATGACCTAAAACATCATCAGATTTTCACTCAAGTCCTAAAAGTAGATAAAGAGAAACCAGTTAAACAATGAGACAAAAATATTATACTTGGTCATTTATTTATTAAGGAAAGTGATCAAATATTACATATTTGTGAGTGGCAAAAGTATGTGAACCTTTGCTTTTAGTATCTGGTGTGACCCCCCTTTGCAGCAATAATTGCAACTAAATGTTTCTGGTAACTTTTGATCATTCCTGCACACTGGCTTGGAGGAATTTTAGCCCATTCCTCCATACAGAACAGCTTCAACTCTGGGATGTTGGTGGGTTTCCTCACATTAACTGCTCGCTTCAGGTCCTTCCACAACATTTTGATTGGATTAAGGTCAGGACTTTGACTTGGCCATTCCAAAACAATAACTTTATTCTTCTTTAACCATTCTTTGGTAGAACGACTTGTGTGCTTAGGGTCACTGTCTTGCTGCATGACCCACCTTCTCTTTAGATTCAGTTCATGGACAGATGTCCTGACATTTTCAGATATAATTCAGAATTCATTGTTCCATCAATGAAGGCAAGCAGTCCTGGCCCTGATGCAGCAAAACAGGCCCAAACCATGATACTGCCACCACCATGTTTCACAGATGGGATAAGGTTCTTATGTTGGAATGCAGTGTTTTCCTTTCTCCAAACATAACGCTTTTCATTTAAACCAAAAAGTTCTATTTTGGTCTCATCCATCCACAAAACATTCTTCCAATAGTCTTCTGGTTTGTCCACGTGATCTTCATCAAACTGCAGACGAGCAGTAGTGTTTTTTTTTGGAGAGCAGTGGCTTGCTACTTGCAACCCTGCCATGCACACCATTGTTGTTCAGTGTTCTCCTGATGGTGGACTCATGAACATGAACATTAGCCAATGTGAGAGAGGCCTTCAGTTGCTTAGAAGTTACCCTGGGGTCTTTTGTGACCTCACCGACTATTACACACCTTCTCTTGGAGTGATCTTTGTTGGTCGACCAGTCCTGGGGAGGGTAACAATGGTCTTGAATTTCCTCCATTTGTACACAATCTGTCTGACTGTGGATTGGTGGAGTCCAAACTCTTTAAAGATGGTTTTGTAACCTTTTCCAGCCTGATGAGTATCAACAACTCTTTTTCTGAGGTCCTCAGAAATATCCTTTGTTCATGCCATGAACTGGTATATGAACTTCTACCACTTTCTTTTATGTGGAATTGCTCCCTGGACACTTTTTACTATTTTTACTACTTGACATGGATTTTTACACTCCGAGAATCGCCTATTCAAGTAGTCAGCTTAAAGCACTGAGAAGAAATGCTCATGCCGGTGTGGTTCCTTATTTAACTGACGAGGTAAGAAGACGATATCGGGGCAGCCGAGCCGGCGCAAAGATAAAAGATAAGATTAAATCGAGACAACTTGAGAGAAAATGGCGTTATAAACCGTCGGTGCCTTCTGTGATCCTGGGAAATGTGAACTCACTACCAAATAAGATCGACGAACTGGCTGCGCTGGTGAAAAATGTCAGAACCTACAGAGAATGCAGCTTGCTGTGTTTTAGTGAAACGTGGCTAACAACTACCATCCCAGATGCTAACGTGGAGCTACCCGGGTTTAGCACAGTTAGAGCGGACAGAGACGCAAGTACCTGCGGGAAGAAGAAAGGAGGAGGACTCGCTCTCTATGTCAATACAAAGTGGTGCAACTCAGGACATGTAAACGTTAAAATCTCCAATTCCTGCAGGGACATCGAACTGTTGGCCGTAAGTTTGCGTCCCTATTACTTGCCCAGAGAGTTTGGACACGTGATTGTTGTTATTGTTTACGTCCCCCCTCAAGCGAACGCGGAGATAGCGAGTGACATCATCCATTCCGCAGTTGCTAAGTTACAAACGCAGCACCCTGAGGCACTTGTGCTAATCGCTGGAGACTTTAACCATGTAACGCTGGACAAAACATTACCTGCCTTCTCCCAGTTTGTGGATTGTAACACCAGGGAAAACAGGACTATCGACCTACTGTATGCAAACGTTAAAGACGCATACAGCGCCACCCCGCTGCCTGCGCTTGGGAAAGCAGATCATAACCTGGTTCTGCTTCATCCTCAATACAAACCAAGAGTGAGGGCCCTAACTACAACCACACGCTCATTCAGGAAGTGGTCCCCTGAGGCAGAGCAGGCTCTGAGAGACTGCTTTGGAACTACAGACTGGGATATATTCCTGGGGTCACATAGTGAGAACATTGAAGAGGCTGTTGAATGCACAACTGATTACATCAACTTCTGTATGGACATTGTAGTTCCAGTAAGAACAGTACGCTGCTATGCTAACAACAAGCCATGGGTTACAAGTGACATCAAGGGCCTTTTGAACCAGAAGAAAAGGGCTTTTAAAGGTGGTGATCAGCATGAGCTCAAGCGCGTGCAGAAGGAACTCCGAGTCCAACTCGGGGCGGCGAAAGAGCAGTACAGGAGAAAGCTGGAGCAGAAGTTGCAGAACAACAGCATGAAGGAAGTGTGGGATGGGATGAAGATTATCACTGGCTGCAGCTCGAAGCGGGGTGCCGCCATCGAGACAGACATGGAGAGAGCAAACCAAATGAACAACTTCTTTAATAGGTTTGATCACCCTAACCCACTCTCACCTCGGAGTACTGCATCCTCCAACCATCCTTCTGCTGATACCAGCATAGGTGAGACATCCCCACCCACAATTACAGCAGCCCATGTGAGGAGAGAGCTGAGAAGACTTCGTGCCAGCAAAGCAGCAGGTCCAGATGGTGTATCGCCACGACTGCTGAAGGCCTGTGCGTTGGAACTGGGGAGTCCTCTACAGCGCATCTTCAACCTGAGCCTGGAACAGGGGAGAGTCCCAAGGCTTTGGAAAACATCTTGTATCACCCCTGTCCCAAAGGTATCATGTCCTAGTGAGCTGAATGACTTCCGGCCTGTTGCTCTGACGTCACATCTGATGAAGACCATGGAGCGTCTGCTGCTTCACCACCTGAGGCCACAGGTCCGCCACACCCTCGACCCTCTGCAGTTCGCATACCAGGAGAAGGTGGGAGCGGAGGATGCCATCATCTATATGCTACACCGATCCCTCTCCCACCTGGACAGAGGCAGTGGTGCTGTAAGAATTATGTTTTTGGACTTCTCTAGCGCCTTCAACACCATCCAACCTCTGCTCCTTGGAGACAAGCTGACTGAGATGGGAGTAGACTCACACCTGGTGGCATGGATTGTGGACTATCTTACAGACAGACCTCAATACGTGCATCTTGGGAACTGCAGGTCTGACATTGTGTTCAGCAATACAGGGGCGCCGCAGGGGACTGTACTTTCTCCGGTCCTGTTCAATCTATATACATCAGACTTCCAATATGACTCAGAGTCCTGTCATGTGCAAAAGTTCGCTGATGACACTGCTATTGTGGGCTGCATCAGGAGTGGGCAGGAGGAGGAGTACAGGATGCTAATCAAAGACTTTGTTAAATGGTGCGACTCAAACCACTTACATCTTAACACCAGCAAAACCAAGGAGCTGGTGGTGGATTTTAGGAGGCCCAGGCCCCTCATGGACCCTGTGAT
>JANRMT010062828.1:1497660-1651600 GCA_026402145.1 Polypterus bichir lapradei | reverse complement strand
ATATATATATATATATATAAATAATAATAAAATAGCAATGATAGAGGTTAACAATATATATTAAACTTGGGACTACAATGAAATTCCAATCTGGTAACTGCCACATAGTCCACCAAGGCTTATGTGATTGTTCTTGTGTTGGTCTTTTTCCGCTCAGTCGTCCACTAAGAGTGAATACAACTCATATACATGAGGGCACCAAAATGTTGTAAGGGATTAGGGCTTCTAAAGGTCTTAATCTGGCCCTGGGTCAGAGGCGCATTACAGCTGAACACCAAAGATGTCCAAACAAAACTGTAAATTTAAAGACTAATTAAAAATATACATCTCTGTTTTTGTGACCTGTTTTTGCTGCTAATTAACTCTTTGCCTTAATTTTAATTGAAGCACAACTTAAGACTCAGGCCCCTTAATTATTTCTTTTTTCCTTAATTAGCAACCAAACAATATTAAGACACAAACCAACACATAAACAACAACCTGCGTCCATCACACAATAACTGGAAATGAAGAAAGGTGAAGGCCTCAGTAATGTTGTTTTGCTCAGGTCCACAAAACATTTTGACAGAGTGAGTGCCATGGAATGAAATAAGTGGTTTAATTACTAACAAGAATTGGCTTCAAATTAAGAAATTGAATGAAGTGAAGTTGGTTGGAGTTTGAGTTGTTCACCTGTTGGCTCACTTTACATCAAAGTGAGGGAAAAAAGAATTCAATAATCAGAGTCTCAAGAAAAGTCGATTAAAATAAAGGGAAATAGTTAATTAGTAGCAAAAACTGGTCACTAATTAAGAAAAGAAAATAAAAACTTGAGCCACAGTAACTCTCCAAGACCCAGGTGGGAGAACCCTGATCTAGACAGTTATCACAAAAAAGAAGCTGGAGAGAGAAAACACTAAAAATGAGTTTGAATAACTTTCACTGCTGATAGTGTGGTGTTTTCGTACAATAAAAATTTAATACGATGGTAGAATGTTTCGATGCTTAGAAAGCGGGATAAAAGGTTTAAAAACCTCAGAACAACGCCGTGTCTCGGTGTTTGTCTACAACAGCGATTCTCAACCTTTTTCTCCTTGTGAACCCCTTCAAAAAACCGGAATAAATTGGCGAACCCCCTCTGTAGGTTTATCCTTGTACGTTGGATGTTTTGTTTCAATGTGTCTACGAAGAAGTGATGGTTTAAAACTGCTGTTGGCAAGGACTTCATTACAAATTACACGTTGCGGTTTAGATTCTGACTCATCCCCGATAAAATAAAAACCCATTCGTAAATAGTCGCTGTCATATTTTCGTTTCTTCTCTTTTGTCTTACTATGTTCGCCTATTTTTTTTCCTTGCTTTCAGTCTGAACACACGGTAGCTCACTACAACTTTCAGTATTGTCACCCTGTGTTGGTACCAAATCAGGGACTGAAGTAGAAGAAGAAGCAATTGATTGCTCGTCCAACTTTATGTCAGACTTGATAAAACTTACCCGTTTTTAACCATCGATCCATAATAAAATTACGGAGTAATAATTATTCACTTTCACGTTCGACGTGCGCATGTTTAAGTAAAAAGTCTTTATCGTAATTTATTTACACACACTATGCACTACTAATTTATCTTACTAAAATCACTCGTGGCTCTTAAGTGCCTCTTACGATTCAATTCGAGTCTACTCTCCCTTGTCTGATCGCGGCGTGTTTATACCAGCAGACGTTATTCTCGTTCTTTCGAGCGCATTCGGGGTTCTCGGTTCGCTGAATTGGAAGTTTCCGGATCATACGAGAATGTACACGCATCGCCGGCGGCGTAGCGTCTCATCGCGTTACAGATTGTAACCTGTTGCGACTCGACAATTTTACGGATTCTTCCGTCGCAAGGCGTAAGTGACTGAGGTAATATTCATGAATTTGACATTTAATTGATTTGTTGACCCATTTTTATTATTGTATTATTAATAGTACTGTGAATATATTTGCCTACATTTAATATTTCGTTATATTTTTTACTTTTGGGATTTAAAGTTCCGCCATTACAATAAGTTTTTCGCGAACCCCTTTTATAAAGCACGCGAGGAATCACTGGTCCACAACGATCCAGCTATATAGCCAAGATTGCAAGCTCTGCCATCTGCGTGTGAGTGTGCAGATGTATGGAAGTTTTTCGAGGGGTTTTCCTCTTACCAGAAACTTAAGACCGGCTTGACATTGAAGGACAGTTTCGGTGTAGCGCAAAATGTTCGTGAGTGGACAGATAAAAATGTGAATAAACAATTATATACTAGTCCTACTAGTACACTAACTGTATATGTAAAGGAAATAAAAAAACTATGTGGGCGACTAAGGCAAACGGTTGCAGAAATAAACTCATCCATAAATGTGACTCGAAAAATTATATAATAACTTAATTGAAGCATGGCCAACTTATGATTTTTTATGGCTATTCTTGGGCTTATGCGGTATTTCATGAACCGATTATTTCGAGAGGAAAACTAAGAAATTCTTTAGTAGATTGAGTAAAACTCGCAGTGGCAAGCAGGATGGAATGGGGCGGGTATCTCTAGAGTGAATCTCTCCGTCCCGCCCACATCTAACCACGCGAACGAGGATAACGTTATATGGGCGGGACTGAAAGTATAACCCTTCCCCGTCTATCCATTCCCCTACGTGTCCGAAAGCCTAGCCCCGCCCTTTTATGTTAACTTACCTGAGCTCCGTCCGCCTCAACCCACGTCCCGCTGCGGGGATATTTCGTCTGGTAGTGCAACGTGCGAGAACATTGTGTGGGGCTGGGAAAACGGGATGCTTTTAAAAAAGAAAAAAAGTTAACGAATTAATAATTAATGTTTTACATTGGGAACTGACAGGAAGAGACAATGCATGTAGAAAAAACGTGGTATGAACAGCCTGTGCGAAGGAGAAAGACAAGGTTATACGTGAACTTAGAAATATGGATTACAAGATCACCAGAGGCAGTTGTGCATTATGTACAAGCCCATTTAACTTTCAGACCCGCCTATTCAAATTTAGAGCTGAGGTGGGTTAGGCTTTTAAAAAGTGTATTTCGTTCAGCTGCTCTTAGAAAACAAAATGACCAATAGGCTAAATGCGACAAATTAACGTTATTTCAACATAACCAGTTTGTTGCTGTTTTCTACGTTGAATCCGATCTTGTTAAGACGGCGAATAACTAACTCAATAAACGTACTGAAGACTACGTTAAAATTTCTAAAGTAAACGGTAATTAGAAGAATCATAGAAAGTAGGCAGAAAAACGACACGTATGCTTTCTTCTTCTTTCGGCTGCTCCCATTTAGGTGACGCCACAGCGGATCATCGGTATCCATCTAAGTCTTTTACATTATTTTCTGCCACACCGACTGCCTTCACGTTCTCCCTCACCGCATTCATAAACCTCCAGTTTGGCTTTCCTATACAGTATGCGTGAATATTAAATCCATGTATGATTTTATTTTCTGACGCAGTATGCCTGATCTGCGGGAATTTACTATCCAAAAAATATACGTAATTTAATTACGGACAATAAGCTGCTCTCATCTTGTACAAAAAATAGCACCACTTATGAACAGCGGTTCCATGGTGTAATGGTTAGCACTCTGGACTCTGAATCCAGCGATCCGAGTTCAAATCTCGGTGGAACCTGACTTTTCTTTTTTGTTTGTGCTCGTTTTCGGCTCAGTGCATTTGTAGTTAATCCGAACACGCATTAATCCACAAATGCGAGATTCAAGTTTATTTCTTCGAATATATACACAACAGAGGCCTTTATTGGCACAGCATGTAAAACATATTCCATATGGGGCATACTAATAGAGGCAAAACATGTACAGTATATACTATATACTTAAAATACAAGATTTTTTCAGTATTATTTTACTTTTTCTAAAGCAAAAATTAAACTATACACATAATGTCTATAGTATATTGAAAATTAGTGGAACAATTAAACGTACAAATAATTGATCGCGAATTAAAACGTGTCTAGTATTTTTTTTCCCATTAGAGGGCAGTATACTTTGAAGATGTTTAAATCAAATACCGTGCGGTGATCAATCTTTTACAACATACTAACTTATCTTAACGTGGGTCAAGATTAATTTGCTCATGTACTGCAATAAAGATTCATATGGTAAGGTACAGGGGGAAAATATACTAAAAAGAGCCCATCGTTTCACAACACATCACCTTTAAGTGACAACTGATAGTCGTTTACTTTTCGGCTTCTAGCTCAATGACCCATAATAGAGTCCAGGCGCACGGAGTTCTAAGCATTAACAATAAGGGACCTTTATTTATCAGCCGGCAAAAGTAAAAATAATTTCCAACTTACAGCAATTAAACACAATAATTTTTGTATAAGTCTGGAAAAAGCTGCCCAACTTCGCCATCGCAGAACACTTGTTGAAACCAACCGCCCTGATCGAAATGGGCCAGTTGTGTTAATATCGCTATTTATTTATATTAATATGCTTATGATTTTGATGTGAAAAGAAATGTCTTATATAAATTTGTGTATATAATATAAACTCAAAAGTATTGTGGTAACTGGTACCTCGTTTATATCTGGATCCTGGTCAGCATTCATCGATGCTGGGATCGGCTCCTCCAGCTGGCATACTATATTGGAGTAGGTTCTGAATAAATATGAATTAGTGAATGCCAAAATGCTGGGTAGTGAATGTCCATATGTTTGGGACTGTGTTGGTATCCCATTCAGAGATGGTTTCTGTCTTCAGCCAAATGCTATGGTTTTGCAGGGAGGGTCCAAGGCATGCTGCTAGATTTGTGAATTATTATTTAGTCCAATGTGTGTGTGTGACATAGAGTTTTTGTGTGTATACTATTGTAACAGTCCCAGTTCTACTGAACCAAACATGCAGTCCTCAGTCTCAACATGATCCAAAATAAAAGAAAAGTAATCCTTTTGTCTTAGCCCAACATCCTGATTTTAAGGCAACATTCCAGCCATCACTAATTCCTAAAGGATTCGTTATTGTGTTTCCATAGATGGCTTCCAAGACAGTTGGTGTAGCTACAGGAAAAAGATCATATGCTTCCCACAGATAGTATCCCTGATAGGAAAACTCATAGAACGCAAGTGTCAGACATAGAGAGATTCATCTGTTTATGACCTGGAAACCCCTACAACTGTTCACAGCCAGCCTTTACAGCCCACTTATGTAAAAGACATCGGTCTCATTTCCCTTAACTAGATGCAGCCAGCCTTCGTTACATAATGCACTGCCAACTGGGCGTGCAATCTGCCGCACTGTATATGCACTGTGTGTGCCCTACAGTAGACTGTCATTCTGTCCAAGGCTGATTCTTACAGCGTATCCGGCTCAGAAAATGATAAATCAGACTATTTAGATTTTAAAATGTTTAAAAATTCCTAGTAAACCTGTTAGCCAACAACCTTAAAATCATTCTACATACAACTACAAAGTCTGATAAAAATGTCTCAAAAACTTTATGACACTTGTGATCTTCAGAAATTGATCACAAGTGTCCATAAAATAATACAAAAATTTAAAAGTTTAAATTCTGGATTAAAGTTATATCTAAAAGCTCTCCATATTATAAATAAAATTAAGTGAAATCCAAACTAGCCAATGTCAACTTTGGCATATTTTAAAAAAAAGTTTTTCACAAAGAATGAGATTTACAAGCAAGGAACAGGGCATGGTGTCAGGAGTGGCTCACTGTGTCATATTTCCTATATTCAGGTTGAGGCAATAATAAATAATAAAGTCTTCTTATGAGAAGAATAAGCTGAAATAGATTTTAATTTTTACAATGTATGTTTCAGGAGTGTATTGTGGAATGCCTTCAATTAACAAGCAAATGACAAAAATATAATGCATTCAGGAAAGCAGCCTCCACCCAGCAGTGTAGTAAAAGATCCTTTAAAAAGACCTGTGATGCACTTTCTGAGCTAACAGCTGGCTTCACAATTATAAAAGATAATAACAGATACTAATTAGTGAACTAGCAGTTATCACAAACCATGTGCAGTGTGTAGCCCCATAGCGATGGTGTTGTGCTGACGAAAGATGAATCCAGAGTGCTGGTTCCTAAAAGCACAGAAAAATCACAAAGCATGTTGGTCCAACCTGCAAGTAAGAATTTCACTGTATTCTGTACACATGACAATACTACTACTACTACTACAATTGCTACAGCTATACTCCCAGTAAAGACTTTCTTCACAGTACATTTGCACCTTGTAATATACTTAGATTTTTTTTTTTTTGTAAGGAAGTATGCAGTGTCCTCCATAATGTTTGGGACAAAGACACATCTCTCCTTGATTTGCCCCTCTGCTTCACAGTTTAAAATTGCAGATCAAACAGTTTAGACATGATTAGAGTACATATTGCAGACTTTAATTTAAGAGGATTTGCATACATTTCGGTCACACAACACTTTTTCCCCATTTCAGGCCACTATAATATTTAGGACACAGCAATGGCAGGTCTATTAAAGCTGACATATTTAGGACTTTGTCTCATAGCCCTTACATGCAATGACCGCACAAAGTCTGTGATTCATTGACATCACCAGGTGCTGAGGGTCTTCTCTGGTAATGCTCTGCCAAGCCTCTAATGTAGCCATCTTCAGCTCCTGCTTGTTTCAGGGGCTTGTCCCCTTAAGTTTTCTCTTCAGCATATGGAAGGCCTGCTCAATTGGATTAAAATCAGGTGACTGGATTGGCCATTGAGGAACTTCCTATTTTTTAGCTTTGATAAACTCCTGTGTTGTCTCAGAAGTATGTTTGGATCATCATCTTGTATAATGAATAGTCTTCCAATAAGTTTGGAGGCATTTACTGGAACCTGGGCAGATCAGATGTTACTCTACACCTCAGAATTCATTGTGCCACTGCTGTCAGCAGTTCCATCATCAATAAAGAGAAGTATACCAGGACCTGTGGGAGCCATACATGCACAAGCTACAACACCCCCACCACCATGTTTGGATCTTGGGCGGTTCCTTTTGGTCTCCACACTTTGTTTTTGCCATCACTCTGATCAGGTTAATCTTTGACTCGTCTGTCCACAGGACCTTTTCCCAAAATTCTACAGGCTCTTCTAAGTCCTTTTTCACAAACTGTAATCTGTCCATCCTGTTTGTGTGGTTAACTAGTGGTTTGCATGCATCTTGCAGTGTGGTCTCTTTATTTCTATTATTGAAGACTTCTGCAGATTATTGTCTCTGATACGTCCGATTCTGCCCCCTGAAAAATGTTTCTGGTCTGTCAGACAGGCATTTAATGCTTTTTCTTTACCATAGTGAGAATTCTTCTGTCATCAGCAGTGAGGGTCTTCCTTGGCCTACCATCCCTTTGTGATCACTTCTTATTAATATTCCAGACAGTTGATTGAGGTCATCCTAAGATTTTACTGATGTCTCAAATGGTTTTATTCATGTTTTTCTGCCTCATAATGGCTTCTTTGACTTTCATTGGCACAGCTCTTCTCCTCGTAGAAGCAAACCGAGGTATTTTATGAAGCCATAAAACACATCTGAGGAATCACAAACACTTGTGACACCAATTGTCCCAAACATTATTGAGCCCTGAAATTGGGGACCCATGTATAAAATGTGTTGTTATTTCTGCATGGTGTGACTGAAATGTATGCAAATCTCCTTAAACTAAAGTCTGCAATGTGGACTTGAATCAAGTCTGAATTGTTTGATTTGTAATTTTAAACTGTGGTGTAGAGAGGTACATCAAGGAGAAATTGTGTTTTTCCCAAACAATATGGAGGGCACTCTGTGTTTATTTTCATTAAAGGGTGCAGGTGTATTCATTTGATTGATTCAGTTTATTAACTAGAAGTCACCCTGCACTTTCACCAATACTCAGCTCTTATATGCCACTGACTAGCCATACTTTGAGTATCTGCATATTTGACTGAGCATTTTTACTTTATTTGTATTGGATTTGCTAGATGCAATTGAAACTGATGGATTGATTGATAACATTTAAATGCTGGCTCCTTTATTTACAGACGCTAGGCCATTAACCTTATAGCTTTTATGTCTGCTCTCCTGTTCTGTTTACAGTCATCCAATTGAGCTCCATCCATTTGATTATGTCTTCATGTCTACTGACTATTAAACCTGGCATTATCGATTCTGTTAGTGAACAAAACAATTGATCAAGTCCTTGAGCACAGGGCCTTAACACCCTTCTAGCCCCACTCAATCAAAAAGAGTACATAGGTAGGTCCTCAAGAGATGGTGAAGATCTGGTGAGCAGTGAAGATGTCTGTCTGTTTTGGTTTGATTTGTTCAGCACAGAGTCAGAGAGTTGCAAGCCAATCTCAGCTGCAATGGGTCCAGGACTTTTAAGAACAAGTCCAAGATAGAATCGCAGTATCTTGAAACCAGACTCTGTATACTCATTTATTTCTATACAAATACTAACATGCATGTAATATGCATAATATGCTTATCGGGTAAATCGGCATATTAATTCTGTTAGACTGTAGCGCAGCATTTAAAACTGCCAAGCATGGTTTTCTACTGACCAAAATGGAGAACATGCTGGGTATCTCTGGCACTGCCCTACATTAGTTTTAGTCCTATCTGACTGATAGGCAAGAGTTTGTTAGTCTTGGCCACAGCAGGTCCAGCTCAGTGTCAGTCACACAAGGAGTCCCTCAAGGCTCTGTCCTTGGCCCCCTGCTGTTCAGTATCTACATGCCTGGCTATATTATTTGTAGCTTTAGACTGGGCTATCATTTTTATGCAGTTGTTACTTAGGTGTCTTTCACTGTTGAAAGTGGAAGTTCATCAAAGTTGGCTCAGTTCATAACTTTGCTTCAGTACAATTAATAATGGATGGAACATAACTGCTTAATATTAAACTGCAACAAAACCAAAGTCAATCTAATTGGCATTAAAGTTCAACTTAAGAAAATGAGATCCTTTAAAATCATCCTATCTTCCTCTTCTGCAAGGAATCTTGGTGCCTTTTTTGATTTCCCCCTTTTCTTATTCTGCTCACATAAATCACAATCAATAAACTTTCTTATTTCCACCTCTGTAACATATCCAATGTTCACTTACTCCTCTCCTTTTCTGATGCTGAGAAACATTCCCATGCTTTTATTACTTCCTGCATAGACTACTGCAGCTCCCTGTTGGCAGTTGCCCCTTGTAATCTTTTATTACAGCTCCAGTTGGTCCAAAACTCTACTGCAAGAGTCTATGCAGAGAGCGAGCACATCATACCCACCCTGATTCACCTTCAGTGGCTCCCTGTGTCCTATAGAATTGAGTATAAAATTATATTACAAACCTATTTGGTTTTAAATGGCATTGTATTGGACGAAATCAGTAACCTCCACCATCACTATACTCCTGTTCGCTCATTAAGGTCCACTGATTCTGGCAAACCTGATGTGTCCCATACTAGCCTGCACTCTATGGTTGATGGAGCATTCGCCTCTATTGCACACAGACCTTGGAATGTCATTTCATTTTTTAACCTACCTAATTTTGACTAGGACTGCAAAAGGCTGGAGCCTATTCCAACAAGAACATGGCACAAGGCAGGAACAAACCCTGGACAGGATGCCAGTCCATTACAAAGCAAACACACACACACAAACTAGGCCCAATTTAACATTGCCAATTTACCTAACCTGCATGTTTTTGGACAGTGAGAAGAAACCTGAGGACCCAGAGGAAACCCACATAGACATGAGGAGAACATGCAAACTCCACACAGGGAGGACCCAGGATGCAAACCCTTGTTTCCTTACTCCAAGGCAGGAGCACGACCACTGCAGCACCATGCCCTCCTCCAGACTTTGGAATGCCACGTTGCTTTGTCAAGGTACTCAGGATGATTTTTGTTTGTATCTCAAATTATGGTATTTGTTCAGGGTTTTCTTGTAGTATTTGTATTTTATTCAGTTTATTGTGTCTTATTATAATTCAAAGCTTTGTATTTATCACTATTTTGCATTTTATGCTATTATTTTGTTATCCAATAATGTATATTTAATCTTTTTTCAGCTTTTTTCCCAGATGTTCATTTTGAATTTCTGTGAAGTGCTTTGAGCATGGCAAAGGTGCTATATAAATAAAATGTTTTATTAATATTATGATTTTTTTTTAAATAACATTATAGTAATTGAATTATCAATGTGCTTTGAACAAAGACTACCATTATGTGTGTTGAGCTGGTTATAAATTGAGTGTAGCTTTAACATTAGCAAAATTGAGTTTTTGAGTCTATTTTAGTGTGTGGTGTAAAAAAAGAGCTTGAACAAATGTCAGTTTGTACTTTAGCAGCCTTACACCTTGAAGAAACAGCTTTGTCCTTGTGCCTGAAATATTTAATTTTATTTTCTGAATGCTTCACTGCATTCACATTGGTCTTCACAGATGCAGTACCATTTATTTACTTGATATGAAAAATGTAGTTTTACTAGACCATCGCAAATAAAACCAATAAATCTAGACAATTATAAGTAAAGACATAGATAGATAGATAGATAGATAAACATAGAGACAGACAGGAAACAAGCCACTTCATGGTAACATTTCTATTGTTTTATTTTTGAGGCCTTATCAGTCATTAGTTTGTGAAGCATCTATTGTATTCACTATCCAATGGCATTAGTTTAATGCTCTAATTACTTCCGTTAATATTAACCTCACTTTTTTAGTATTTAGAGTATTTAGGATACATCTCATTAAAAGGATGTATTTATCCACAATTTCTTGGGGTTTAATTTACAACAGGAGGCATGCCATCTATTTCTGTCCAGCTCTTTATAGGGAAACTTATCTCACTGGCTTGCTACATGTACTCTCAGTCAGTATTTTTATATATTTTGGTGAAATAAAATACAACATTCTATTTTTCAGATCCAGTAGCATTTGTATTTATTGTAATGTCTTTGTTTTATTGATCTAGGCTTGCACTTTGTTTCATATGCTGGCCAGGCTTTCAGAGCTCTGTAGTGAAGTAGAAGAATTTAGCAGAAGGTTGCCTCTAATCATTGGTTTCCTGTGCTCCTGTCGCAAGGATTTTACTGTATTTTAAACAAAATGTTTCTGGTTGGGAATGGATAGTGTCTAGCTCTTCTGCCATCTGTTCTTAGAATACAAAAAGAGCATTAAAACAATACTTTTTCATACAGTATATTCAATGACACATTGATCCAGCATTCACCATTTTTGTTGCAAAAAACTGATAATCCCATAGATGTAATAACTGGTGGCAATTCTTTTATCCAGAAAGACTTCAATAAAAAAAAAACTTCCTGTGGCCAGTGATGAATTTCACATTATTGACTTGGGTATTACAAGAATTTTGGCTACCTGATACTTTTTGTTGGACAGTAGAGCACAGTAGAAAAGAACGGGGGATGTGGTCAAGTTTGCCTCTGATCAACACCTTCATACACTCCTGTCAGAGGATTTTACCATATTTAAAGAAAAATAGTTTCTACACATTCTTTATGCATTTCAGATTTTGCCACTTTTCATTTAGGTTTAGGCTTTAGGCTTAGACATAAAATGCCTTTTTCTTTAGCTGTTCCTTTGTAGTTTTATGGTGGTCTCTTAAATACTGCAGCTAGAAAATACCAGAGACACCTGCTGATCACTAGTAAATTTTATAACTGATTTTTATACATTTTGTGTTACTCTACACTCTAACATCTCCATTGCCACACAGATTTTTATATTCTAGATTGTGATGACTTCACCACTGTTTTTCTCCAGAAGGAAACAATCCTCAGGATGTTTTTGCTCAAAATTTTAATTAACCTGGTCCTGTTTTTCGTTTGGAAGGAAACATTTCTCAGGATATTTTTATTCCAGATGGTGATGCCTCCACCCATTTTTTTTTCCTTCTTTATCCAGAAGGAAACTTTTGCCGTGATGCTTTTGTTTCAGAGGGTGACAAATCTGTCCCAGTTACTTTGTTTGGAGGGTAATACATCCCCAAATGTTTTTGTGGCAGATTATGAGTGTTTTGCTCCTGTTTTGAGTTCAGACAGACCCATTTTAAAGAGTGAAGGTTTACCATTAGTATGCAGTATTTAGTATATTTAATTCATGATATCATTGGTTTTGAATCTGGGCTTGTCAGCCACTTTTACTTCCAAAAGGCTGTGACTCTTTTGAGTCTATGCAGCATACATTACAAGGTACTCCAAGGCAGGCAGATGCGGATGGATTGGTAATACAGTAATTATTAAAGGACCTTTCCATTAGCAGAGTTGCAAGATGCAGATTTATCCATTCCTTTACAGTTTTCATGTACTTTATAAACAAGAGCAATGTTGCAGTTTTTTTTCCCTCATTCACCTCAATTTTGGTGCTCCTCTCAAATAGTTGTACAAAAGTGGTCTGTCTTGAAGACGTGCCTTAGATGAGAATAGCGTCATGTCATATACTTGAATACACCTTTCATCACAACATCTAAATGCTCAATATCTCTAGTTACACTGTCTATGTAGAGTTTGTCGCTGGCCACAACTTCATGACAACCGCAATTACCTGCCATATACTTCGTCTGCTGCTTGTACTCCTTTTTTGCAGATGGCTTTTAAGCTGTATCTATTCTGACCATGTCACCTTGCTAGAGGTGTAGCAACAGGACAGGTAAGGCAGACAATGGGACCCTGAATTAGGGAGGGGGCCTCGGAAGATATCCATGTACATACTAACTGCTTCAACTAAACTGCGGGAATCGCCCTTGGAGCACAGCATCAACCCACTACAATGACACAATCAGAAGCCCCCCTAAGTGTGACCCCTATTTCTATCATGAGAATGTTTGTGATAAATGTTACTTTTTTACTAACATTAAATGTAATCAGAGCCATTTTCATAAATCATGAACAGGATTTACATGTCTGAAAGTAGTAAAAAGGCTTTAGACAGCAATTTTGAAAGTTACAGTAATATGATTGTGTTTTTAATTTCTATTATGTGCACTATTTTATTTTTGAAATATTACAATGTGCAATTTATATTTATTTCTTGTAACATGTGCAGCTTGCATTTATTTGCATTTTATGCACTTTTCACTTATTCTATACAAGAGTTGTATTTATTATAGTGTTTAATTTATATAATGTTTTTTCATAAAATTAAAATAAAGGATTTGTGTTTATTAAATTCTTCCTGTTGATCTAATTAATTTAGACTTTGCATAAAATAATGGGTAATAAATTTTACCATATTGGGACTCATAGGAGAGTGAGTTGGAAGGCCCCACACACTCTTAAAAATAAAGGTTCTTCAGAGCGATGTCATAGGGTAATAACTTTTTTTTTCCAAAAAGACATTTGCACATGAAATGTCCTGCTAGGTAACCCATCATACATCAAAGATTTCAGGTTTCTTCTAAATATTAGCAGGTTTTTCAAAGCACAATGTATGGACATCATATGCAATGAACCCATACCAGAATGAAATGGTGCTTTGTCAAGCAATCATTCTATGAAGAACCTCACAACTGTTATTTGTAAGAGTGGAGAGTTTTTTGCCTAGGGCCCCAAGAATCCCTAGAATCACCTGTGCTCCTCATCCTCTATGTGACAGTGTTAGTGATCTGATACCATCTTTTAATAATCTTGTAAGACACTACCACTACCACAGTTTCAAACACACACTGTCCCAGACGCATTTGATTCTTGATTGCCGAAATCGAAATAAAAGGGCTGGGCTGATCACATAGCAGCATTGCACTTTGCTTTTGGAGTATGGTTTGCTCGATAACCACTCTTGAAATTACTGAAACTGCTTAGAATGTTATTAATTTGTACATCGACAGAACCTTTACAGTGGAGGCCTAAATCTTTAGAAAAGGTTCTATAACACTCTTAACCATCATGAGCATCACCAGCATTTTTCTGAGGTTTCCACAAATGTAATGTGATATGGCCATGGCTCCACAAACCTGTTGTGGAAAATAAGTCTTTATAAGGGAAGGCCTCTTAAATACAGATACTGTATCTCATTGGTTACGGCTCCAATTGCTGCCTTAATTGCTCTGCTCAAATTGCTTCCTTAACAGATCAGATTACCATACCACTGAGTGTAGCACTGAGGCCAGTGGGAGTTGTTAAGAGTTTCAGGGGCTGGATTCTTCAGCCTCACTCTACAGTCAGATACCACCCACTGAATGGCCAGCACTGCTGAATAGTTTGGATTTTGAGGAAATTAAAGGGTTGGTATAGGAATGAAGCAATTTTACTTTAAACATGGATTAGAAAAACTGAGTCGCACAGCTGCAAGAAGGAGACATGTCTGTGAACAAACGACAGTAATCCATACAGGCAAGAATAAGCAGAAAGGAACCGATGATGACATACTTAGATTTACCTGAAAAATCAATGCATACAATCAACAAAACCTATGACAGAAGTACGAACATGGCTAAAGAAAAAACAACAGGTTCCAGAAAGTAACAATTCAAAAGAGAGAAAGAACGAGAGAAAGAAAGATTTTGACTCAATGACAATATAACATAGTGAAAGAGGCCTGCTTAAATAAATTAATATTTAGGTAAAAATACTCAAATTTAGGTTATATGAACAAATAAACATTTACTGTATGCTATTTGTTCAATTAGGATGTCTATATTGTCAGGAATGAGTTGAACCTCAGATAACCACTTTGTTCAAAAGAACAAAATAACCCTAAAAGTTTTTCTCACTGCCACTGAAAATAATGTGAAAATATTCAGTAGAATTCTGCCACAATTGATCTTCAGCCAGTTTTTGTTCTAGAGCTTAATCATGAGTAACTTATTATATTTGTTAGTTTGACTTATTTATTGATTAAACTTTTGATCAATTAATTTATTTAACTAGATAAAAGACTGTTTTGTTTTTCTTTTAATTTAATTAGTCCCAGTTAAAATTACCAGACGCATTTACTCATAAGTTAAAGTAAATACAGCTGGGGCCTCATGCATAACGCCGTGCGTAGAACTTACACTACATGACGTAAGCACAAAAGCCGAAATGTGCTTACACACAGAAAAATCCAGATGCATAAATCTGTGCGTTCACCCACTTCCACGTTCTTCCGCTCCACAAATCCCGATCAGCATGAAAAGTAACGCACGTGCCTTCTGTCCCACCCTATCTCCTCCCAGAATTATGCCTCTTTAAATATGCAAATCAATATAAATAGCCCTTAAGCTCAGTGTTCTGTGAAAAGGCAATGGCAAAAGCAAGAGGGAAAAATATAAGAATTTCAGTGAATACCAAGTGGAAGCAAAGAAAAACATACTATTTGTTGATTTAAACAGTGGAATAAACAACAAAAGGAAGTTGATCGAGTGATATAGCATGTTGGAGAAACTTGAAAGCTCAAGTTCACAAAGTTGCACAGTGCCCAACATAAAAAAGAAGTTGTCACATATCAAAGTCGCCGTGAAAAGGCGTGACGTAGCCCACTGTCTGAGTTTCATATGAAAGCTTATTAGGGTACAGAGAAAAAAAAAGGCACACAGTAGGAAAAAAGCACGAAATGTCAACTTTAATCTTGAAATTTCCACTTTAATCACATAGTTTATTTTGTCATTAAAGTATCCATCCATCCATCCATTTTCCAACCCGCTGAATCCGAACACAGGGTCTCGGGGGTCCGCTGGAGCCAATCCTAGCCAACACGCCATTAAAGTAGAACATCATAAACTTCATCTTAAAATCGATTAATTTACTAGTTTCTAAAATCCCATCGTAACTAAAGTAGCACGTTAAATGCTTTGTTTTGTATTTGATCTTTTGTTCTATGTGTGTGAATCACTACGTGCTTCCGCTTTCTCTTTCTCCAACAGGACACAGAATCCATTACATTCGTGATATTACAGCTCTCTGAATAATTAAAATACTGAGATGTATACGTAATATCTTTTTCATGATGATAGGAGTTAAAGCATGTCATTAAACAGGGGAACACAGTGCGTTAATGTAAGCGACCTTCGATTAAATTATTGTAGCAGTACTGTCTCCTTCAAACATTCTAATCTCCAATTCCTGTCCTTACTTTTCTTTCTCCAAATACCCAATCGCTACACAATCAGCTCTGTAATAGACGTTAAGCCATCTGTAAGCTTACAACGACGATTCTTCAAAACTTTTAAGGAACATTGAAATATCTTTGTAGTGCATGTTTAATTATTCTGTCCATCTATCCTTCCAGTGTCGCGTCAGCCCCAGAAAGAATACAGCACAAGGTAGGATCAATCCGTGAACTAGCTAGCGCTGCGGAACCGTGTCCTCACATGTTTAATTATTAACAATACAGATTATTTAAATGAAGTTAAAGTTTTATCTATATAATATAATCAACATATTTTGCTGCATTTCATCTTAAAAATTATATCGTCATCATATGTAAATACGCGCTTTATAAAGTGGCGCAGGTTGTGCAATATTATAACTGTAGTGCATGTTTACAGTGAGGTGAATGTACTTATAAGTACAAACAGTTCTACAAGGAGCACTTGATGGACTGACTGATTGTTTAAAGTTCTTGGGATGAAACTGTTTCTGAACCGCGAGGTCTGTACAGGAAAGTCTCTGAAGCGTTTTGCCGTGGCTGAGGCAGCATGTGCTTGATGCTGTATACTGATAATTCTCTTTCTGATCAGCTGCTGCTGTGATTCCCCACTCAGATACAGTGATATAAATACTCCGAGTGGTGCAGTGAGAGTAATATGGAAAAAGATGATCCACTGTGGCAACCCCTAATGGGAGCAGCTGAAAGAAGAAAAAGAAGAAGGTGCAGTGAGAGTTACAACGCTAAAGCAGTTATGGTATTTGGTATACTATGGCTATTCCCTGGACCATTATATTGTTACAAGTTAATTACAATCAGATGCATTAAACTAATAAACAATATGCGGTTAGTTTCAGTGTATTTATAAAGTCGCGTCAGGAAAATAAAGAGTAACCACACAAGAACAGTAGCACTGCTTTGACGCTGGGTGCCACCAGTGTGCAAAACCGAGCAGAGAACTTGCGTACGACAGGGTTTGAGGTACCGTGGAAATATGCGTGGCTTTATGCCAAGTGTAGGTTTTATACATCGCGATTTGAACGTGGAAACGTTCTTATGCAAAATTTCTATGCGTACGCACCGTTTATGCATGAGGCCCCTGGTCTTTTCTTCCAGAGCCATAATACCATAATAACAGTACTGATCTCTCTGAAATGTTGATTTTTCCCATAAAAACATTAACCTTGCCTTAATTAATTATCAGGTCCCTTTTGTGAGGGTACTGTTATAGTAGATGCAGATTTTGCTGAAGACTTTCTTCTGTGGCCAAAGGAAAGATGAAATCATATGCAAAGAATTGAAACTTTACTTTTGTATTATGAAAGGTGAGGCTCATCACAAAGATTAGCACTGCTTTTATAAATCTTGTACCAAATAGTATGTGACCACAGAGCTGCAAATGTTATGAGATCTATGTTGATGACTTAAGATTTCAGCCCATCTTAGATGGTGTGGCAGTAGGGGGCGCTAGTGCTCCCTTGAACCCTCAGGTACAACTCCAGACACCAGGTAAAAGTCCAAGACTGTTTATTGTTTTCTTCAGTGCACCAAGCACCTCCCACACTACTCATATATTTAAGTCACTACAAACAACACTATAAACTACTCCTCCTCGCCCAGACACTTTGCTCCTCTCCCACCCAGCACAGCTCAGTGTCTGGACTGAGGCACCACCCTTTTATAGTCCCTGACCCGGAGGTGTTTCTGTCCCATCAATCCATAGTTCCTAATTCCTTCCGGGTCAGGGCAATCAGTCCTTTTATTCAACCCGGAAGCACGTCATTCCTTCCTGTCACATGACCGTAACGTACTCCCAGGTTATAGGGCACAAAAGAGCCCATAAGCCCCCCCCCCCCCACAGCGATTCCTGGTGGCCCCCAAGGTATCCAGCAGGGCTGTGTATAAATACTACAAAGTCCATGAGGCCCTGCTGGACCTCGGGGCACTATCCTGCTGTCGGGAGGGCTCCTCCTGGCGGCCTGGGGGTGAGGACCGGCATGAGAAGCCGGCAGTCCTCCACAATGGGTAGCATGACTAGTCATTAAATAAATTGATAGCTACAGTATTTAGATCTGGCAACAAAACAGTTTTTCAGCACTATAAAGGTTATCTGGATCATGTGTAGTGGAATGGTGGATAGTGTAAATACTTCCGATCCAGGACCTAAGTGATCTATCTTGCAATGCAGTAGGAATTTGGGCCACAATAATGCAACAGTATTTCATCTATCTGAAACTGCAGTGCAAACCTTCTAAAAATTCAGGTCCAAGCATGTCCTGCAAAATCCCAGAGCTTCATTATTTTCCTCAATGTGTTCAAAATCTAAAACAAAAAATCCAGCACATGACATTCTCTACATTGTGATTTTAGCAGTAAAAGATTGAAGGCCATTGTGTGCAAAAACGACAAAATATTACTTCTGTGACAAACAAACACACACTGACCTGACTCTGAAAGCATACAAGTTGAATTCAGGGATGCTGAAAATGTACAATTATGCTGAAAGCACAAAGTTGTAATTTTGATACCATCAGAAGACTTTCCTTATATACTATACTGTATATTCCTGCTGTATAGGTATCTGCTCAAATTGATAGGCTTTTAACATTTTGCAATGCTAATAACTGTGCTATGTTTCATTTGAATTGACAAATTCATTTTTGAGTTATGTAGTCCACTGACTCACACTGCCAGGTTTCAGGCATTAACAGTGTCACTGAAAAAAAGGTATGAAAACAGGGCTAGGCTTTACTGAGGGCCCTGTCCACACTTCCTTAGACTCTGCTGCCTCCACAGATATGAGGTTGACTTCTGTAATGAAGCAATGAGAATGAGGTTTTTCTTCACTGGTAGAGTATAGTAGTAGTTACTAGTTAAAGGCTGTCGGTTCAATCCTGAACCATAGCGACTTGATGGATAAACAATCTGCAAGAAGCTCGATCTTGTGCTAGTTGATTAAGTTCGGCCAAAGTCTTCCTTGTTGTTGTTGTAATGGTGTCAAGCCATCACATTGCCAGCCTTCCTCGTCACCTTGTTCCCTCTGCTCTGCCAATCATGATATTTTTTTCAGTGACTGTTGTCTTCTGATGGTATGTCCAAAGTAGGCGAGCCATAGCTTTGTAATCCATGCTTTGAGTGACATTGCCAGCTTGATGTGTTCCACGACCGATTAGTTTGTCCTTCTGGCTGTCCATGGTATTGATAAAATCCATCTGCAGCACCACATTTCATAGAGGATACTCTTTTCATAATGTGGACTAGCCCTTCAATCAAGCCAGAAGCAGACCTTGTAACTTCCACTCTAAGGTGAGCCCCAGTTATGAAATCCACATCCTGATGGCCCTCCCATTCCAAATCTAACACTCTACCTTGCCCAAAGTTCATCAAACAAAATTGCCAGTTTTGAAGACTGATCCTTCCACAGGAACCTTTTTCCTATCCTTTCCTTGATCAATTTCCGTTGACCACAAATCTTTGCAAACTTCTGTTCTGCAGCTTACACCACAAAGGAGAGCCACATTCCTCACCAGGTACTTTGAGCTGTAACAGTAGCTACTGTGTTATTTGCAAATATGTTACCAACAATACCCTTGTATCTGAACCAAGAGGCAAGCCCAAGCTTTTCTGAAGTTAGAAGGGCATTACAGCTGCTTTTTTTTGCTACCCACTTCTCAGAGACAGCCATGCCCTTGATGAATCTGACAAAAAATGTTATGGGGTGACAGTGCAGAAACTGCCTTGTTTCCAACAATTCCCTTATATCTGGTCTCTCTGGTAAATTCAGTATTAAACAACAGGCCTTTTGCCAGCCTAATATTCTTATTTACTGTATTTCTTGTATGAAGTGTCCAGCCATCTACATACGTGAAACAGGGAGATGGCTAGCAGACCATTTCAGGAAGCATGTTCTAGCCTTCAAATTAGAAAACCTTACAAAGCCTATTGTAATATCCCATAACATAACCCCCTCCACAGCGCCAGAGTCCTGCATTTGAATCCTGGTCAAAGCACTTTCTGGATGGAGTTGGTGTGCTCTTCCCATGTCTGTATGGGGTTTTCCTCCAGGTACTCTAGTTTTACTTTATTAAACTAAACAGTGCATGATGGACACATGCAGGTGTAAATGGAATCTAGATGGAAGACTGCTGGTTCCTATGTCATTTGCATCGTATTGCTAATAAGTAGCAATTGAAAATTGTGAATGCAGCTTTGTAAGATTAAACAAGCACATAAGGGTTCAAAATCTTAACAAGCAAGACAATTAAAATGAAAAAGAAAAATGTCACTTGAACAATAAGTGTTTCAACTTTGGCAGTTGGGTTGGAACAAAAATGTGCAGTCAATGTCAATGTCAATTTATTTATATAGCACATTTAAAACAACATAGGAATGCTGTTCTAAGGAGCTCTGTTGCCCGGGGCTTTATGTTCCTGGTAGGGTCACCCAAGGTAAACTGGTCCTAGGTGAGGGATGAGACAAAGAGCGGTTCATCAAACCTCCTATGAAGAATAAAAATTTTAGATGGCGTTTTCCCTCGCTCGGACGTGGGTCACCCTTCTGGAGCCAGGTTTGGAAGTGGGGCTCGATGGCGAGCGCCTGGTGGCTGGGCCTGCACACATGGGGCTCGGCCAGGCACAGCCCGAAGAGGCAACGTGGGTCCCCCTTCCCATGGAGTCACCACCTATGGGAGGGGCCAAGGAGGTAGGGTGCAGTGTGAGTTGGGTGATGTCCGATGGCGGGGACCTTGGCGATCCGATCCTCAGCTACAGAAGCTGGCTCTTGGGACATGGAATGTCACCTCTCTGAAGGGGAAGGAGCCTGAGCTAGTGCGTGAGGTCGAGAGGTTCCGGCTAGATATAGTCGAGCTCACCTCGATGCACAGCTTGGACTCTGGAACCAATCTCTTTGAGAGGGGCTGGACTCTCTACCACTCTGGAGTTGCCCCATGTGAGAGGCGCCGAGAGGGTAAGGGGCATACTTATTGCCCCCCGACTTGGAGCCTGTTCTTAGGGGTTTACCCTGGTGGACGAGATGGTAGCCTCCCTCTGCCTTCGGGTGGGGGGACGGGTCCTAACTGTTGTTTCTGCGTATGCGCCGAACAGCAGTTTGGAGTACCCACCCTTTTTGGAGTCCCTGGAGGGGGTGCTAGAGGGCATACCTTCTGGGGACTCCTTCGTTCTCCTGGGAGACTTCAATGCTCACGTGGGCAATGACAGTGAGACCTGGAAGGGCGTGATTGGGAGGAATGGCCCCCCCGATCTGAACCCGAGTAGTGTTTTGTTATTGGACCTATGCTCATCACGGATTGTCCATAACGAACACCATGTTCAAGCATAGGGATGTTCATATGTGCACTTGGTACCAGGACACCCTAGGCCTCAGTTCGATGATCGACTTTGTGGTCGTGTTCTCGGACTTGCGGCCACATGTCTTGGACACTCGGGTGAAGAGAGGGGCGGAGCTGTCAACTGATCACCACCTGGTGGTGAGTTGGCTTCGATGGTAGGGGAGGATGCCAGTCAGGCCTGGTAGGCCCAAATGTATTGTGAGGGTCTGCTGGGAACATCTGGCAGAGTCCCCTGTCAGAAGTAGCTTCAACTTTCAACTCCCATCTCCGGCAGAACTTCGACCACGTCCCGAGGGAGGTGGGGGACATTGAGTTTGAATGGGTCATGTTCTGTGCCTCGGCTGACCAGAGCTGTGGCCGTAAGGTGGTCAGTGCCTGTCGTGGCGGCAATCCCTGAACCCGTTGGTGGATACCAGCGGTGAGAGATGCCGTCGAGCTGAAGAAGGAGTCCAACAGGAACCTTTTGTGCTGTAGGACTCTGGAGGCAGCTAATAGGTACCGACAGGCCAAGCGGAATGCGGCATCAGTGGTTGCTGAGGCAAAAACTCGGGTGTAGGAGAAGTTTGGGGAGGCCATGGAGAACGACTTTCAGACAGCTTCGAGGAAATTCTGGTCCACCATCCGACGTCTCAGGAGGGGAAAGCAATGCAGTGTCAGCACTGTATATGGTGGGGATGGTGCGCAGCTGACTTTGACTTGGGATGTTGTGGGTCATTGGGGGGAGTACTTTGAAGACCTCCTCAATTCCACTAACATGCCTTCCAATGAGGAAGCAAAGCCTAGGGACTCGGAGGTGGGCTCCCCCATCTTTGGGACTGAGGTCACCGAGGTGGTCAAAAAACTCCTTGGTGGCAGGGCCCCAGGGGTGGATGAGATACGCCAGGAGTTCCTCAAGGCTCTGGATGTTGTAGGACTGTCTTGGTTGACACACCTCTGCAACATCGCATGGACATCGGGGGCAGTGCCTCTGGATTGGCAGACCGGGGTGGTGGTCCCCCTCTTTAAGAAGGGGGACCGGAGGATGTGTTCCAACTACAGAGGGATCACACTCCTCAGCCTCCCTGGAAAAGTCTATTCGGGGGTCCTGTAGAGGAGGGTCCGTCGGATAGTCGAACCTCAGATTCAGGAGGAACAGTGTGGTTTTCGTCCTGGTCGTGGAACAGCGGACCAGCTCTATACCCTTAACAGGGTCCTGGAGGGTGCATGGGAGTTTGCCCAACTGGTCTACATGTGTTTTGTTGACTTGGAAAAGGCGTTCGACCATGTCCCTCGGGGAATTCTGGGGGGGGTGCTCCGGGAGTATGGGGTACTGGACCCCCTGATAAGGGCTGTTCTCTCTATGTACAACCGGTGTCAGAGCTTGGTCCTCATTGCCGGCAGTAAGTCAAACCCGTTTCCAGTGAGAGTTGGACTCCGCCAGGGCTGCCCTTTGTCACCGATTCAGTTCATAACTTTTATGGACAGAATTTCTAGGCGCAGCCGGGGCATTGAGGGGGTCCGGTTTGGTGGACTCAGGATTGGGTCACTGCTTTTTGCAGATTACGTTGTCCTGTTTGCTTCATCAGGCCGTGATCTTCAGCTGTCTCTGGATCAGTTCGCAGCTGAGTGTGAAGCGGCTGGGATGGGAATCAGCACCTCCAAATCCGAGACCATGGTCCTCAGCCGAAAAAGGGTGGAGTGCTCTCTCAGGGTTGGTAGCGAGATCCTGCCCCAAGTAGAGGAGTTCAAGTATCTCGGGGTCTTGTTCACGAGTGAGGGAAGAATGGAGCGCGAGATCGACAGGCGGATCGGTGCAGCATCCGCAGTGATGCGGGCTATGCATCGGCCTGTTGTGGTGAAAAAGGAGCTGAGCCATAAGGCAAAACTCTCAATTTACCAGTCGATCTATGTTCCTACCCTCACCTATGGTCATGAGCTATGGGTACTGACCGAAAGAACGAGATTGTGAATACAAGTGGCTGAAATGAGTTTCCTCCACAGGGTGTATGGGCTTTCCCTTAAAGATAAGATGAGAAGCTCATTCATCCGGTAGGGGCTCAGAGTAGAGCCGCTGCTCCTCCGCATTGAGAGGAGTCAGATGAGGTGGCTCGGGCATCTGATCAGGATGCCTCCTGGACGCCTCCCTGGTGAGGTGTTCCGAGAACGTCCAACCGGGAGGAAGCCCCGGGGAAGACCCAGGACATGCTGGAGGGACTATGTCTCCCGGCTGGCCTGAGAATGCCTCGGGATTCCCCCAGAAGAGCTAGAAGAAGTGGCCGAGGAGAGGGAATTCTGGGCATCTCTGCTCAAGCTGCTGCCCCCGTGACCCAATCTCGGATAAGCGAAAGAGGATAGATGGATGGATGGATAAAGGAATGCTGTGGCCAAAGTGCTTTACAATAATAGAATAAAAGAAAACAAACAAATAACATAAATAACATAAACAGAAATAAAATATATGAACATAAATAAAATAAATAGAAGTAATGTTATATAATCACAATGAGGAAGCCATTAGTATTACTGAAGGTCACGGAATGCAAGTGAATAGAAATGAGTCTTTAATCTTGTTTTGAACAGTTCAATTGTAGACAACTGATTTATGTAAAGAGGTAAAGATTTCCACAGGCAAAGAGCAGCAGCTGCAAACGCTCGGTCCTCCTTAGTTTTACATTTGGTACAAGGGACAACAAGAGACAACTGACCAGAAGATCTAAGCACTCTGGATGGCTGGTGTAAAACACACAATTTGGATAAATAGGCAGGAGCAAGCCCATGTAAAGATTTAAAAACTAGCAACAAGATTTTAAAATCAATTTGAAAACTGACAGGCAGCCAGGGTAAAGAAGCTGAAATTGGAGAAACAGAGTCATACTTTCCTGCCCCAACCAGAAAGCAAGCGGCAGCATTCTGGACCAACTGTAACCTGTGTATCAGGGATTTGCTAATCCCAGAATACAGCGAGTTGCAGTAATCAAGGCGAGAAAAGATAAAAGCATGAATAGCTTTCTCAAGGTCCCTAGAAGATAAAAAAGGCTTGATCTTACCTAATAGATGAAGCTGGAAAAAGCAGCTCTTGACTACAGAATTTACTTGTTTCTCAAAAGAGGTTACTGTCAAAGATAACACCTAGATTGTGGACTTGAGGTTTGCAAAAGACAGAAAGAGCCGAGAAGTCCAAGACCAATTTGGGCTTTAGCTGATGGACCCACTATAAGCATCTCTGTTTTATTTTGATTCAGATCAAGAAACCTATTAGCCATCCAGGATCTTAGTTCAGAAAGACAGTTGTGGAACTGAATTATTGCAGAGTTGCAGACAGGAATATATACCTGTGTATCATCAGCATAGCAGTGAAAAGAAATGTTAAATTTCCTAAAAATAGCTCCAATAGGATGAAGGTATATAGAGAACAAAATAGGACCCAAAATGGATCCCTGAGAAACACCATATTTAAGAGGAACAGTAGATGAAAAAGAGGAATTTAAAGTCACTGAAAAGTGTCTACCAGTTAATCATGACCTGAACCAGTTAAGAGCAGCCCCTTTAAGCCCAACAAGATATTCAAGCCGCAACAGCAATATCTCACGGTCAATAGTCCCTCCAAGACTGATGTTGCTCACCCCTGATGCAAAGGTTCTGAGTCTTAAATAGCAAATCAATTAAATGAAGTTAATTAGCAGCAAAAACTGGTCACTATTTAAGAAAATGGTTATAATGAAAACCTGTGGTCGCTGTGGCCTTCCAGGACTAGAGTTGGGCACCTCTGTGCTAGAGCAGGGGTTCTCAAACTCAGTCCTGGGGGCATACTGTGGCTGCAGGTTTTTGTTCCAACCAGCTTCTGTTTTAATTGGACAGTGAACAGTTATTTTCCCAGATTCTGTGTTTTGGGAACAATATAGAAATTAGAAAACTAAGTTTGGTTAAAAAAGAAATATATTAAAATGTACTACGCAGTTATATGTGAATAATGTATTTTGTCTTTTTTTACAATACTTTCATCTTGATTTTCATTCAACTATTCCAGTTGCTCTAATTGTTTATTTAAAGTAGTTTCACCCTTTCATGATTGTGTTGTTTGCCTGGGTGTCTGCTCTGCTCATTGTCATTATTAAGATACAAAGAAGGTAGCAAACTGCACAGAGTAAGGGCAAAGCATAATTATTCACAGTTTGTGTTACCTGAGTGAATATTTGCTTTCTTGATCTCTCATTTCTTGACACATTTTTACAATTTAGTGAACACCATGTTCTCGAAGCCTAAAAAAAACCAACAAATCAGGTAAAAATGAAAAGTGGCTTTCTTTTTTTTCTTCTTTTTTTCTTGCCTTCTGTGACCTGTGTTCAGATGTCGATTGGGGCAACTTGAGGCAGAATGGAAGCTCTATGAACAAGGTCACGCTAAAGCGGAAAACGTTTTAGATGTGAGTTAAGTCCGCTTTAATTCTTTAGTTTTTATGGACAGAATAGTGCACCTCTATTGTTGTTCTCATGAACAGACAATTATCGTATTAAATGTGTGCCACTACCACGTAGACGCACGAAATGTCATGAAAAACGACACTCTGTAAAATACGGTTGCGTCTGAACCTTCACCAATGTTTTGTACAAGGCATTTAAAACAACTTACCTCATACACTATGAGTGCCAGAAGGGAAACACTCCAGGGCGGCCAACTTCCGAAGTTTTCCGTGATAGATCGACTGGTGATTGTAAAATGCCCCGTTATGAATGGGTGTTGATGTATTACACCCTCGCCCGAAGCTGCCTCACGCGCGGTGCTGCCATGATAGGCTCCGGTTCCCGCCGCCCTTTTTTTGGATTAATACACTTAAATGGATGGAATTCGTTGGTAAGGAAGCGTTCGGTTTCTTCATTGAAAAAGTGTCAGGGCGCTAGGACCTGGTGGAGCCGACTGGAGCTTACACGTTCGAGACCCCCCTCACTCAGCCCGCTAGACGTCGCGAGCCGCTTGAAACCATCACAAGCAAAATGGCGGCGACGGTGGCGGCGGCGACAGCGAAGCGCTGAATAACGGACACGGACAGCGTCCCAGTGTCAAAGGCCAGGAGCCCCGCTTTCAGGCGCAGTAAGTGAAGAGCCGCTCCGCCTGTGTGTGTGTGAGAGAGAGAGTACGTGTGAGACCGAGATGTGAATACGCGCGCAACCTGGACGTGTCGCTGCCGCCTTCAAATGCCATAGGCTGACAGCTGGCATGGAGCAGCTCGGGACCGAATTAACTGGCTCTCATCCACCACAGCCGTGGCACTTTAGCCAGGGTTCATATCTGGTCAAGCATACGCCTGCTAGCCAATGTGTGCCGTGTCCATCACCGAACACACATTCCTTTGCCCCTCGTAACCAGTACTCACTGGGTAATGACAACTCTCCGTCGGTTCAGTCAATCTTCACCGAGCCGATCCCAGTCCGTTACTATCTTAACCGTTACAGCGCTAAGTAAGTCAACCATCATCCAGGTCGGCGAATACCCTGGCGGCTTAATCAATTCCTTATGTGATCAACCAGCCCTCTCCCAGATTAACCCCTCCATCTCAAGACAGAAACCACTTCAAGTCATACCAGGCAGTGGTCATCTTAAAGCTCAATCAGGTCAAGCAGTCTTCTTCTTTTAAACAAACCTCTTCATTTCTAACCAGTCCTTTCCCGAGTCAATTAACCTGTAGGCAGTTTAGCTTGTTCTTCATAATACAAGTCATCAAATCAGTTTACTTTTTTCAAGTGTTTATGGATTGAGCATCCCCCAAGCCCAACATGTTTCCCTGCAGTTTAACTAGTCTCTTCAATTAAAGAAAACTTTTTTATTTTTGATCCGTCCTGCTGGCAGCTTACCTATAGTTCTTTTGAACCATAACACTTTTTTATAATGTCACTGGATTGTACATCTCCCAATCCAGCACAAGTACCGTCCAAGCTTAACCAGCTCAGTTTCATTTTACCCAGTCCCGTGTCTGAGTCAACCAGCCTTTATCCCGTTAAACCAGTTTACATCCAACTCGGAATCTCCGCTGTTGGCTTAAACACCAGCTCTTTTGTGGTGCAGCTGAGCTGGACATCTTCCAGCATAAGAATGTCATAAGCTCAGTTTGTCTCATCAAAAACTCATGTTAGACTGTCTTTCATCCAGCCCACCAGACGTCTCCTATCTTTTCCTGTTTTCTCTTAACTTTTTCAAATCCCCTCCCACATTAATCATGCCGTATGTTGAAACGGCCAAATGTCACTTAGGTCAGTTAGTTATTTCCCAGCTTACTAACTGCTTCCCATATTAAACATGCCTTTTTGTGAGGCAGTCAACTGTTTTGTAGCTCTGTGTAACTCACCTTATGTAGCATGTCATATTACAGGATTAGAAACCATTTGGTATTTCAGATTAGCCAACTACTTAACAAATTTGCAGCCCAGTTTCATATGTCCAAAGGGTCACAAGCATGCCCCATTTTTGACTGTTAATAATGTTTTGCCTGATGGAGCTGGAGTCCAGGCAAATGCTTCACAGGTACAACAAGGTCAGGTGCAGTTTCAGCCCTTTTTATTTCTTCCATTTAGGTTCTTAAACTATTGTAGTTTAAGCAAACGTCATTACACTGCTTCTTTAAGGGGACCCCTACCGCCCAGAGATGACTCAAAACATGCAAAATTGGGTCATGGAAAAAAAAGTTTAAGAACCACTGCACACAACTTAAAACAGACGAGTTTCTCTTATTTTCTATGTGTCAGGTCTAAAACACTTGTGTATGCTATTCCTCACACTTGCATTATATGCATTGAATTTCTGGGTGAGTGCTCACTAGCAGTGAGTTGTCTAACACATGCAAGCCCACCCCTGTGGCTTAAGGCACACAGGTTTGATTTTGTCAGGTAGAGTCACAGGCTCATTGGATTAAGTTACTGGGAATGTCAACCTACACGATTGGAGATCAAGGGAGTGTGCCATGACTGCCTCTGACTCATTAAGATTATGTAAGTGAAGTCTGTGACAGAAAATCACTGGAATAGTTGTGTCATGTGACATGGATTTAACCCAGCAACATCTTTCCTAAGCAGTTACACTACATGGTCAAATATATGTGGACACCACTACGAATTACTGAGTTCAGGTGTTTCAGCTAAACCATTTGTTAATAGGTGCATACAATCAAGCCATGCACTCTCCATTAACTAACATTGGCATTAGAATGGGTCGTACTGAAGACATCCAGTAGAGCCCAGCTGTTTAAATGCAGCACTGTCATAGGATGACACTTTTTCCACAAGTTAGTGTGTGAAATTTCTGCTGTGCCAATAATGTACCAGTCAGCTGTAAGTGCTATCATTGTGAAGTGGAAGCATGTAGGAGCAATAACAGTTTAGCCACAAAGTGGTAGACCACCCAAACTCACAGAGTGGGAAAACTGGGGCACACAGGGAAAAGCACATAGACGTGGAGAGAACAAGCATACTCCATGCAGGGTAAACCTGGGATTGGAAACCCAGTCTCCTTACTACAAGGCAGCAGCTGTACCACTTTGCCACTGTAGCGCAATGTTCTTCACCAATATTTATCAAAGAAATCAACCTTCTCCCAGATAAGCTTGTGTCTAACTAGCCAAAATTAACCAGTTTCCTTCAGGCTCACCCAGTCTGTTAACAGGTTAACTAGTCCACTGTTGACTCTCCTCTTAGCTCTTACATTTAACAAATGTCCATTTTATCCTCCATAGCCATCTTAAGGTAGCTAACTGTGTTTCATCTCAAATCTTCCTTTTTCAACTCGCACAGCTTCTTTTTCTGTGCAACTGGGTTACCAATCTCTTTAACCTAGCCAGTAACCCCAAGTTTAAGCAGTTCTCTTTTATCCTAATTGGTTTTCTGTCAACTTAACCAGTGAATTACCAATTCTCTACCATCTTAACTGGGTCTTTTTCAGGTCAGTTCTCTCTTTTTCATTGTAACCTGGCCAGTCTCACAGCCCACCCAATATTCTGTAGGCTAAGTCAGCCTGCTTTCAACCCCAGCTGCTCCCTTCTTGTATTAACTTTGGACAAGTCAGGGTTTTTCTCTTGACTTATAAAGCCCCTTCAAAGCCAAACTTACATTGGTTTAACAGGGTCCCTTGAGAGTAAGATCAGCTGTTGTCAGTCGTCTTGCAGCTTAACCTATCCTGCCAAATTTTAACCTTTGCCTTGTCAGGTCAAACAGGTCTCACTTAGTTAAGCCTAGCAGGCCATGGCAGACTGACCCTCTCCACACCTCTGCTAATTCCTCTTTAGTTTAGCCATTTCCTAGTATTTTCATCTAGTCCCCATTCCAGTCTGAATCTCAGTTTTAACTGGTCCCCTATTGAAAGAACCAGGACCCTCTCAGCATGTTTTATCTCCACCAGTTGCCATTCACTACTTTTGCTTGTCTAACTGAGAGTGATGCCACTTGTCTAAGTTTTGTGGCCAGCAGTGACCAGAGATGACTTAAGGCACAGATTATTTTTAAAGTGGAGAGTAGTAACTGGAGTCGCCAGGAATCTGTGATCTTTAAGGTGGTTGGGGATTGGAGGTCTATTTTTGGTACAGTGAAAGAGACTCTAGTGTGTTTGAGATGTGGACTCAGTGCTTTGCTGTGTGCTACTCACCTACACAGGCTGTCACCTTTTTTCCTTTGCATTTTATGCCATCTTGTCTTGGCAGGTTTTTGCCATGTACACCTCTGTTCTTTTCAGGAATCTCGGCTTACATTGACATTGCACTCTGCATGGCACCAAATGAGTTTGGAGGGGTAATTGGCTAAGGTGAACATTTACTCTGAAACTTGATATATGTGAACAGAGAACAGTCCAGATGATTGCCTGCCAGCTCAGGCCACATCATGTTGTGGTGAGTGAGTGCTTTGCTGTATTCATTTTGTGAGGGACAAAATATTTACTGCTGATTTGGGGATGGGGTCATTTGAGTAGTTCTGTGCTTTTGTTGAGGAGTCTGACTTCCTTGTATTTTTTCTGTGGTTAATATCTAGTACCCTATCCTGTCATTGCTTTAATGCTGAGGGAGGAAGTTATGGATTTTTTTGTGGGATTGTGAGTCTTATAAATCCTTGGTGTTGTGTCCAGTGAACTAGGATGTTATAGGTGATTAATATAAGTAGATTAATATAAGTTTAGCTACACAATCTCTGCTTTGTATAACCATCAAGGTTCTGTATGTGTCACTGCTTTTAGTCTTTTGAATTGTGCTACTTTTTCTCAACATTTTGGGAATTTTGAGCCACGGACAGTTATACTTGTTCAGCATGGAATCTAAAATTTGTCTACTTTCACTTTCCCATAGTAAGAATGTCCACTTATATTGTTTCATCGGTTAAATGGTATACTGGGGAGGCATTTGTTTATCTTCTTTTACTGGGAATTATAAAGCAGGTGTTTATGTTTTAAGGGACATGTATATGGTATTTCAACTCTAAAGTAGAAATGCAATGGAACAGAAATAGAGACTAGATTTTCCAGTTTTACTTCAGGATATAAAGTGTGGTCGAAACAATTGGAAGAAGGTAAGTATTGGGTGATCGGAAAATTAATGCAAATGTTAAAAGTGAGGTTTGTAAGACAGTAGGAAGACCAGGAATGATGTGTGGAGCTGAGGCATGGGCAGTAAAGAGAGCGCAGGAGAAGAAGTTGGATGTGGCAGAAATGAGAATGTTAAGATGGATGTGTGAAATGACAAAAAAGTACAGAATAAGAAATGAGACGATCAGAGGTACAACAAAAGTGGGAGAGATAGCTAAGAAAGTGCAGGCAAGTAGGTTAAAGTGGTATGGACATGCAGGGAGGAGAGTCGATGAACATGTGGGCAAAAGAGTGATGGGAATGGAAGTACAGGGGAAAAGAAAGCAAGGGAGGGCAAAGTGGAGGCAGGTGGATAAAGCACATGAAGACTTTTAGGAAAAGAAAGTGGAGAGCAGGTGCAGGACAGAGCTTTATGAAGATGGTTGGTCAAACTCATCTATTCCACATAGATTAAAGATGAACAAGGTAGAAGGTAGGTAGTATTCTCTGGAATATGATTTCATTTTTTAGAAGAAAGGTGGTCTCCTTCCTTGTAATTGCATTTCTAAGCACTCCGCTGTCAGGATGAGTATGTAGCCCCTTGGTATGGCCATCCATCCATCCATTATTATTATTATTATTCCAAAACAGCGTTGATGTTTACAAGCTGCTCATTTAGGCAGCCTATGTAATTAACTAAATGTTTTTACTTCAGTGGTTGTTTTTTCTAGTGCCTGAGGTGGAAGAAAATAACTCTTGGTACTATTTTTTGGAGCCTTCTAAATAATGAGGAGTCCCTGTTTAAAATCCACAGAATCAAATGTATGTAAACCATTTAGAATGCAGTGGAGAGGGAGTAGGGTATTCCCATTCAAACTAAGCTGACATGCATGTAAATTTAAATGATTTCGGAGGGCAAGGTGGTGGGTCCCCTTTCAAAGTACATAGATATTAATGTTTATTACAGTCAAGTAGCTAGTGGGAAATGTGTTAACTTGAAACTTACTCCATTTGTTCCTCTCGTCTTGGATCTGAGGACACCACTTCTGCCTTGTATATTGAGAACAGGTGGGCTTTTATATAGGGTAGGCAGGAAGTGGTGTGCTTGTAGAGCTGGAACCAGAAGTGATGTCAGGTTGGTCCTTCTTTGGATTGTCTGGAGAAGAGGGAAGAGAGAGAGAGAGTTAGCACATATTGCCTCCCCCTGGCCCAGCGTAAAGGTACAATCATTTAAGCTCTGTGACTCTCTCTTATGCACACATGTGTGACTACAAGGTGAAGCACCCTGCTGAGTGGGAGCCTGCTGTGTACTGTCTGTATGTAACATTTTCTGTAGATTAACCCTTATCCTGATTTCTGCTCAGTTTTCTATGGATTATCTTTACTGATAATTGGATTGGTGTGACTATTTGGAAAATAAATTAGTTATGTTGCCTTATGCCTTCTAAAAGCTGGTTCCTTCAATATGTAAGTGGAGGTTGCATGCTGTTCTCTGTATCTTAAGATGTGTGAGTTAATTGGTAGGATTAAACCATCCCTGTGTGTGTGTGTATGTATGTGTCTGTGTGTGTGAATGAGTATGTTCTAGGGCTGGCATCCCACCCAGGTTTGCTTCTTGCTTTGCTTGAAAAGTTTCAATAATACCCCACCCCACCCCCCAAGCTCTCTGAACTGGATTTGTCAGCCAATAATTGTAAATGTCATTCAGAGAGCTAGACCATGGTTTATGTCTCCTACCAGTTTACTTTACAATTTAGAATTGCCTGAAAACAATGATAGTGCGAGAGGGAGAAAAAGCCAGTACTTGGGCTTAAAAGAAATGTCTGCAGTAGGAGAGCGCTCCCAACTGACTTCTCTCATTAAGGGATCTGCCTCGTGCATTCATCAGCACGTATGTGTGTGTTAGGTGCTCCCAACTAAGTTCACAAAGAGTGAGTATACATAGGACTCGCAGAACAAGCAGGGACTGTCGTACTTATTATGATCAGTCTGCATACACTTTTCAGATCCCGCTAAACTACCGCAGCAAACAGTACGTGGTCAAAATGTGTTTAACCATTTTAGCTCAATCTGAACTCAGTACATAGCCTCAGAAAATTGGCATTTTAGGAGTAGTGGTAAATGGCTTGCTATTCCCCAACTTCAACTTCAACTGCTGCACTTGTCATTCAAGATAGCTAACTTTTGTATGGTTCTGCTGTTCTAATAATCCAGTTTTTGGAGTTTCCCAGAAGCACTCTTAGAATAGTCTTTCAGTTTACCAGAGCTATATCCACATCATGGAGTATCCGTATGATTGATCCAGTGCTTCAGGGTTTCATTTCTACAAAGCTCACTCCACCCTTATTGCATCATTGATCGCCAACTGTACATACTTAGCACCCTCTGTGCCTGACTCAGCAAATCCTTTCAGAAAGTGTTTTCAATATCACATTATCGTGCTCTACCACAAGCATCCCCCTGAACTATGGGTTTACCACACTACTGTATTAGATTATCCACATGTCCCAACAACATTTGAGGACCCTTGTACAGTACATGTGACTTATCCATACCATTACAGCAGTGTAAATTTTTAACAAACTCCTAACCCAGAAAGACATAACAAAAACATTGATGACCTTTACTGTAGATTTACTATTTATTGTATGAATGAAGTGCACAAGGGTAAGGTAACACACAAGGCATAACACAATAAACTAACTAACCCTAACCCTCTTTGGACCTTCTTAGGTACAATAAGAACTCAGTCTATCTCTGCTTTGAGAAGACTGCTGCACTTAACCCACTCAATCACACTTTTCAACACTACTCTTTATCTCCCTGACTTCTTCCCTGTCAAGTGAGCCTTTTCCAACACTCCACACCTAACTCCACGCTACCTTCATCTATGACTAGGAGTATCTTTACACCCTGGGGACATTTTTGAGCAATCTGGACCTGAGGGGGGGGACCCCAAAATAAAGTTTTATTATTCAAAAAATAAAGGCAGAACAATCATTTTTTCATTAAAACCTGACAGATAACTTCTCAGATGTGATAGAATCTGTGTTTGTCAAATTTAATCATTACTTTACTTAGAAACTGCTTCTGAACTAGGAAAAAAAACAGGTACTCATAGTAATATTTTCAAATTTTTGTTTTCTGATGCAGTATATCTCATGTACAAGTAATGCCAGGTCAGTTTTTTCACCTCAAAGGCATTCCCAGACATGTCAACTGTACCTGTCTAAAGTTTCATGTTGATAACACAAAGAAATAAAATAGTTACAGCATTCGTCACCATGGTTTCCCACCCCCTGTCCAAAACCCCTCCAAAAAGGGATCCAGGTTCAGAACAATTTTATTGTACATAAAACAGTGAATCATGGAAAAACTCTGAAACCAGGGTTGCCTGACATCCCGATTTGAGCAGGACTGTCCCGAGTTCAAAAGACAAATCCTGAGTCCTACATTGCCTCTGAATATCCTGATTGAACAATAATTGTACATAGAAAAAATAATCTTAATTCAGTTTTTATATTGAATATCTAGTTAAAGAGACCCACTAAGTTTTTGTAGATAGCCTGGCGTACCACCTTTTTTGAATAAAATTTGTAACTGTCTGCTGAATCCTTGTGTTTCAATCGTGTGTGCTTGTGTGTGCTTTGCTGCAAATGATCATTCAAAGTTTACTATTGTGATTATTCTGGGACTATTTTATATATGTTCTCTTCTATATATGTATTTATATAGAAATAGTTATATGTTTAGCTTATGCATATACTGTATATACTGTATCTATAGTTATATTTTAATTCAAATTAGCTATTTTTGTCTTCCTTAGTTCCTGAACATCTTTTTTTTAGTCGTTCGAAATGGTGACTGTCCTGATCTTTGATTTTTGGAAATCTGGCAACCCTGTCTGAACCCCATTCTCAATACACTCTTACACCCAAGTACCCTCCTACCTCACCTACACATTTACTTGAAACGTTTTTACATTGTTTGCCCCTGCTTCAAATACTGTATCTTTCCATTATGGACGCCCTCAGCTGTGTCTGAATATGTCTATATATGGAGAGCTACGTATTGTTGGAGACGTCACAGTCACCATCTAATGGTATAAGGTTTGCAAGTGTGTGACCTATTGAGTCTGAGCTAATGACCCAGAAATGTGAGGCGGTACTTGCCAAAAGTGGCCTTGTGGCTCCTCTTATTTGGAGAATATTTCATGATTAATTCATCATGCAATAATATGCTTGGGCTTGTTTTGATTCGGAGAATCTACAGTAAGGACTGATGTGTCACTTGTAGACATTTGCTGTTGTTTTGTGAAGTAATATGTGAGAGCACATGAAACATTAGAAGAGTCCGTAGCTTATGTTTCCTTGGTCGGTGGAATAGTTCATCCCTTTAGTTGAAATCCGTTGGTCAGAACTTTTTGATTGATGCGTAACACTTGGGTATTCCTTATACAGAATAATTACTACAATTTTCCAATTATTTTTTGTGGCAATTTATGAACCACCACACATACAGTTTCATACCAGATTAAATTCAACCGTAAATATTGTAACAGTTTGATTACTAGGATAGTGAAGTCGACCCTCGTCACTTGCGAGGTATTGTTTGTGTTGGTTTGTGGAATCGCTCACCAGTAAGATACGGAGAAAGATTTTTAAACGATCGCTTGGCCAGGTTCCATGCAGCTAAGGTTGCAAGAGGGCGTACGTCCCAGGACTTAAGCACTTCCTGATCAAACTGGGAATCACTTCTGGATCTGAGGTTATCCCTGTCAACCCCACTGTTACTTGCTGCCCCTGTCTTCACTCATAAGATTTTTTATTCTGAAGGGTCTAGGCATCCTTGCCGGCAAAACCATAGACAAATGCACCCTCCCTGTACCACCTACAAGCTCAAGGGATAAGCAACATCTTGTCCTAGGTCCTCACACTGCTTCCATTATGAATATATTCCTTAAATTAGTGCTTTTGGGAATGCTTACATTCTTACTGTGAATGATTAGGCTCAGCATCCCAGCTGCGACACTGACCAGAATATTATAATTCAGGCCTGACCATCAATAGAGTCACACCAGACACATGTTGTGGCAGGACAAGGTTTTGAGTATTTTAAGAATTGTGTTTTTTATTGGTTTCACCGAGTAACGAATTGCAGCGAGTTACACGTGAAAGCATGCAACCATATGTGCTGATTAATGGCAGGTTTGGCATGGCAATTGCGCACATCTGGGAGCCATGTAATAAAGAGGGTTAGGGTAAAAGCGGGGGGAGAAAGTAAGGAAGATGAAGGAGTGCTCATAAGAGGGAGCTGATAGCCTATAAACTTTTCTGAAGGCCAGGATGGATGACGTCGCCGATGCTGACGTCTCTTTTGGAGCATTTCCAAGGGCTGGTGCTGAGTCGCACAAGCAGCAAATGGTTGAGACTGCTGCTGATTTTCTTGAAGAGCAGGGGAGATGGGATAGTTGGCGGAAGAAGGACTTGTGGATTACTCTTTGTGGTGACTGAAGGAGGTATCAGAGGGAGAGAATGGGGATTGAAGGCATTGTGACAACAAGGGGCTGAGTTAGAGAGAGACTTTGGATGCTGCCAAGATCTTAACCAGGGAGAGGTGATATGACAGAAGTTGTATCCAGCCCTCAGAGTTGCTAAGGAGTTCATAAAGGTTCTTATTCAGGATTCCTGAGGAAGGAAGGTTTCACATTATAGATGGAGGATGGGATTTTATTAATTTTATTGATTATTGATGTTTAGTGAACAATTACTAACACTGTTTTTATAAAGATTAATTTATGGCAAGCACGGTTCATATTTGCACAAGTTTTTTTTTATTCTGCTACTCACTTTATAATAAACGCTGCACAATATTTTCCACAATAATATTTGTGTTTGTCTCCTCATTTCCTACTGGTCCATCCTAAATGTCCTAATGAGGAACAATACCTAGGGCTACTGGTGTGGGGTGTCAGAAATGTTCCAGAAGAATATGTTGATGAGTCATTTTTTTTCTTACATTTTAGATGTGATCTGCTGTGATGAGAGAAATGGAGGACAAAGGCCTTCGTGTTGTTGACTATTTTGTTGTGGCTGGGTTGACTGATTCATCCAAACCACTTGAAGAGGAGATTCACTTTAATGATGAATGTCACAAGATTGCAAAGCCCAAAGCCCCAATCACTGATGTTGCAGTCATCATCAGGTCTCTGGGAGAGGAGGTTCCAGAAGGCTACACCTGTGTGAATACTACTCCAAGTGGCCTCTCTGCTGATCTGAACAATGGGAGTCTGATGGCTCCACAAATCTTTCTTTGCTACAAAAGGGGACGGGACAAGCCTCCATTAACAGACTTGGGGTAGGTGTTTATAGAGTTAAGATCAGATGGGAATATGTTGGTTTAGTATTTCGATATAGCTTAGTTTCATCCTATTATGTCCTTAACAGGGTTTTGTTTGAGTGGAAGGAACGACTCAAGCAGGGCTGTCAAATTATTCAAACAACACCATACGGTCGCCCAGCCAACATCAGCAGTACATCATCACAAAGGATTTACATTACGTATCGCAGAGCCCAAGATGGCATGCCACACACATCTTTGGCAGTGACAGATATCTGCCTAATCATTCCAAGTAAGGGAGAGTGCCCCCCTCACACCTTCTGCAAAGTAGACAAGAACCTAAATAGCAGCATGGTAGGTGTATTCTGTACGAAGAGTTATAAGAAAAGTTCATAGCTGGTGCTGACCTCGCGATAAAATTGGAAATGTATTTCTAATGCAGGCCATCTACTTTTCTTCCAGTGGGGCTCCGGTGTTTTCCTATGCTACAAAAAATCATTGGCCAAGACCAACACAATAGCATACAAAGCAGGTAGGTGGGTGTTAGCTAAAAAAAAGTGTAACCTCTACAGCAATAGATGTGTATAGATGGTTTGGTTTTTCAAAAGCACTGCTGGGGTCTTAGAATGAAAATTAGATTATCTGACAGATACAGCGTAGGTACACTAGCTGTTTTCTCTACTTTGCAGGATTGATCTGTAGATATCCTGAAAAGGACTATGAATCTTTCCCACTTCCTGACTCAGTGCCCTTATTCTGCTTGCCCATGGGTGCAACCATTGAGTGCTGGTCTTCACAGAACAAGTACCCAATGCCTATCTTCTCTACCTTTGTCCTGACAGGGTCTTCAGGAGAGAAGGTGAGTATTAGTACATTCTGAAATTGAAGGAGCATCATACCCATCCATGCACCCAGTGAGATCTTTTCCACTGTGTCGTTACAGGTTTATGGTGCTGCTGTCCAGTTCTATGAGCCCTACTCACCTGAGAACTTGAAGGAAAAACAGCTGTTCCACCTAGGAATTTCCTGCTCTGCTGATGGCAAGCTCACTTCACCTGAAGGTGTCCACACCAACAAATGCATCTGCCTACTCTCTCACTGGCCCTTTTTTGATGCATTTCGGAAATTCCTTACATTCCTGTACCGCTACTCTATCTCTGGTCCTCATGTCCTTCCCATCGAGAAGTAAGTAGATGCAGTTCAATGAGAGGCAGCTGAGGACATGAATAATGTAGAATTTCAACTTCACTCCTTGGCATTTGATGGGAGAGACTGTATAGTAATATAGTAATCTTAAAGCCATCATACATGCTGTTGGTCCAAATACACTCCTGTTTAGGTTGGTGACCAAAGTGTGAAACATTGGATGGTGGTATCTGTGAATCTTTGAGGTACTTTGGCTATCAGCATAGTGTAAGATTGGATGTTGTTGACTGTGACTCTGGGAGGAACTTTGGGTTTCAGTATTTTGTTTCTATTAATGCCTCCTTTTTGTTCTGTTTAGACATATTTCACACTTCATGCATAAGGCGCCGTTTCCATCCTCCCAAAGGCCTCGTATTTTGGTTCAGGTGAGGTGGATAGAGAAGAGGGCCTTGAGCTGTTTCATTGTTTGGGTATTCTCTGTTACTAATAGTAACCTTCCTTTCCACAGCTCTCGCCACATGACAGTCTCATTTTGAGCCACCCCATTTCCTCTCCCCTTCCTCTTCAGTAAGTGAACTTTCATGTATTTCATCCCCTACAATCCAGAGTCTTTCTGCTTGGTACAAAAATTTGTATATGTCCTTTGTTTTTTGCAGCGGAGGGAGATTCACAACACTGCTTCAGAATCTCGGTCCTGAGAATGCTGTCACCCTGCTGTTGTGCGCAGTTACTGAGCACAAGATCCTTGTTCATTCGCTTCGACCTGCTGTGCTGACCAGTGTAGCAGAGGCACTGGTTTCTGTAAGTGCCTGTTGTGATTATCTTCACATGTGTTTTATCCCTAATTCCACTTAATATTTTTCTTGCATGTATAGAGGAAGAAATGACTGAAAAAGGTAGTAATGTTGCCTGGTTAGAATATTTCTTACCAAATAAAGGGACAGCTTTGACCACCTTATCTGCCCTTAAGCATTTGCTGACATTGTGGCTCAAACACATTAAACCTTTGAAACTTGGAGAGTATTACTTGTTAAAGTTCTGACTCTGCACCCTGGACGAGGTGAAGAGCACTCCACACCTTCACTGCTCATAATATATAATGTCCTAGCTAAAGCTGTATGACCAGCATAATACAGAATGACAGTGTGACAGGTATTGTCCTTAGACCACTCATTGTGGGCTTGTGATAAGGACATCCTTTGTCTTTCTGTCCTTGTGCTTCATTTTTTTAACATTACCTATCTTAGGGTTCTTGTTTTATCTTGTAGATGATTTTTCCTTTCCACTGGCCTTGCCCATACATCCCTCTATGCCCATTGTCTCTGGCTGATGTTCTGAGTGCTCCATGCCCATTCATCGTTGGTGTGGATTCCAGATACTTTGATCTGTTTCTTCCACCTCCAGATGTGACATGTGTGGACCTGGACACCAACTCTATCTCTCAGTGAGTCTAGAGTATTTAAGGGAAACGACAAGCTCTAGGGGCCAACTGACAACTATCATGGATATCTGGTTCCATCTATCTGCTCACCTGGATTTTGTTTTCATAGGATGGATGATAAGAGAGCTCTGACCTGGAAGATGTTGCCAAAGAAGGCCTGTAAAAACCTAATGAATTCTCTGAGTAGCCTATACCAGCACTTGGCACAGTGTAAGACAATGCAGATTCCCCCCAGTAAGAATAAATGGCATGGTAAAGCCAATTTCTTATTTTTTGCATTATTTATGTTATGTATTTAGCTCAATTGAGACCAAGGGAAGATGGCCTGCTAGATTTCTCTATCAGTGAATGTGATCTGGGTGCCGGGAAAAGTCTGCAGAATCTGGAAATAGAGATCCAGGAAGCATTCCTTCGCTTCATGGCTTCCATCTTAAAAGGGTACAGAAGCTTCCTCCGACCCATTACACAAGCACCCTCAGAGAAGGCTACAGATGCCAGCTCTCTCTTTGATTTACAAGGTAACTGTTTTGGTGATGCAGCATCTAGCGTCGGGCTCACTGGTACAGAGTAGGCACATAACAGCTGAGATGCAGTATCTGGGAAGCAGTATCTAATGGACTGCTGTCTGTTTTCTTAGTGGTGGATGGGGTGGGACCTGAGAACAAAAGGGTTTCTAACCAGCTGTTTAATGGCTAGGTTTCCTGAGAAGCAGAGACCGCTCTCACCAGAGGTTCTATTCTTTGATGACCAAGACACAGATGTTCATTCGGTTCATTGAGGAGTGTTCCTTTGTCAGTGACAAAGATGCCAGCCTGGCATTCTTTGACGACTGTGTGGATAAAGTAAGTCGGACTGCTCATGTGATGAAGGAATAAACCAGAAGTGACCATCTTTGAATACTAAACAAATCCTAATGTTTTTAGCTTTGTCTTTTTATTCAGCTTTTGTGTAATTTTGTTTACTTTGTCGCCTAGATTTTGCATATGCAACCCCTGCAGTTTCAGATCTTCCTTGTTGTTTTAATACAGTGACCACAACTATAGGCAAATAATCTGATATCTTTTTACATGGTTGCATTTATTTTGTTTGCATAGATTACCAAGTCGCAGTTGGGGTCTTATATTGAGTCTTATTTTTATACATGGTCCCCCTATTTCAGGGCACCGTGATTTTTGAGACATAGCAATGCCAGGTCTATTAAACCTCTCATATTTAGGACTTTGTTGCATATCCCTTGCATGCAATGCCTGTTTAAATTCTACAATTCATAGTTATAGACATGGTAATGGTAAGTGTAATGTGGATTTTCAAAGCTCCAGCTAAAGGCTTATAGTCAACATATGGCAGAAGGCCATGTAAATACTGACATTCTCTGGTGTAGTATACTGACTTTCCTTCTACCACTCTTTAGGTGGACGCGGACAGACTGGAGGAGATAAGACTCATAGAACTTGATGAGTCCCAGCGCAGTGAACATACAGTGTTCATCACACCTCCCGAGTTGCCTCCTCTGTCGGACAGTGAAGAGTACCCGCTAAAGTACAGGTATGATGTCTTTCACCACAAATTTGTCTGAAGACAATCCAAAATTAGCTCTGCGCCACAGAGTCATTAAATGTTTGTGGTTTTCTTTGTGTGTTTAAGTAAAAAAGTATTGATATAATGAAAATTAAACCCCATTTTCCCATAATCACTGTTTTTAAACTATGTTTTAATGCAATGCAGGTTTTTTTTTTTTTTTTTTTTTTTTAGTTTACAGATTAGATTTTCTTAGTTTTGTTGTATGCCATATTTAGGTCATAGATATGTTATATTTGTCATCCTCAGCATCTCCACTGTGTACTGTGAATGTCTGTTGTCATCAAAGTAGTAGATTATGGCTCCATCATGCAATGAAGCAGCAAAGGAATTGTAGCTAAGATTCACACTGTCAGAAAGACTGTCATTTATTTATTTTATGGTGGGTACTTCAGGAACACACACCCAGTCTTGACCCAGCAAACACACACTTACAGAGACATAGAATCCGAATAAATAATAATGGAAAATATTAATGAAGTGAACGAAAATAAGAACATGGAATATACCAAAAACATATATGCAAAAGGCCCTCCCCAAACATCTTGTGCCAATTATATTACAGTTCAACAACAATAAACACTAATGATAATGTGCAAAACACAGTCCAATGTAGCAGAGGCAGGTAACGATGGATAGTGAGTGGAAAATCTTGTGAACGATTCACTGTAAGTAATGTAAAGTTTGTCCGACAGGTTTTCTAACGCGGTGTGGGATGAGGTGATTGGGAGCGTTCCTTCTGACAGAGCTATTATTATTATTATTATTATTATTATTATTATTAAATGGCCATTGTCATTTGTCTATTTATGGTATTAAGGTAATAATCCTGTTCTTATTCCCTGTATGGTATCAATTTTCTTATTTGCGTCCTCAAATTAAAATGTGTAAGAACCCATGGTCTATAGCAGGGGTGTCGAACTCCAGTCCTGGAGGGCCGCAGTGGCTGCAGGTTTTCATTCTAACCATCTTCTTAATTAGTAACCAGTTTTTGATGCTAATTAACTTCTTTAGCCTTAGCTTTAATTAGCTTGACTCATGCCCCTTGGTTGTTTTTTCCTTAATTAGCAGCCAGACAGTAATGAGACGTAAAATAAGCAGGACATGACCAACTCACCTGTACCCATCAAACAAAATCTGAAAATAAAGATGAAGGTCTCAGTAAGGTTGCTCCCTCAGGTTACCAAAACATTTTAGTAGTTCTTAGAAAAAAACAGAATATCAACAGTTTTGGAAATGTCTGCTGTGGCAAAAAGAGAGCAGCAACAAGCCATGGAATTGAATAATGGGTTTAATTAACAGCAAGAATCGGCTTCTCATTAAGGAACTGGTTGGAGTTTGAAGCCCCAATTTAGCTGGTCATCTGTTGGCTCGTTTCACGTCTCATTTCTGTTTGGCTGTCATTTAATGAAGAAAAGAATCAATTCAGAAGACTTAATCCTTAAAAAGAGGGCTACTAAAATGAAGGGAAAAGAAGTTAATTAGCAGTGAAAACTGGTCACTGATTAGGAAAAGGGTCAGAAAGAAAACCTGAAGCCACTGCGGCCCTCCAGGCCTGGAGTTTGACACCTGTGGTCTATAGCCATTATCTCTCGAGCCGACACCTATGTAAAAATGCATAAAACTTGAAAGAGTTTGCGTTGACAGCTACACATGATAACAATATAACTATCTTAAACCACAAAATACTAACTAGTGTAATAAAAGTTATCAGAGATATAGGTAATGCATTTGGCCACATAACTGCTGTCAAACATGTAACAACAGCGTGAACCAATACACAGTAAATCAAATTCTACATAGCAATGTTTTAATTTTCTAAGGTACCATCGCTAAAATGCTTGAATTTAGTAGTCAGGTCTTTATTTCTTTTAGTTTGAAGATTTACTCTGCTGTCTCCAGTTCAGAGGTGAGCACTTCCAGTGTGAGCTAAATGGAGAGCTCCTTTACTCAGCTGTGCAGAGGCCATTTCTGAACACTGTGATTGGCCCACCTCCTGGTGACGTTAGCTAATCTCTCTCTCTCTCTCTCTCTGTGTCAGCCCCCGCCGTCTTGCACAGCGTCACCACTTCATGGTTCACTAATGTTTTAGGGGTTTTGGGTCATATCATTGAAGAATAAATATGTATTTTGAAACAACTGACATGATCTGAGCCAACAGTTGGGAATATTATGAAATTAGCATTGCTTCCATACAGACACGTGTTTTTTTTTTTGGCTCTTTTGAATTTGTGTGTAATGTTTTTTGCAGCTACACGGGCTTTCCTGTGCTGAGCCCAGAGCTCTTTGATCAACCTGCAGTCTTCCTGAAGGCCCCATCTAACCGGCTAACCTCAAAGCAGAATTGTCCAACCAGCCCTGCACCCATGTTCAGGAGGACTAAGCAGGTGAGTTCTTGTCAACAGTGGTATTTTGTCAATACCGTGCACAAGCAGTTATGTTAGCTGGTAGTTTAACCTGTAAGGAACATGTGGTTAATAGTACTTTAGACAGTAATAAGTAATGGCAAATGTGTAGGACTTGGGTAGCCAATCACCTAGTTAATATTTCAAAGACTGACATACCTCTTTCAGGAAATTCGATCAGCCCATAAAATGGCCAGGAAGTATTCATCCATTCCTCAGATGTGGCCGAAGTGCTTGCTGCGTCACTGCTATGGTCTGTGGTTCATCTGTCTGCCTGCTTACGTGAAAGTCTGCCACTCAAAAGTCCGTGCACTTAGGACAGCCTATGATGTCTTGCGGAAGATGCAGGTCAAGAAATTGGAGCCTCCTGACGAAGTTAGTGTCCCTTTCGTAAAATACGATCAGCTTAGTCCTGGTGAAACTTTGTTTAGCATTCTTTCTCTTTCTATTTTCAGGTCTGCTATAGAGTTCTCATGCAGCTATGTGGACAGTATGGTCAGCCAGTTCTAGCAGTCCGTGTTCTCTTTGAAATGAAAAAAGCCGGGGTCCAGCCCAATGCAATTACCTATGGTTACTACAATAAGGTAACACTGATAATTCTAAACATATATTGCACAATTCAGGGATTGCTATTTAGCCAGAGTAGAACTCAGCTACCCCTTGGAACAATACCTACTACCTGATTTACTTTTACTCTAGGCTGTCCTGGAAAGCACTTGGCCTTCAAGCACAAGAGGTGGTTATTTCCTGTGGATGAAGGTTAGAAATGTGATCCTGGCGGTCAGTCAGTTTCGAAGAGCTTTAAAGAAACAGCCACCTGTTAGTCAACTTCAGACACCATTATCAGGTATGTAAATCATTATCAGATTGTGATTGCGGCTGAAACTGTATAGATATTTTTGGGATCAATAATATATTTTGAGGCTGAGCCATAGAAAAATATGTGTTTAGTCTGTGGGCCAGTTGTGATTGTGGAAACAATTTATGTTTTCTTGGAACTGGTTTATGTGGTTAGGCAATCTACTGCAGTGTAGCCAATGTGATTACGTTGTCAGTTGTTCAGTGTCGGTGGTCTTGAGCTCATGCAGTGTGATTTCTTTCGTTGGTTATATAGTTATTTTTCCAACATTGGTTTAGCAAAGCTGGTCTAGCTCTCATTACCTTTGCATATGACAGCAAATTGTATAAAGAGTGTAGTTGTAACAAAATTAAAGAGAAGGAAGGGATCTGAAAGTACATAGATCCACAGTTGGTCACACTGATCTAAGTTTTAGTGCAACACATGAGGAAGGTATTCTTGTTCTCATTCAGCACAGATGATCATGAGAAGACTTAAGTGTATATGGAGATTTTTAAATGAAAGGCACAGAGAAGGATTTCTTTTTAGTCAACCTGGGTATCTCCATTGGTAATTCCAGATTGCAAGCATAAATTCATTGCAAAATGAAAAAATTTATAAATGATTTATTGTTTTCCCAACTTGTTCATTCTAATTCTGGGCCATCAGGGCATGACCATCAAGCAGTGGGTGCCTGGAATCCCATGATTCAGTATTGTTTTATCATGGGGTAAGTGAGTCTCACCAAGTTTGTTATGGGTTGACCTACTCTTGTGCAGCCAAAGTTTAACATCCCCACACACACACACACACACACACTATCCACTTAAGCACTGATTATGAGTGATGCCTGCCCAGCCTATCACTCCTCAGTACTCAACATTGGCACTCACTAGCTTTGGCTTGAGCAGATCAGGACACCCATCTGGAATGAGCTTAGTTACTCTTCCATGGACTTTTTCTAGCACTGCTATGTCCTTTTTGTAGCCTGGAGAACAAAACTGCACATAGTACTCCAGATGTGGCCTCACCAGTGCATTATAAACTGAGTAGAACCTCCTTGGACTTGTACTCCTTACATCAGGGCACTATATAACCTAACATTCTGTTGGCCTTCTTACTGGCTTCTGAACACTGTCAGGAAATTGATAGTGTCAAGTCCACTACAGTTCCTAAATCCTTCTCATAAGGCATACTCCCAATTTTCAGACCTCCCATTGTGTACTCAAACCTAACATTTTTTACTTCCTATGTGTAATACCTTGCATTTACTGGCATTAAATTTCATCTGCCACAAATCTGCCCAATCCTGTATGCTGTTCAATTCCTTTTGTAATGATTTAACGGATTCCAATTTATCTGCCAATCCACCTATCTTGGTATCATCTGGAAACTTAACCAGCTTGTTACCTACTCTTGTCCAAATCATTTATATATATATATATATATATATATATATATATATATATATATATATATATACACTAGCTGATTACCCAGTGGCTTCGCTCACTGAGTGCAAGGGAAAAAAACAAAATATAGTATATAAATTATTAAACAGTAAAACATTAACATGTAAGAAATAAAGATACATTGAGCAGTACTGGAGTGCTTTCAGGTAAAGTACATTTTAAAGGCGCTATAACACAACAGGTAAGTAGCACTAACAGCAGCTTAAATGTATTTGGATCATCTCTCGGTAGCAGATCTCTTGTGAAAGGCGCTATACACGATCATTGTGGTATAGAAATTACATTTTCTATGCGATCCTGCAAATTTCTGCCTGACAACCTTGCACTACATGCCTGTGACTTAAGAGAAAAATTATTCTGAGAAACGTGGACGCTGCCCTTCCGTGTTTAACAGGCAGAAGGTCCAAACAATTCCCAAGTTCAAAACTTAACATGAACAGGTCAGTACATCTTCTTAGATGTAAACACTCCATCATCTTAAAAAAATTCATCACAAAAGCAACCTTGAATGTTGCGGGGTTTTAGTGACCTGAACTCATCTTAAGGGACAGTAAGTAGTCGTGCAGCACAATTTACAAAGAGAGTTTTGCTTCAATTGCAACGATCACACTCATTCGCAAAGATTTACAGTCTCCCAGGAGCCGAGAGGCACTCGAAGTGTCATAAACAGTGTGAGAAGAGAGGACGGTGCCCGAATCTGCGAAGCTCTCAACCCGACGGAGCAGCCCGACATTCCGCGCCTCCCAGCGTCCACTTTGTTCTTACGACCCCTCACCACTGAAGGCGGTGTCGTCTTCACATTGTTTACAGCTTGGCTCAGTTAAAAGTAGAAAGACGCAAAGCTGTTTTCCTCATCTCTTCTACTATCAAGTACCGCCAATTAAAAAAAAAGTTATAATGTGGCAGTTTCCGTGACAGTCACGTGGGCGAATAAATAAATAAATAAACTTCTCTGTCAGAACGCGCCTGGCGGCAGATGGCTCAGCTCTGGAATCCAGAGAGGAGGGCTGGGAGAGGGGTGACGTGGGGCGCACTTCTATGGGATAGATCGGCGTGTTTGTGTTTATTTCTTTTCAATATTCGTAAAATAACTCTCACACAAATAATAACAATTCGTAAAGACGATATAAAAATGGCGTCCACAAACGAAGTGATTAGTTCCTATATCATAATATGTTCTGTGGTCATATGTAATTTCCGTTTCGTGTGGTCATACGTAATTTCCGTTTCAAATGCGTAAAGAATTTTATATATATATAGATTAAACATAGTAGTGGCCCTAGCACTGACCCCTGTGGAACACCACTCTTAACGTCAGCCAATTCTGATGAGGTCCCTCACACCATCACCCTCTGTTTCATGTGTCTGAGCCAATTCTGCACTCATCTAAAAACATCACCCTAAACTCCTGCTTCTTTTAGTTTGATGCCCAACCTCTCATGTGGCACCTTATCAAATGCTTTCTGATTAATACACAAGCAGAACTTCATGGACCCTATTCAGTTCTAAAATGCTTATAAAAGTTCCACACAAAACAGCCAGCATATGACACTTTGCATCTGCTTACTTTTTATTGCAATATTAGTCTGTTTTATTTTATTCATGGAACATTGTTGCAGTACTTTTTATGGAGGTCATCTTTTGCTACTCAGAACTGAAACAAAAAAAATGTTCACTGGAGCTTGTAAGCACTGAATCTGAATGTGCCATGCAGTTTCAGCTGAGGTTTCTTGTTTTTCCGCTTTCACTTTCATTGCACTAGCTTTTGCTTGTAAATTCCATCAGCTGGAGTTGGAGGTGTAACCCTCATTTATAGAGTGCTTGAGCACTTGATTTAAATGACAATGCCTGCAGATTACATATTTCATATTAAACTCTTTCTTGCATGATGAAAACCATAATGAATTCAAATGCATGACATCAGCATTAATGGAGCATTTAGTATAGGAATTTCTACATCAGTGCTACCATTAGCAATGTACCATCAGTGGGAATATACAAGCAATGCATTTTGTTATGAAAACGTCAATAAAATGGATTGGTTCTGCATTACCACAGATATTGCACCTCTAATATTAGCACTGCTGTCAAGATTTGTTTACCTGTACATAGAGAAAAAAGAAATTCCCAATGTTCTACTTTTTTTTATCAGTGATACATAATGTGGAAAAATATTGTAGCACCCTTATCTATTTTATGCCTTCTTCATTTGGGCACCAGTTCATTGCTAAACAAACTCATTCTCACTACAAAGGCCATTTTAATTTTGTCATTCATCTTACACATCTTAGTGATCTGGGATAAAACTGAAATACCAACAGAAAATCATCAAAAACATAAAAACCTTCAGGGGAAGAATGTGTTGCCTCCGCATAGGCAGTACCTGAGTTGAAATTTAAAAAGAGGTGTTTTGTTATAGCAGTGAGCCTGAAGCAATTGTTACTACACCAGTCTTCTGCTTACAGAGAATTTAAGTTATCCTTATATAGATACTATAGTTAAGATATTCAGTGATACAGAAACACTAGGCATTATATTAATAGAAATATGAATATTTGGTGGATTTAGAAAGTTTTTAGACTCCTTCAATTTCAGTAAACTTTTTTGTATTGTAAATTTAATTTTAAATGAATAACTTTGCTATTTTTGTCCTTCAGTCTGCACTCAGTAACTTATAATTACAAAGTGAAAACATGTTTTCAGAAAGATTTACAAATTTATTAAAAATTAAAAACTGAAATCTCTCATTTATATCAGCATTCAAACCCTTTGTCATGGCACTCCAAATTATGGCCCAGGACATTCTGTTTGCTTAATTATCCTTAACCTGTGAAAAACTGAATTGATTGGACATAATTTAGAAAAATACACACTTGTGTATAGAAGGTCCCACAAATTCACAACGCACGTCAGGACAAAAACAAAGCCATGAGTAAATTGTGGTGAGGCATATATCAGGGCAAAGGAGTAAAACCATTTCTGAGTTCTCCCAGAAGCACAGTGGCCTCGATGGTAAATGGCAAAAGTTTGTAACTACTAGAACTCTTCCTAGAGTTGTCTGTCCTGCCAAACTAATTAATCAGAAAAGAATGGCCTTGGTTAGGGAGGTGACAGAAAACACAATGGTCATTCTAGCGGCACTTTAGAAGTCCTCCATTGAGACGGAAGAACCTTTTTGAAGAAAGACTATCTCAGCAGCTTTCCATCAATTAGATGGAAACCACCCTTGAGTAAAAGGCATAAGACAGCCCACTTGGAGTTTGCCAAACAACATCTAAAAGACTCTGAGAACATGAGGAAAAATATTTTCTGCTCTAATGACACAAAAATTGAACTCTTTGTGCAGAACTGTAAACACTATGTCTGTTGAAGACCAGTTACTGCTCATCACCTGCCTAATACTGTGCCTCTAGTGAAGAATGGTGGTGCTTAGAACAATGATATGCTAACATAGAATCATGGGTCATAAGCCTTGATTTAAATTTAATGCATTCCTAATTTTGGCAGATTTTTCCTGTAACTAAAATCTCTGCATCCTACAATAGTTTCCTTTATCCCAGCAAAATTTGGAGTCTGCATCTTGTAAATGTATCATATATTCTAGGCAAATGGCTCTCAAACCCAGACCTAACAGCCTCATGTGGATGCAGGTTTTTATTCCAGCCAGTTTTACCATAAATTAGTAATTAAACTTTAATTGATCACATTTAATTAGCTAAGTCACATTTAATTAGCTAGTCATTTTTTCTTCTCTTATTCTGCATTCAGAAAAGCATAGCAGTGTGGTTTTTACATTTATGAAATATTTATATAATTTCGCTATAGCTTTAAATACTTAACTCTCTTTTATTGTTTTCCTATTAATTTCCCAGTTTCTGTGTAGTTTCGTAGCTTAATTGTATGAAAAAGTATGAACAATACTTGAGAACAATTCTGTGGCTGTCTGATGCTTCGTGGATAGGCTCCAGCCATTTTTTTAACCTGAACTGGATTAAATGTATTTTGTAATGGGTGGATGGATATGTGGTAGGCAGCACTAAGTTCTATAAGGTAAAAGACAGCCAAGTAGTTTATGGCTTTATACTGGAAGTTGAAAAGAGTTTTAAAGACAAAAAATGATTTTATTATTAATAACTTGAAGCTTATGATGCAATACAACCAAATGACCAATCAGAAGTTTCCCTGCAATGCAAAGGATACAAGAAATGGCACAGTCCCTATAGGCACATGACTAAGTGTCAAAAATCTCCTCTGTCAATGTATTACTGGAGAGAACAATGTGTTCAGCCATACAGAGAAGGTAGTGAAGAACTGGGCAACAACTATGGTTGCATATGTGCATTGTCTTATTAGCTATATCTGACATGTAAATGTAAATCAACTAGTGCATCAGTGTAGAAAGGTCTGTTTGTGTGTTTTTGGGGACGTCCTGAAAGTGTAAGACTCCCATTATAAATATGTATTCAACTGCTTAGTGGGTTATTTCAGAGGTGTACCATCATTTGGAATGCAAGGTTGGAGCAGTGTTAGTAATTTGGTAAGGTTAGTTGTTGAGTGGAAAATGCTAAGTGAACATTCAGGGTCTTTCAAGGTTCATTTTGGTCAGTGCGATCGTGTTAACCTTTTCAGTCTGCTAGCTGGTCTAATGGTGTATTGTGGTTTTAGTCTGTTAAAGAGAGACTGAGAGCGCTAAAGAGTATCCATGGTCATAGTGCCATTTGTGATACAGCACTATTTTTAATAATGTAGGAGACTTACTGTGACAGCCTTTCATTTTTAAGGTGTTCAAGCACCTGTCCAGCTCTGCTGTGCCATTTTGCACTGGACCTTTTGAGTGAGTGAATACTATAAAGTTCTGTCAGACATAATGCTGACTTATTGTGTTGTTGTTTCCAAGCAGATGGCAGCGACCTGGATGCGGTCAGCCACGGCAGCTTGGATAGCTCTAATGACACTAATATGATGGAGCAATCAGCATTCTCAGCCGATTTAATCAAAGTAGACCCAGCTGATGATAGATCTAGCACAGGTATTCCTCCCTGTCCACTCTAACCTTCATCAGGCTTGACACTTGGAGACAACCTGTCACTCATTGCTTTACCTTCTTCACTTCCTTAACCTCTGACTCAGCTATCTGTTTGTTTGTCTGCTCTGTGGTTTGTCTTTTTCATGTTAGAGTCCATGGGTTTTAGCTTCCTTATAAGGCAAACTTACCTGAGCCCATCAGGCCCACTGCAAGTCCTTTTTACATTAATTTTGTTGTTTTCTTCCTTTGTTCAACATTTGCATCTCATTTCATTTGGTTTAGTTGTAACCGTTCAACTGTGAAATTTGACTGCAAAAAATCTAGAAATCCAGACATAGTAGCTTTCATATTTTCTGGGTTCAGTAACTTTAGGGAAACAAGAATATTACGATGTTAGAGAAATGTATGTTAATAGCAGATTATGACCATTAACATTTGGTAGGTGAAGAATTGGACCTTATTTTTGAAGAGGAAAAAGAAGCCATTCCCATTGATTTGAAAGGACTGTAGTGCTAGACTAAATAACTTAAAGGAACTGTGAACCTGGGCTTTTTAATATTGGTGTATGTGAATCTGTATTCTTATAGTCCAAGCTAATAATTTAAGTTGTGCAGAATGACTATAGATGAATATGAAACCATGCTTTGAAACCTGAAGTGATAATTTTGCTGAACCTACTGACCTTATACAATCATGAAACAAGCCCTGCAACTTTAAGAGGACCTTGAAGCTGCAACCTGTTATATAAAGGATCCATATAGCTGAACCAGAAGAATATAAGGGGCCATGGAGTAAGACTCAGTATCATCAGAGGAGCTAGGAACTAGACTTAGCTTTTTCAGGCAGCAAAGTGTCTTCACCTGTGGCTTTTGAAAAGAGCCGACATGAAAGCACCATAGAGTTGGGCTCAACAATCTTTGGAGAAAAACAAAATCTGCAGACCTGGCCCCAGACAGCTGTAGGACCAGGCTCTGTGATTTTATGGCATCATGAAGTTCATTCATACCAAATGACTGCTAAATCAGCCTGTTGTAATGATCCTTTATTTTGCTTGTGGTTTGCAGGAGGACTGTCAGACCTTGGCTACAACTCCCTGTCCAAAGAAGAGGTGAGGCAAAATGATGTATTGGTCCAGGATAGACAAGTTAAGGACGAAAAGAAAGACAGTGACTCCAGCTCATGTAAGTACCAATCCTTTCTTAGAATAAGCGCTAACTATGTGAATATCTACTCCAGTTACAGTATGTTGCATTTTTCAGTATTTCCATTAAAAGTAAATGTCATGGTGTTTAAAGTAATAGTGATCTGAGCATCTTGTGGAGTATTTACATATTTGCTCATATGTTATTTTCAACATAGGTGGTCCACTTCTAAATGCACCCCACTTATGTCCTATTTGAAGCAAAGTATTACTTAGTGGTACTGTCTAGCACATGGGTGGCCAACTCCAATCGTGGAGAGCCACAATGGCTATAGTTTCATTCAGTTTTCTTAATAAGTGACTAGTTTTTGCTACTAATTAACTTCATGTAATTTATTTGCTATTTAAGACCCAGGTTCTTTAAATAAGGGCTGAGCAACATCAGTCCTTGAGGGCTGCAGTGGCTTCAAGTTTTTGTTCCAAGCTAAATGCTTCATAATAAATCATTCATTGCTGATGAAGCACTTATTGTTCAAGTGACATTTTTCTGCTTCACTTTAGTTGCCTCACTTGGTAAGATTTTGATCCCTTAATTGCTCATTTTAGTCTTAAACAGCTGTATTCATTGTTTTAACTGTTCCTTATTAGCAATAAGATACAAATGACAAAGGAACCAGCAGTTTTCCATTCAGCTTCTCTACCATTTCCACCCATGTGTATACATCATTCAATATTTGGTTTAATTAAGTACTCAGAAGGAAACCAAAGAGAAAGTGAAGAACTGAAAATTATTCATCTGTTTTAGGCATCAGATAACTTCCTTTGGAAAGGAAAAAAATCTATGATTTAAGATTGAACTGACATGGTAGAGTTAAAACACTACAAGACATGAAATTAAATAAAAGTCTACTACTGGTGAGGATTGGCTTCTGATTAAGCAACTGGGTTGGAACAAAAACATGCAGCCACTGCAGCACTCCAGGATCAGAGTTGACCGCCCCAGTCTAGCAGGACACTTGTGCCTTTCACATGAATGAATCCTGCTGATATACTTCTTTTGATGTACTTGAACTTTGTATTAAGATTGTGTTTCTGTAAATTGAAAAGGTAGAAGACAAACAATATTCTTCTTTATGTCTTCCAGTATCAGACAGTGAAAGTGCAAAGGACATCAGTGAGGGGTTAATCCAGCTGGACTTCCATGAAGTGGATTGTACTGAAAGACCAGCTGGTGGTATTGTTAGAGGGAGCTGTAAACCTGAGGCTGCTACCACCGAGCTGACACATGCTGGCACTGGTTAGTCCTGTCCTTATTTCTTCATGATCAGAAAGCAGAGCAGGGATTGAGATATCCTGCAAAGGATTAGGGCAAGGGGGCAAATATTTCAGGAGATTACCGCATGACTGTGTGTTTCTCATCATTCTTTACAATCTAGTAACATTTCTAACAGCAGGAAGGCAACACTGAAAGTGTCTCATATTCACCACATAAACACAGCCAGAGAAGAGAGGCAACAAATGAATATCTTGCAAACTTATAGTTTGATAGAAATTATCTGCAGGCAAAATTCATTCCGTATTGTCTTGTGACGTGACTGAGATCAGCTTCAGGGTGTTCTTAAAAGGTCTGACTCAATATCTTCCAGTGGTTTGAAAGTTGCCAGTATGACTTCTGGTAATGCAATGCAAGAACTCTTATCTCCTCCACCTGTGCAGAACACTATGATAGTGTGGTGTTTTTGATTTCACAGTTAACTAAAAAACAAAAAAAAGATTTTAAATAATATGCATAAGTATGTATCCAACCTTGTATACACCTTTTTTTAATAGTAAAATTGATTGCTATATATAAATTATGTCAAATAAAAAAAGTTAGTAGTACAGCAGTTGTGTGCTACTAAATGTAAAACACAAGCCAACAATATATTTAAAAGCTGATGATAGATGGGAGGCCTCCACACTCCACACTCCATATGTCCAAGTGGGCAAAACTAAAATGACAGTTTTATTATCAAAATAAGCACTATGGAAGAATGAACACACAGAGAGCATAAAGTTCCAAATAAACAAAAACAAAGCAACAAATCCTACCATTCCTTTGGATCTATGTCTACAAGCCACTCTATCAGGTGGGATCACCTTTCCAAAGCAACCCCTTTCTAAACTCTCACGGTCTCTCTACAGCCAGGGATCTTTACCTCACCAGTTGTGCTTTTGCCCAAACCTCTTCTCCCGTCTCCACGCTATGTGATCTCATCGCTGTAAGATGGTTTAAAACCCCATCCAGCGGTCACCTCTGATTAAGCCCAACAGTTACTTTTTCATTTGAGAACCAGCACTCATTTTGTTACAGATAAACAATGTAGAATTGCCTGTAATGGGCCGAGGCAATTCGAAAGGCACCACTGAGCCTTTTGTTCACTGAAGGTCCAAATCTCTTAGGCAACTTCTAAGATACTTTTCTCATAGAGATAATAAGGTCTTATCTCCATCTTCAAAAGAGCAACATTTTCTTGTTTCGCTTGGCTTGGGATTATGTGCTACAACATCTCATCCAGAAATTGTTCTGACCTACTACCAACCCCTTTTGTGGACTTTTTCCTCTCTTCCATTAAAGTATTAGGCATCTCTGACACTTGCTGGGTTATCTGCTCTCTGTCCTGGAAGAACATGTCATATTTGCACCTGGTTTGCATCTCTCACTTGTGCCTGTCCTCTACTTACTGCCATTCTGGGATTCAAAACACACATACAGTGTGTGCCACCTCATTGTGGCTTCTGTATTCCTGCAGAAACTCCCCTATTGCTAGCATGGCTTTCACTCTGGAGGCTGACTGCAATAAAATATTGCTGTTATTTATAGTGGAACATTTTTATTGATGCTATTCGAATTAGGAAGTGTAAGTAGGTTGTAGTAATTGTATAGCTGCCACTTTACTTTTTCCCTTCAAACCCTTTCTACCCAGGCTGCACTTGAAATGCTTCAGCTAGATATTGTGCAGATTACTATACCTACTCATACAGGTCATTCATCAAGGTGTACCATACAGAATATAAGAAAGAAGTAACTGCTTTACACTACCTTCCGTGCTTTCCTCTGATATGAGCAGTGACTTAATAACAGAAAATTTTGCATTCAATCTAATCAACATACTTTCAAAATTACTAAATGAAATACTTTATCTCCTTAAATACTAAGTAAAATTCACATCATTTTTAAAAAGTATGTTGATGTCTACCTTGTACAGTATGCCATTTGCTAATAAGTCAAAATGTGAGCACCACTTAAACCTGTATAATCATTCAAACGGTATTTTGTTTCAGTACAGAAATGATTAATAATGACTGTGGTTGTTGCTGCAACTGAAATAATCTTCATTGACTGTCCAAAGTGTTCAGTAACTATCACAGTTTCTGAAAAATCATATTTTGAATTCTGAACATTCAAGCAGAAGCACATACTTGTGCTGAAATCGCATACATTTGCTGTCAACATCTCCCAAACCTCCCAGTTGTTGGAATAAAGACAATAATGGTGTTAATATGCATAAAGTATATGTGTTCTTTAGATGAGGTCATGTATACAATAGACCAAAAATAGGAAATTATTGACCCATGTGCAAAAAAAAGTTTGCAAAAGTAATACAGGTTAAAAATAACCTCCACTATGTTAGAAGCATAATGAATTAGGCCCTGCTCATAAAGGTTAATGATAATAATAATTAATTACATTTATATAGCCCTTTTCTTACTACCCAAAGCACTTCACACAGACAGAGGGAAACCACTTCTACTTCTTCTCCTCCCTCCTTCTTCTTCTTCTGGGTTTTTATGGCGTTTGGCAGACCTATGTAAAAGGTGCATTACTGTCACCTACTGATTTTTTTATTAAGGCTTTTAATTCCCCTGCATGCAGTGGCACTGTTATGTTTATACTTTCAATAAAATGTGACTGCTTAGCCAAGTTACCAGCTATCTCATTTCCCATCAATGTGCAGTACCCATCTGGATGATGCCATAGCAGCCATTATTGCACATGTACGCTCACCACACATTAGCTGTTAGGTGGTGAAGGGATGAGAGAGAGAGCCAGTTAGAGACAGGGAATGATTAGTGTCTTGCAATGTGCCATTATCAAAACAAACCTCAGACCTCCTGATAAAGAGTATTTCAAAAGCCTGTCTGACTCGAAAGTTTTAGAACATATTGTATTAAAATATTTCAGAATTGATCATTTTGCTGTAAGACAGTTTACAGATGAAGAATATAAAAGACCATGGACTATACCTACATATGCATTTTCTTTATAAATATATCAGTTGCAAACAATAAACTTTATGCAAGGGGCGGCACGGTGGCGCAGTGGTAGCACTGCTGCCTCGCAGTTAGGAGACCCAGGTTCGCTTCCCGGGTCCTCCCTGCGTGGAGTTTACATGTTCTCCCTGTGCCTGCGTGGGTTTCCTCCGGGCACTCCGGTTTCCTCCCACAGTCCAAAGACATGCAGGTTAGGTGGATTGGCGATTCTAAATTGGCCCTAGTGTGTGCTTGGTGTGTTTGTGTGTGTCCTGCGGTGGGTTGGCACCCTGCCCGGGATTGGCTCCAGCAGACTCCCGTGACCCTGTGTTCGGATTCAGCGGGTTGGAAAATGGATGGATGGATGAAACTTTATGCAAGACATCTAAAAGAGCATAAACATGTTATGGATCCCATCCCATCTTGCTCCAACTGATCGATCATGTTCATATTTCAGTAATACAGTATTAGATAAATAGTGGTATCATTGAGAGAACAACTAGGAGAAAACTTTTGCTGTAATGAAACACACTGTGACTGTAAGTATATATGGTGTTCTGAGCCTGAAAATGAAAGTGTACTGTATATAAATTGAAAAAAACAAACATTGTTGCTCACTGAGTCCCATCCATTTTTTTTAATGACATATGCCCAGGACATAAAATTAATGTTTGTAGCCAAAATAAAAATATCACTAAAATAACCTCAACACTACTTTCAAAAATGATGATAATAATTAGATGGCTTGGGGTTTGCGTTTCTGCTGGCCTGGACTTCTCATCATTGTAGGAAGTTTGAATTCAGGCTAAAAAGAAAATAGTCTCTGACTTTGTGATGCTGAGGGACCAATTTTAAGCTCAGCTTTAGACTGACAGTGTGGTGAAGTTGTTAAGGCTTTGGACTTCAAACCATGAGGTTGTGGGTTCAAATCCCTCTACTGAAACTGTCTTACCATGAGCAAGTCACTTCGCCTGCCTGTGCTCCAGATGGGAAAAAAACAAAAGAAATGTCACCAGTTGTATTATAGTATGGAAAGTTGCAAAATTTAAATCTAATAATATCTACATTATATTTGATGGCCGGCAGTGTGGCATAGTGGTAAAGGCATTGGACTTCAACTCCTGAGCGTATGGGTTCAAATTCCTCTACTGGCACTGTGTGACCCTGAGCAAGTCACCTTACCTGCCTGTGCTCCAATTGGAAAAAAAACAAAATAAATGTAACCAGTTTTGTCTCATATGTTTTAAGTACCCGTGGGTGAAGTTGTCTGCCAAATAATAAAGATCAGAGGGCCCATTAGGTGGCTGATCAACAAAAAATGTTTGGTTGTTTTTAAAGTTGTTTGTTCAAATAAAAAAATCACTTTTGTATTTACATCAATTCCTTCGAATGAATACATTATATTTTTAGATAATATCCCTTTCCTTTAGAAAAATAAAAGGAGTTCATGGTAAAAATGTAGCATTTTAAGAATTCCATTAGGGATTCACTAGCTTTCCTATGGTCCAAGAAACAAAAGCTGCAGAGGCTGGAAAGTTTACTAAATGGCAGCATCGATCAAACAATTGTCAATGCTTGTGACAAAACATGCAATCTTAGAGATGGAAAACTTATTTTGAGTGCTGCCATAGGCTTTGAAAAGCCAAGGTTCATCTGTATGAGTTCATCCAATTTCTAAAAAGAGTTAATCTACACTGAGGTGAATTTATAGTATGAAAATGCATGTATTATTATGTATAATTATCAGGTTCTTGGAACAATAAAACTGTTAACAATAACATCTAGAGCAAATCAATGCCATTTTTATTTCAAATAAAATTGGGAAACCTAGTGTTTGTAGCCAAGCATATATAAATGAAACCACCAGATGGCACTGTCTTCTAGCAGCATCTGATATTACCTCATTCACCACTAAAGCAAGATTAGTCCAGACATGGCCTGCTAGTTAATCATTAAGGAGTTTCTTTATCTAGCCAGTGATTATCAAATTTTCCATGTGCTTTTGACTTCTACATTCTTCTTAAACGGTAAGTTCATTATTAGTTGGCACCAATACCTTGCAGAACCCATTTTTAAACTGCAAGAAGAGGCACTTTTTTAAAAAAATTATACAATATTCTTTACTTACTTACCTTTACTGTGGCAAATTAATACATACCATGATTGTAAAAATTTAAACTCCACTTTAGAAGTTCCTAACTTTTAAGCTGCATCCATTCCTTTGAGGACAGTAAAAAATGAGTTTGCCCTGCATGTGGGGAAAAAAAGTCCACTGCATTAGAATTGTTTCTGGAGAGTCTGATAGAGCTAATTGGTTGAAAATTCATAGCTGGCTGTTGACCACACACAACTCTCCACGGACATCAGTGATCAATAACTGAGTTGGCTGAATTACTTTTTTCTGTTTTCAGGTTGCATCTCAAGTCTTCACTTCACTACCTCCTTAGATGATATTGGACTTGTGGAAAGCAGCTGCCTGAGGAGGAGACACCGGAGTGCTGTGGAACCCAGTAACAACAAGGACAGTGATGGCTGGGTGCTACAAAGTCGGCAACTCAGCAGTAGCGCTGCCATCCTAGCTTCAGACTTAGATTTAAACACTGTGGAGGATGGTATCCATGTTCAGCCCAAAGCTCCACAAAGACCAAGGACCCTCGAGATTGGCAACCATACACATGGAACTCTACCTTGCAGCAGAAATGGAATGGAGAAAGATTCAAGCGATGAAGAAACTTCCTCTGAGGCTGACAAGGTTGACTCGCCAGCCATTTTTGACTTGGAGGACCTGGACAATGAGCCAGAGAAGCCTGGTGCTGTGTTGCTTTCAAGTAAAACTCTTCCACTGGCTCCCAGGTTTGTGAAACGGACTGGCATAGAAGTGGGCTTTGACCCCCTTTCCTTATTTGCTGCTGAAACAGAGCAGCAGAGGATGGAAGAAGAAGAAGTGAGCAGCCTTTCAACTCCATCTGCACGTCGAGAACTAGCAGAGGAGATTGAGATGTACATGAACAATATGAGTAGTCCACTGAATAGCCGTGCACCCAGCATAGACTTGCAAAAGGCCCGGGATGAGGAGGTGGGCAGTATCAAGAATGGAGTCCGTAGGTGCAGCCTCCCACCAAGCTCTCCTGGTGCCACAGGTTTAGAAAACAGACATAGAGATCGACTGTGGTCATCGCCTTCTCCGCTCCATGAACCACCTTTAGGGCCACTAGCTACTGTTTCCCTGGAGTCTCCCTCTTCCTTAATGCTGGATACTTTGCTTACTCCCACTTTTGACGTCTTAAAGAGCAGCATGCTTTCAGCCGGGAAGGAGGTAGCAGAAAAGGCTAGCAAGTGGTACTCTAAATTAACCACTTATGCTTCCCCGTCCAAAGTAAGTGCCCAAACCAACCTTGTGTGCAATAGCTGATGGTAGAAAATGCCCCCATTTCTCATTTTCAGTGCTTTTTTCAGACATGTAATGATTGTTGCAATGTGACCCAGAAAGTGGACCAGGGATGACAGCCAAACAAGGCTGTGGTAACAGCCTGGTGTCCTCTTTTAATAACATTAATTTAAAAGACAGCTGACAAATGGTTCAAAGCAAAAAAAAGCAAATGCTCAGTCTGGAGCTCCGTCTGTCTTGAGAGTCAGTTTGACATCTGACATCAATTTCTGGGAGCGGGCCTGCTTTATAGCCCTGGAACTGGAAGGGGTGGGGTTATACATCATCTTTGGGTGTCTTTTCCTGGATGTGGAGGTGGATGTCGAAGATATTTTTAGTGTCAGTGACCCCTCTCATCCTGTGGTGGAACTGCTTACCTCACCAGAGCCGGGAAGGTGGTCCCCAGGCACATATGCATGACATTGTATAATTATAATAATAGTAATAACTCTTTACAGTTATATTGTGCTTTGCTCACTACTCAAAATGCTTTACATAGTGAGTGGTGAGCCATTTCAACCACCACTAATGTGCAGCATTCACCTGAATGATGCAATGGCCGTCTTTTTTGCACCTGTACGCTCACCACACATTAGCTGTTAGGTGGCGAAGGAATGAGAGATAGTTAGCCAATTAGAGACGGGGGATGATTCGGAGGCCAGAATTACTAGCCCATGGTGTGCAATTTAGCCAGGACATCAGGATACACCCATCTTTTTACAAAAGATGCCCAGGGATCTTTTGTGACCACAGTGAATCAGGACCTCAATTTTATGTATCATCTGAAGGGTGGCACCATTTTTGCAGGACAGTGTTCCCATCACTGATTTGGGATCCACATTCAGATTACAGAGTAAGTGCCCCCTGCTGACCTCACCAACCCCTCTACCAGCAGCAACCCAAGCTTCTCCTGGTTGGTCTCTTATCCAAATACTAGCCAGGGCCGAACTTGCTTAGCTTCAGGTGGATGTTCTCTTCCAAAGTGCAGGTGGTATGACTGCTTTATATGGAAAATCTGAATTTTTAAGTTATCAGTTTGAATATTTGTAATAGCACTTTAGATTTGTAAATTACTTTCGGAAACGGTTTTAACAATATTGAATACCATTTGTGCCAAAATGAAATAAATAAAATGGTAATTCTGAAATAATAAACAAGCGAAAAAGTGCAGCCAAGAAACAATTAGGCAAAACATGGCACTGACACAAGTACATTTGCATGTGGGGTTTTGAGAATAATACATTATGATAACAACGATAATAATACATAATCTAAGAATAATACATTAATAATAAAAATGTCACAAAGCAATCCATTGCCAGGAGGATGGGCTATACTTTATAACAGCAGGTTTTATACAGAAGTATATATATATATATATATATATATATATATTAAAACTGTTGAACATACTTATGTATAATATACATAAAACAACTTCTATATTCTCATTCGTTCCTATGCCAGAACAATATATATGTTTTGTGCTATCACATTATCCTCACCATTCTGACCTACAGTATATATTTTTGAAAGAACAGTTTAATTCTTCATCCTTACCCATGGATTTGGTAAAGTTACATTCTTCATATGCAAACTGTTAAGATACTAAGTGTGATACAAAGCAATTTACAGAATAACAAGGGACCTTGAGAAGGAGATTTAAAAAAGAGAATCTTTCCTTACACTGTATAGATTTTAGCCAGACATCAGCAAAATACATGACATGAAATAATTCTCTACAGTACAACACTAGCTGCACTCTAGCTGCCCATTGCTTGTATTGCCTGCGTTATGTAAATGGTGTCAGATTGCTGTATGCGACACAAGACAGCTGCACGAGGTGTCATAGAAGTTAATCACTTCAAATCACCTCAGTTTTAAGATGTAGAGACACAAGTGTTCAACTTGGCTAAGATCATTTAGCACCTGCTACTTTGTTTACAGGACCCAAACTATGAATGGACAAATGTGTCAAATGCTGCCATTCTCGGTACAGAGCCTTCTTCAGTGTTGCATGCCAAGCCCTCAAATGAGAATGAAGACCTTATAAAATCCACAGGCTGTGAAGCTGACAAGGTGGCTCAGACTAGACCTGACATAGAGAATTCAGAATTCCAGGGCAGCACTTCCAAGGCTGCATGTCATCATACTGGTAAGGAGGTGGGCTATACTATGTTCACTTGGGCTGTTCTATCCATGCACTCATTACTGTAAAGTGTTGAGTGTTCCCATCCTGTTATGTATGACGGTTCACAGTCTGTTGTTATACATGAAAGCCTAGCATTAGTCTTGAACTTAGGAATTTCATAGCATCTGTTGTTTCTCTTGACTCTTCCAGGGTCCATCATTCCCTTTTCACTGCTACTTTTTTTCGTTACGCTATACACGGTGGTTCACATTTCTAACAACTTCTGCATTACAGTTTCTTCACTATTCTCCATTGTAATTGTAATGCCCCATTCTTTTGTTTCTTCATAACTATGACCTGTCGCCACTGCCTCACTATGCAATACCCTTAACCTATTTATTATTTTGACTTTTAGCCTCCTAAGCCTTATGTTTACCCCTGGAAAAACAAGTCAAAAAGATTAACTTTAAATCAACACGAAGAAGTGTTATTATGTTTAACAGAACCATGTTAATACCAAAATATTAACATATATATAATGGGAAAAGGTATGTCTGGTGTCCATTGTGGTACTGATGTAGATTTAATGCATGTCCTTTGTGTGAGATTTTTGAAAATGTCACTAATGCACAGCCCAGCTTCGCAATAGGGACAGTAGAAGTGTGTGTGTTTCTTTGTGCATTTTACGTATATTTTTCTGTTGCTTGCGCATAAGAGAGTAGAATGTCAGTGCCTGCTCTGCACAATCATTGCTGCCCATTGAGTTATCATAGGTTACCACAACACAAGGCTTAGAGATTTCCACATTTCTTAGACCCAAACATTGACAGCTACTATATTGTGAACCATACTTAGGAGGCTGACATCTTTCTTGTCCTTTCACTTGATTGCAATCATTTTGCCTTTTTGCCATGCTGAAGCTTCACACAACCAAATTCATCAGGCATATCACTGCACTTAGGTTGTACAGTGCCATTTACATCCAGTTCACATTGTCATCACTATCATTTGATTCAAATAATGGTTCAGTATTGGTTAGTTCTAAAACTGGCTGTACAGCTTTTCATTTACATGCCATTGTATGTTCTAGTTGAAGTTTCCACCCCACTCAAGAATATTGATGAGTTACCATGAGTGGCAAACCATATAAAAATGTTCATGATATTTTGCAGCAAGATGTATTTTATCCAAGAGATGGCAGGAGAACACTGTCCCAAGCATTGTTTGGGCTTACTGCTGTACTGTACATCGGATCATAACAATCTAACCTGAGAGACACTTGGGGCTAACCATTTCTACATAGAATTCAAAGTGCAAGAGACGCTCTGGATTAACGCCAAGGAGTTTAATGGTTGTCCTTCATCATTTTTACTGTACATGCCCCATTATCTCACTTCATTTGTAAACCTATTCAAGAAGTGCCATGTAGAGTGTTGTGTTCCTGTGATGGCTTTTTAGTCCAAGCATATATGGTGGCAAACAGTATCAATCCATCGCTTGACTAAAGTTTATCCCTCAGGGTTGATTTTTAAACTGGAAAATAAGAGCTCAGACTAATAGTGCCATTTTACTGCAACCAAGAAATTGTCTTGAATTTCAGAGACTGATTAAACTAAAGCCTGCATCTACTGTAGCCATCCATACTCTGATTTCAGAAGCTGTTATGTGACTCCCAGTGCCAAGTTATACATTTTGTGACCTAAAATATGCTTCATTTGTACAGTTTTTGGACCACATGCAGGATCGAGTTTTCCTCTTCCTGAGAAGTCTGAACTGGCATCATCACACTGCACCAGTAACACCAGCATCTTTCAGAACTATGCGATGGAGGTGAGTATTTTTTAAGAATCTGCCCAGGTCCTGACACATTCACCAAATATTGCCTTCGAAAATTGATTCCCCAAAATGTTACTTATATTCTTGCTATGAGAAATATCTGTGTGGAGGAAAAATATTTGATTTTCACACTGTGTTATTTAGATTTTTATTGTGTTTAATTTTTTTGTGTGTGAATCTCAAAGCACATACTGTGTAAGTCTGTAGTGAACTGAACTACAGAAACTCCATTCAGCACTTTTTAAGCCAAGAAATGTAAACCCATGCAAAGTTATGCATGTCTAAAATGAATGCGTAAGTAGTGTTAGTTTTGCTACTACTGATATTTCTTGATGACACTTCCACCAGATCTTAGGTGGCACAATTTAAAGTGCTCTGTATACACAGGGCTAATTATGAAGATGTAGAATAATTTTTGTCAACAGTGCAGTTTTTATGTGAGCCAGGATGTATTGATAAGGAATTTATCACCTGAGTGAAAAAATGTAATATGTAGTTTGTATGAACTGAATTACTCCAATTGCGCCAAAGTCACAATCAATGGCCAGGTCTTTTCCCCTCGTAACTTCCCTGTCATTGGTGTGTGCTCTTTAGATAGACAACAAAACACCAAGAAAAAAACAACAGCAATAAATAAAATAAACATAATTAATGATTTGTCCTGAATTAGATAAAAAAAATGATGAATTGGAAACACATTGCTTTCGTTTTTTTAAGTATGAGTGAGCTAAAATGTTCATCAAAATTAAACCCATGACAGGAAACTGTTTACTGTTTCTGTGAGCAAATTAAAGGGTAAAAAGTTTATTTCACAAAGCACCAAAGAATATGAAAACAAAGCCTTGAATCTGAGCAATAAGTCCTTATATTATAGATAGTGTTTACCATAACTTATATTAAGCCTTTGGTTGTTCAAGCTGACTATGTACAGTCTCACAGAGTGGTGCCAGAAATTCTGCATCTCTTTATGATCTTATAATATTTATATAAAGCACTGTTATTTCATAAAATAACTATTCACAGTGTTTCAGTAAAATGATGTATTCTTCTGCTGCTTTTACCTCTTATTTACTCCATCCTACTCATTTTAATATACTGGTAATCCAGTTATGAATACACAAACTGAACAAATATATCAATACATACTGTATATAAAAACTATGTTCAGCTGAAATATAATACTTTTATTGTAAAGTATAATATATATCCTCTAACCTCAGTGTGCTTTTAAGTGCACACACATTCAAAATATGCAAGGTCGAAAATGGTTTTTCGTTGTAGTGCTTGTTTTGAAACAGCAACTTTTCATTTTAATTTGTTAATTCTATTTCTGAATTCACCTGAATCTAAAAGAAATCTGAAGCTGCCTCTGTAGAAAGCAATGCTGGGCAAGGTGCTAATCCATCACAGAGCATATCCACACATGCTCCTTTCAAACACACTGAGTATTTGTCAACAAATTTGTCCACCTATTTGTCTGTTTTGTGTAATAGTTGAACTCTTTGACAGATGTGTGCGTGTCAGAGACTTCATGAACAGAAATACAGAGGCCTCCCTGCAAAATGCAAACCACTAGTTATCCACACAAATAGCATGGTCAGATTTACAGTTTGCAAAAAAGAACTTCAAAGAGCCTGCAGAATTCTGGAAAAAGGTCTTGTGGACAAACGAGACAAAGATCAACCTGTACAAGGGTGATGGCAAGAGCAAAGTGTGGAGACGACAAAGAAATCACCAGAGAAGATCCTCAACACCTGGTGATGTTTGTGAATCACAGACTTCAAGCAGTCATTGTATGCAGGGGATATGTGACAAAGTACTAAAAATGATACCTTTAATAGACCTGCCATTGCTATGTCAAGCATTATGGTGCCCTGAAATGGCCCCCAGACAGTGTGCAACCTTCACCTTTCACCTTGTGTTCCTCCAAGCTGTCCTCTAGAAAGTTAGACATACAACAGGACTTGCATTGCACTGGCGTCGTTATTAAATTTGACTTTGGATTACTAAAACAGCTTCTTTTTAAAGTTTTTTTATTAAAACTATTTTAATAAAAAATGAAGCTAAAAAAGTAGATTAAAGAACTGCTACAGTTATTTTACATCTTCTAACCCCTTAAGCTCCTGTAATCTTCTCCGCCTCGACTCCCTGCTGTTTATTCTTTCTATGAGGTTAACTTTACTTTTTTCTGTCTACTGTCCAAACTTTGCACTCCTCTTATTCGTCATTTAAAAGCTCTCCACTCACACCGTTTGTACTCCTTCATATGAATGAATCCTAATGCTGTTGCCCTCTTATCTGCTCTACTTTTCTGACAGCTAAAAACTACAGTGTAGAAAAACTTGCTTACCGAATATCCACTGCTAGTTCATTTCTAACAGTTTTGTCTGCTTCTATAGCTGCTTACACTTGATCGGTGCCTTAACACTATGCCACCTGCCTACGTACTGCTGAGCCCTTCTCTCTACCACTTTGATGTCATCCACTGCCATTTTTTGTCCCACTAAGGAATTGCTGTTTCTGTTATTTACAACGACACCAGTCATTTACTTACAGAGATGCTGGTGTCAGCTACAGCTGCTTAATGCCCTGTCCCACTTGTGCTTGTTTGAATACAAATAAAAAGTAACAAATAACTTTTCTAAACACTGCCCCAAATACTCAGCTACTTTTGCTCCTGTTGTAGGTGAAAAAAGCAAAAAGAAAACCTAAGGGGAAAAAAAAGCTTTTTGTTTAGTGGCAACCAAAAAACACAAAGTTTTTTAGGAGCAATATGTATTTTTTCATTAACTCTCACACCACAGAATACAAAAACTCTCAACCGCTTCTCTTTTGTTTGCAAAGATGATGACAGTAGGTCTCAGTCTCCAACCAACCACAAGTTCCTCCAATCGGCCATGTAGAAAAAGTGTTGTAATTTCTACATGGTGAGATCGAAATGTATGCAAATCCCCTAATGTCCCAAACATTATGGAGGGCACTGTGGCAAATGTTTTTATTTAAATTTTTAAAGCAACATCACTGACTCGGCTACAGGGCTGTTCAAATCCGCAACTGTATATTCTTCTCCTCACACAGTGGAAGATGCGTTATTGTGCAGAGGCCAACCTCATTTCATATGTAATTTTATATTTGAGGCACTATACATTAGAGTATTGTTAATTTATTAAACTGCATGGATTTTGATTTCATCAGTGTCCTTATTTTGAAGGTGCTGCATGTTGCGGCCCTATTCGCAATGGCCATAAATGGGCTTGTGAGTTAGATTATAAGGGAAATGTATAGGTAAAATGAAGCACTGGACTGAAAAGTTTGGATTTCTTCCACTAATAGACACTTCAGGACTAATGATAAACAGTGAAGTATTTAATTTGAAATTAACTATTACTTTAGCAGTCATTCTTTCCATGCTTTCAGGTTCTCATTTCTAGCTGCTCACGTTGTAGAACATGTGAATGTTTGGTGTATGATGAAGAGATCATGGCAGGATGGACAGCAGACGATTCCAACCTTAATACAACGTGTCCTTTCTGTGGCAACCCTTTTCTGCCCTTTCTGAGCATTGAGATCCGGGATCTCAGGGGGCCTGGCAGGTATGTAGGAGATTAGTGACCTTTGCTACTACTGGGGAGTGTACAGTGCTACAGTTTTACTCTGATGCTTTTCTTACTGTTTAGGTATTTCCTGAAACACAGTCCGTCTATGGAGGGTGTGTCGTCTTCAAACTCTACAGGATCGTTTTTGTCTCCTCCTCATATGGGAAGGGCTAAGTCCCCTCAGATCACAGTTCAGCACTGCAACAACCCCAGCAGGTAATACCCCTAGATTAATAATTGCCTAGTAAAAGATTGTGTATTGCTATCTAAGGGTCAGTTTAATCAGACCGTCAATAGATTAGAAAAGAAGGGGGTGGGCAGGAGTATTGAGGCCTGATCAGGTGCAATGTATCTGCATTGCAGAATGACCAGTGCTTCATATCTGAACCACAGCCAAGGGTTTATGTGTGATAAGTGATCTGAGACAGTAGGGAAAATAGGAAATTATTCTTTCCATTTAGAATCTCAAAGCTTTGATGTTCTCAGCTGCACAATCTGCATTTTAAAAAACATCCAGCATTGCCTAACATGAATGAGCAGCTGGCAGCAGTTGGGGCCATTAGCTGCTCATCACCCTGTCTATTCATTATGTTTCACCAAGGAAAAACTAATTAATGAGTCAGTAGAATTAAAGTGCAAACACCTGGAGCAAGTGGCTCACCCTGACGCTCATATCCTTGTCCCATCCATTTAAATGTAAGTGCTGGGCATGAAGGTCAGTCTCTCAATCGTCATTTGATGATCATTGTTGCTTTAGTCTCCCATAGCTGCATCCTTTAGTACCTCTGGTCTCTGTCTAACATCTTATTTTCTTCATGATGTGCAGGTCTTATATCCTGTGGCATATATTTAAAGTAATGTCTGATTATTAACAATCATGTGAAAAAGTAAGTGCATCCCAAGAAATGTTATTTTTTTTCTTTTTTTAATGTATACTCACTGGCCACTTTATTAGGTACACCTGTTGAACTGCTTGTTAATGTAAATATCTAATCAGCCAATCAGGCATCGTAGGAGCTCAATGCATTTATTCATGTTGACATTGTCAAGACGACTTGCTGAAGTTCAAACCAAGCATCAGAATGAAGAAGAAATGGTATGTAACTGACATGGTTGTTGGTGCCGGACAGGCTGGTCTAAGTATTTCAGAAACTGCTAATCAACAGGGATTTTCACGAACAACCATCTCTAAGGATTACAGAGAATGGTCCGAATAAAGGAAAATATTCATTGCAACTGTGGCTGCATTTCACATGTGTTCACCAATACTGGAAAATAGAAGACTGGAAAAACGTTGCCTGGTCTGATGAGTGTCAACTTCTGCTGCAACATTCGGATGGTAGGGTCAGAATTTCGCATAAGCAACATGAAAGCATGGGTCCATCCTGCCTTGAATCAATGATTCAAGCTGTTGGTGGTGGAGTAATGGTGTGGGAGATATTTTCTTAGCATACTTTGTTACCCTTAGTACCAACTGAGCATCGTTCAAATGGCAGAGCCTACCTGAGCAGTGTTTCTGACCATGTCCATCCCTTTATGACCACCGTGGCATAAAGTTCAAATCATCTCAAAATGGTTTCTTGAACATCACAATGAGTTCACAGTATTCAAGTGGCTTCCATAGTCACCAGATCTCAATCCAACAGAGTGTCTTTGGCATGTGGTGGAACAGGAGATTTGCATCATGGATGGTGCAGCAGACAAATCTGCAGCAACTGCGTGATGCTATCATGTCAATCTGGACCAAAATCCCTGGGAAATGTTTCCAGCAACTTGTTGAATCTGTGCCATGAAGAATTACGGTAGTTCTGAAAGCAGAAGAGGATCCAACTCAGTACTAGCAAGGTGTAACTAATAAATTGGCCAGTGACACTATGTGGACATATCAAGATTTGATCTTCATTTAAACCACATCTTTAGATAAAGGTAATATAATTAAAAAAAACAATAAACAGTCCAGTTTGCAATAATTAATTCAACAATAAATGAATAGATATCACATTTCTATGTGCAGAAAAAGTAAACATGCCCTTTTTCTCTAATGGCTGGTGTTGCCCCCTTGGGTAGAAACAGCCTGTTTCCAGTAACTGCCTACCAATCTCTGACATCAACTGTTTGAGTTTTTTCCCATTACTCCATGCAGAATTCTTTCAGCTGTGTCCAGCCCATTTCAAATCCTTCCCAGCATCTTGATGGGGTTCAGATGAAGACTTTGGCTTAGCCTTTCCAGAACCCTCCATTGCTTTATTTTCAGCCATTCCATGGCAGTTTTACTACAAAGTCTATTTTTGATTTAGTTTGAAATCTTCTGACAGACAGTCTTGCATTATCCTCGAGCACCCTCTGGTATAATAAAGAATTCATTGTAGACTCTATGATGGTGAGCTACCCAAGCCCTGAAGCAGTAAAGCAGTCCCAAACAATAACATTTCCACCACATATGCTTTACAGTTGGAATCCAGTTCTTCTAGGCCAAATGCTGTCTTTGGTATTCACCATACTTGTCTTCTAGTACTTCGACCATATACTGTAACTCTTCAAGCTCATTGTTTCTGGTCTCATTGGGTGTCCAGAGATACACGGGCCATTCCCACTGGTTTTCTGGGGATTTTTTGTACCAAGGCGCCGCTCACATTTTTAGCTTGTTCTAACAGTATTTGTTTTTGTTTTTGGGAAGCCATCTTTGTTTCATCTGTCCAGAGTATATTGTTCCAGATGTCCTAGTCTTTGCTTAGGTGTTCATGGGCAAATGTCTCGACCTGAAAATCTTTCTGGACAGAAAAAGTTTCTTCCTGGCACAATCCCTGATGTAGGTGTAATTTGTGCAGCCTCTATCTATCAGTAGACTCAAGCACTTTAATATTAACAGTGACAGGAGGTACCTGTAGGTCTTGTGATAAAATACCTAGAGACTTCTTTTCAGTAACTTGCATTCTTCCCACGAGCAGAACTTGCTGGTACAACTTGGCCTGGTTAAGTTGTTAGCTGTTTAAAATGTTCTCCACTTGTAGATGATCTTCTGGACAGTGAAATGTTTGATTTTCAGTTGCTTGGAAATCTTTTTATATACCTCCCCAGGCCCATAGGCATCTATAACCTTCTTTCTGGAGACCTCAAAGAGCTCTTTTGATCTAGGAATGGTGATAACACATCTTACCAACAAAGAGTAAACTAACATAAATGTCTAAAGATTTAAATTAAGCAGGTTCAGACCAGATCCTCTCCAATGATGTTCTAATCATTTGTCCATAATCTAGTATACTTGATTCTAATTGGAGGTATTTAAGGTAGTGATAAATATGTAGGGGCGTAAATGCTTTGCTCACATGTAAAATTAGCATTTTTGTGTATTTAAATTATACAGTGAATGAACTACCAAGTGTAAATGTGGCATGGTATTATATTTTGTTTACATATACTGTAGATTCTGTTTAAATGAAGATCAAATCTTGTTATGTCCACATATGTTATAAAAGAAAAAAACATTTCATGGACTTTTTCACATGACCTGTTATATGTGTTATTGCTTCTGCTTTTCATGGTTCTGCTTGAATGTCAGATTTTATCTGTGATGACTTCATCCAATCTGTCATATTCTTTCTTCATTGTCCAGTGACTTGCTCCCCATAGACTCTTTCTATTATTTCTTGATGTCCTAATTTCACTGAGGTAGGGCTGCTAGCTCTTGTATTCTGAAATGGCCATTTCTATAACCCTATTGTGTTTCACTCACTAAGAATATGGAACCAATGTCGGAAGTATTTTAAGATAGAGCAGCTTTTATCTGTGGCACCTATGCACGAGAACCACCTTTTTCCATCCCCTCAAACTTTCAGTTTTTAATGTCTGGAAAACATTTGGGATTAAATTACTTAGAGATCTGTACATAAACAATGACTTTGCATCCTACGAACAATTACACTCCAAATTTAACATTTCTGTCACTACCTTCAAATTAGAAACTTTGTTAAACAAAATCTGCCCAATTTTCCTCACCTCTCACCAACATGTATTCCAGAAAAAATATTGATCAGCCTTGAGGACTCAGGCAGCATTCCTGTAATATATAAAAACATTTTAAATTCCCTCCCTTTCCAAGATCCCAGAGTACAGTGGGAAAAGAATCTCTCACTCAAATTCTCAGAAAAGGAGTGGAAGGTAACAACGCACAGAATTCACTTGAGCTCCATATGCGCAAAGCATACAGTTATTTAACTTAAAATTATATATCGAGCGCATCTCTCTTGTTTAAAATTGTCCAAAATGTTTCCAGGGCAAGATCCAACCTGCGAACGTTGCGATCAAGTTCCAGCCTCATTAGGCCATGTTTTTATTGGGCCTGCACCAAATTAACATAATTTTGGACCAAAATCTTTAAATGACTTTCAGGCAGCCTTGGTGTCCCAATACCTCTTAATCCATTAACAGCTGTAATTGGTGTACTTCCACATGGACTTAAAGTGGAGAAGGACAAACAAACTAATTGCCTTTACTTCACTATTGGCACGTAGACTTATCTTGCTCAACTGGAAGAATCTTAACTCGCCTCTTTTTAGTCAGTGTGTAACTGATGTTACATATTATCTGAAATTGGAAAAAATCGAATTCTGGCTTAGAGGATCTGTACAAAACATTTTCAAAACCTGGCAGAATGTAACCAATAACATTTTAGAATAAGCATTTAAATTGAGGAAGTGGATTCTCTCTCCTCATTTTTATTCTATTATTTATTTATTTACTTACTTTTACTATTATTAAAGTTTTACTCTGTTGGCCTAGCTCTCTTTCTCATGGGTGAGGGTTCATTTTTGTTAAACTTGACTTGCTTGTATGGAGTGCTATTGGATTTTAATCAAATCAATAAAATGTTTTAAAAAAATGAAATGGCCATTTCTCAATGGACTGTGAATTTGCACAGAAGACTAGTGCTGCTACTGATATTGTTCAATGGTCACCTGGAGAACGTGAGGCCAACAGCTAATAGACAGGTTCATTGTTTGGGTTTGGCAAGGATCTACTTCAGGTGTCTTTTTCACTAGCTGCTATGAATAAAGCAGACTTTAGTTTATTTTTAGAAATAAATGGAAGTTGACATGAATTTAAATTAAAAGTTAACAAATTGTACTGTTACATCAGTCGTGAGTTATTTATTGTCAGAGCTGCTTCTTAAGTCTGAAACATGTTGAGAACAACAGAGGATAAAAAGAGAGACAATCTGTGCAATGTACACTACTGGTCAAAAGTTTTAGAACACTTAAGTTTTTTTCAGATTTTATGGAAATACATGAAGTTTTATGTCTTAATGTTTCATGAAATCAAGACACAAAACAAATAAACAATGGCAAATAAAAAATATAAGTCAAGGGATCATTAAGTGTATAAAATTTTGTGATTCATCAAGCTGGTGGCCTTCACAAACTTGTCTTCTGATTGGGTTGTGAGTTTGGGTCTGCCAGATCTCTTCCTATCAGATTTTCTTCCATTTTCTAATTGCCTTTGGACTGTGTAGGACACCACTGTACTCACTGACACTTTGATTTGTTTTTCCAATTTCTCAAAGTAAGAAGCCTACACTTCTAAGAGTAATATATGCTCTGTCTCGTTTCATTTGTTAATTGCTGTTTTCTTGCCACTATCACAGGAATTTACAACTTTCTCCAGTGTAATATTGTCCAAGTAAGTACTTCAGAGAGTGTAGTAACACAGTCTGTTCTAACTCTACTTTAAGACACACAGAGGGATTTTAAGTAATCAACAGAAGTTGGGATACCTGTGCAAATTGTTTGCTTCAACTTGCAAGGCTTAATGTACTTTAATTGCTGCAGAACATCTGTAGGTTGTAACCTAATAGTTGTTCTCTGAAGAAGGCCCATTTGTAAATTTCCTTTTTTTCTGTTTTTGCTAACCTAAACTTTAAACCTTTGGTAGTTTGCTACAGTAAGACCCTGCTTAACTTGGGGGATACGTTCCAAGGAATCCCAGTGCTAAATGAAACAGCGTTAAACGAGGTCATCTTAATACATAAATAATGGGGTGAAACAGGACAGAGAATAAAAAAGTTTATCTTTTTTTGGTTTTATTTTGTAACATGTATAATTAAATACTTTTTATTACATTAATTATAGACATTTTTTATTGCTAATATCGATTTTTATTCTGCTTCTCCAGTAATCTGTCTGTTATGAAGATTGTTTCTGTTTTTAAATCAATGGAAACATCCTCGACTAGCTATGGAATTTTCACTGGTGTCACCTTTTTCATTCTGAATGTGGTTAAAAATTGATTTCACTTTTTCCATTATGATCGCTTTAATTAATGACATATTGCGTTCGACTTCATCGTCAATCCAGATGGAAAGTTGTTTTTCCATTCCCTCAATCACATTGCCTCTGGAAAAGGTCATTTTTGTTGTAGAAGTCGTTGTGGTTGTAGTTGCTGATGATACGATTTTATTTTTATTTTTTAAAATTGTCTGAATCGTTGAAGTTGACAAATTTGATGCAGTGCTGATATCAATTTGGCGTTCACCTGCGTCTAATCGTCTGAGCACCAGCATTTTAGTTTCCAGCGAAATACTTTTTCTTGTCACTTTACTTTGTTTTTCTTTGCAACCACTCATTTTAAAACTAAAATGGGATAATTGTTATTTATTACAGTAAAATAAAATGTTATGCTTATATCCTTACACAATAATGTTGATGACCAATCATAAATGAACAGAGACGCAGCAGGCATACATAATGTACTGTACTGCACTGATATCAAATGAGTGGCGAGACTGCTTGGGAGTATCTAATAAAGTTGTGCGATGTGACTGCAAAGTGAATCAATGAAAAATTAGAATTCGGAAAAAAAATGCGTACTACTGAAACAGCATTAAACAGAGCAGCATTAAGCGGGGTCTTTCTGTATTTACAGTTTCACCATTTTACATCATTCATTGCATTTCAACTGATTAAATTTGAAGACAAACTGGAGAACTGAGGTGTTCTGAAACCTTTGGCCTATAGTGTACATCCATTCCCTTTCAATTACTAAAATGCACCCCGTGCTTAAATAATTACTAGAATGTGTAACAAATAGCTAAGAATATGACAATCAGTTTTTATGTCACGCAACTCTTTGTCTCACTTAACATTTCTGTGGTTCTCCATTATGTACAAATGTTATTTCTGGTGCTCTCTGATGCCGAGTTCTCATTTTCTTGAGACTGCCAGATGCACTGTTTCTCAATCTTTTTCAGCACTGAATCTGCTGGCCTTTGTTCTGTCCACTGCATCAGTGTACCTGCAGAAAAAAAAGTGGGCAGCAGTGACCACATGCCTCGGAGCATTAGTACTTTTGACCCTCTGTGGGAGAGTACCACATTACAGAAGCACTTGCCTGCCATCCCAACAGGGAGCCTACCTTCCAAGCTGGGTGACCCATTGGTAAGTGTGTTTCTTACTGTCTTGTTCACTGAGTTTACCCTCCTCAGTATCTATAACAATGCAACTCCTCTGATTTAGGATCCTTTGAGTCTAGAGTGGCGTCTGCACAACCCAGATCCTATTACTGTCCCCTACCTCAGCCCACTTGTTTTATGGAAGGAGCTTGAAAGTTTGCTTGAGAATGAAGGAGACCAGGTTCTCAGCATTTCTGATTTTGTTGACCATCATCCCATTGTCTTCTGGAATCTTGTGTGGCATTTCCGTCGGCTTGATTTACCTAGCAACCTCCCCGGCCTAATTCTATCTTCTGATCACTGCAATCGAGATACCAAGGTGAAGTTATACTGTTATTTGAGTGTAAAGGCGCTTGTTCCATTTAGTTGACTTTGAGTCAACTCATGATTGCTCCCCCTCTCTCTGTCTCTTATTGTCTCAGGTTCCCCGTAACTGGATGTTGGAGGACAGCAAGTATGTTCTTATTCAGATGCTGTGGGACAATCTCAAGCTGCATCAGGATCCAGGACCACCGCTCTATATTCTGTGGAATACACAGAGTAAGCACAATAGTTCTTATAAAGAACTGTGCAGCTTTTTATGCACATTTTATTCCTTTCAATTATAATAAATACCAACAGGATTTTGTTCTGTACCTTTCAGGTCTTAATTGCACACTTTTGTTTGATAGTAAGTTTCATTGCTCTTCTTCACAAATATCTGGCGCAGAGTTGCAGCTGTCTTTTATTTATTTTTTTGTATGCATAATTGTGTGTTTGAATCAAACTCTGTTATTTCTATGCAAATTTATCTTGTACACACCAGTGTCTGTGACTGGTCTATGTATGTCTCTTTGTGCATTTGTGTTACATCTTTAATTTTGTCCATGTGCAAATCTGCTCATCTTTGCATGGTGTGTGTGTATGTTTATATTTCTGTTTGTGCGTGACTGCTTCTTTTTTTGTGAGGTGGTGTTTGTTGTGTTGTTTTAAGTGAGAATATCCACATGCATATTTGTATTTATCCGCCATGACAATACATGCTTTTGTGTGAGCATAACTTCTTGTACACCTTTATTTTTATATGCCAGCACTGCGGTTACTGGAGCCCATCCCAGCTAGCATAGGGTCCAAGGCAGGAACAACCCCTAGACAAGGTGCCAATCCACCACAGTTATTTAGTAATTAGTAATTCATTAATTGATTCTTTATGTTTGTATAGCGCTTTTCATAGTGAGGTGGTAGCCATTTCAACCACCACTAATGTTTGGCATCCACCTGGATGATGCAATGGCAGCCATTTTTGCACCAATACACTCCCCACATATTAGCTATTAGATGGTCAGGTGGTGAGGGAGATGGCCATTTAGAGACCGGGGATGATTAGTAGGCCAGAATGACTGGGCCATGGACGGTAATTTAGCCAGGACATTGGGATGCACCCTGCTCGTCACGAAGGATGCTCAGGGATCTTTTATGACCACAGAAAGTCAGGAACTTGGTTTTACATGTCAACAGAAGGACAGCGCCATTTTTACAACACAGTGTCCCTGTCACTGCACTGGGGCATTCAGATCCACAAACAGACCACATGGTAAGTGCCCCCTGCTGATCTCACCAACATATCTTCTAACAACAACCTAAGCTTTTTCTAGATGGTGTACCATCTAAGTACCAAATAAGCTTAGCTTCAGGTGGATGTCCTGTTCTGATGCACGCACAGACAGACAGACAGACAGACAGACACTTTATTGATCCCAAGTGAAATGTAAGTACCAGTAGCCAAGGATTACAGCCAAGCTTGATTAAAACATTTATGTACACACTATACAAATAACATTACGTAAGTACACTGGGGCCATAATCTTACATCCAATAAAGGTAACTTAGATGGTGCTTACTATTATGCCAGTGCAATGGGAATTGTGCAAATCATATTACTACCAAAGTGACAGGTGGCATATAATAATAAAGTGACATAATATTAAAGTAAAAGTAAAATATAGTGATATGGCGTATGCTGATAGGATAACGTTTAAAGTGACACATTATGAAAAAAGTTAATACAGTAGTGACCCAGTAGTGAGATGTCGGATGTAGTGAATAACTAATATAGCTTATGAGCAGAGAAGGAGCATCAGGCCCAGAACTCAATGCAAGCCCCCCAACCCCCCAAACATCTCGCTTGGGAAGATTTAAAGAGTCTAATGGCTGTGGGGAAAAAAGATCTTTTGTATCTGTCCATATTGCAGTTCTGTGATAGTGGCCTACCACTAAACAAACTCCTCTGCTTAATTATATTGGTGTATAGTGGGTGTTGTTCATTGTTCATAATAGATAGCAGCTTCCATAGTGACCTCCTCTCTTCCACTGTCACCAGAGATTCCATTTCCATGTGGTATGGCTGCTTGCAAAAAATGTACCCTCAATGTAGCAACAGACAGAGCGCTTCATGTCAGTTAATGTTAACAGCATTTAACAACATGTAGAGATCCTGGGATCCATATGGCAGTATTAAATAATACTCAACCATGTGTCTATGTACTGTAACATCAGATAATATCTGTTAAACACTCAATATCAAAACTACCACACCTAATGCTACTCCACTGGTGACTGATATAACATTAATGAGCTTACTGGAAGTTACATAAATTTAGATTTCTAAACAACGCCTACAACAAGTGCAACATAAGCTGCTTATTCGTACTCTCATTTATTAATTTATTTTTACTGCACGCCTGACTGTTGAGAGTCATCTCTCTGCTTGTCAGTTTAAAATGATCAAAACAGTTGACTGTCAAGAACATTAGTTTGAAGATTCATGAAACAGCAGTAACAACCAACAAAGTCAGGCTGAGAACCTCCAGAGCTCTGCTCCACCACTTTACCTCATACTTCATTGATGTTACGCAATATGCCCAGTTAAAATATGATTAGATTACGGAGGAGTTATAACACTCAAGTCAAGTAAATCAAGTGACAAAAACATGCAATCCAATTGGCTGTCCAGCGGAGCTCCTGAATCGTCCAAGGTCTGCAAACCCCCATTGGCTCCCCCCACATCGGTCCTCTGATCACAAGCCCCGCACACAGTGCATGATCTCAGTATAGGAAGGGGTGGCTCAGGCAATTAATATAGATATGTGTGTCTACTGTGTCTTTGGGAGAGTTGTTTCTCATCAGTAAGAGTCTGTATACCTGCTGTTTTATGCAGTGAATGTGTTTGTACTTAAGTGTTTGCTTTTACAGTTGGAAGTGTCCTTGTGTGTATATCAAATGTATCCAGGTTTGTTTTTGTGTGGGCTCTTTTGTAAATGTGTGTGTATCTGTGCTGTTGTTTCTTTTGCTCTTTGTCTATATGTACGTGCATGCTCTTGTATTTACATGCCTGCTTCAGTGTATGCTTATCTAATGTGTCTGAACAATGCTGTGTATTTTTTTCTTCCTTTCTTTATGTTTTTGTACTTATCTGCTACGTCTGTGTGAGTAAGTATTCAGCCTCCAACCCTTTTTTTAAATATAACTGATTATCCCACCCTAGTATTTTGTTCAGTTTTACTATAAATCTGCATTTGTAAATCAAACACTCTTTTTCACAGTACTGCCCAAATGAAAAAAATGTTAAAAAAGTGAAAATCTGAAATGTCAACAATTTGTAAATATTCGTCTTAACATTCGGTACTTGGTTACATCACCTCTCAGAGCTGTTACAGCCAGTAGTCCTTTTGGATATGTCTCTTATTAATTTTGCAAATAGTGATGGAAAAACATTTGCCCATCCCTCCTTGTAAAATTGCTGAAGCTGTAGCAGATTAGTTGGGAAGGGCGATGGACAACAGTTTTAGGTCTCAACACATATGTTCAATGGGGTTAAAGTCAGGAGTGAGGACCACTCAAAGGACATCAGTTTTCTTCATTTTAAGCCACTCCATTGTTGCTGTGGCTGTGTGCTTTGGCATCATTGCCCTGTTGAATGACAGACATCTTCTCCAGTTTAAGCTGTTTGGCAGAGCAGAGCAGGCTTTCCTCCAAGACCTGTCTGTATTGTGCAGCATTCATCTTTCCGTCAGTCGTGACCAGATTGCAACTCCCTGATGATGAAAAAGCATCCTTTTGACCTGATGTTGCCACTACCACATTTAACAGTCTGGATGGTTTAACCTGGCTGATGTGTGATGATAGATTTACTCCACACGTATTGTTTAGTGGGCGGCACGGTGGTGCAGTGGTAGTGCTGCTGACTTGCAGTTAGAAGACCCAGGTTCGCTTCCTGGGTCCTCCCTGCTTGGAGTTTGCATGTTCCCCCCGTGTCTGCGTGGGTTTCCTCCGGGCGCCCCAGTTTCCTCCCACAGTCCAAAGACATGCAGGTTAGTTGGATTGGCGATTCTAAATTAGTGTGCTTGGTGTGTGGGTGTGTGTCCTGCAGTGGGTTGGCACCCTGCCCGGGATTGGTTCCTGCCTTGTGCCCTGTGTTGGCTGGGATTGGCTCCAGCAGACCCCCGTGACCCTGTGTTCGGATTCAGCGGGTTGGATAATGGATGGATAATTGTATTGTTTAGTATTGACGTCAAAAAGTCACTTTCTTCAGACTACAACACTTTCTGACATATCTTTGCAGTATCTTCCAAATGTCATTTGTAAAATTCTTTATGTGAAATTACTTTTTTTTAGTCAGGTATTCCTCCTCACCCCTTTTCCATAACAGCCCCTTTTTGTGCAGTGCCTTGTGTATTGTTGAGACAATGACAATTGGCAACTGACGAGTACCACCTTTATTCAGTAACTAAGTTTAGTGGGACAGCCTCACCAAAGCAATGTTGCTCTGATTTCACATTTTTTCCTCTTCTGTATGATTACTATGTCATGGAATCACACTACAATCAGGCTCTTTACAGCGAGAGCAATAGAAGAACTTCCATTCTCAGGTGTGTAGAGACTACTTTAAGCACTGTTTGGTGACATCAGCTCTCACTGTAGAGAAACGGATTCTGAGGACATTTGTAATTCAGACAATGTGGCCTCTCAGCTGACCGCCGGCAGTTACAAACAGTGCAAAATGTGTGACCTAGGAGAGTGCATTGTGTGATTCTACACAAAAAAAAAAACACTTGGCATAGTCGGAAGGATTTGCACTGCAGACAGGTGATGTGTAGAAACAGTGCTGAGCAGAAAAGTGGGGGCTGAGTGAGAGAAAAGAACGCCACAAAGAAGTGGTCCACTTGCAGTGCTTACTAACAGTCTCTGCACGTTTGAGAATGGGAGCTCTCTTGTTGATCACACTGCAGAGAAACTGAATCTGAGGGTCTTTGTAGAGAAACTGAATCTAAGGGTCTTTGTAATTAAGATGTTATGGGTTTTCAGCTGGCCACTGGCAGTTACCACAGTGCAAAATGTACAGTCTAGGATGGAGCATTGTGTAATTCCACAACAAAACATTTGGTGTAGTTGGTAGGATTTGCACTGTGAACAGGTGAACTGTAGTGGTGGTGCTCAGCGGAAAGGTGGGGGCTGAATGCCAGAAGTGAGTTCAACTGACGTTGCAAGGAAGTGGTCTGCTTGCAGTGCTTACTAACAGTCTCTGTACGCCTGAAAATGCGAGCTCTCTTGTTGGTCTTGCTATAGAGAAACTGATTCTGAGGGCTTTTGTAATTCAGATGTTGTGGGTGTGCAGTTGGCCCCTGGCAGTTACCACAGTGCAACATGTGCAATCTGGGATGGATAGTGGTGTGATTCTATGAAAAAACAATGATAGACTGAGCTGAGCTCCAAAGTATGTTCATTGCCTTTGAGATGATCTTGTACCCTTCTGCAGATCGCTGCTCATATCTATTATTATCTCCCCAACTTGTTTTGAATACTCTTTTGTCTCATTTCGTTTTGTTTTGTGGTAAGTCTTCACCATACTATTGGACCTTGGTGAGAGCAGTGAGATGTATCCTCATTAATTAATTGAAAACAGATGACTCACCCATTTCCTACAGTGGTGGAGACCATCAACAAATTACGTGAGTTGGTAGAACCTGAGCAAAGTTTGCCTCATATTTAGAATGAGTATGACTGCTAAAAATCAAAAATGTGATATAAAGTAAATTGTTTAATATTTTGTAAGTTCAGAATCTCAGACAATAAACTATGGAAATAAATTTTGGAGCTGAATACTTTTTCAAGGGGCCGTGTGTAAGTGCTCAAACCTGTGCATATGTGTCCCCAGTGTCTATGTGCTATCGTGTGTGCATTTCTGTATGTGTATATATCTGTCTACTCTCTAGGATTGCTTTGTGTATGTACAGTGCCCTCCGTAATGTTTGTGTCAAAGACACAGTTCTCCTTGATTTCCCCCTGTGCTCCAGAGTTTAAAATTACAAATCAAACAATTCAGACATTGTGATTAAATTGCACATTGCAGACTTTCATTTAACGTGATTTGCACACGTTTCAGTTACACAGCACTTTTTCTACATGGTCACCCTCATTTCAGGGCATCATAATGTTTAGGAGACAGCAGTGTCAGGTCTATTAAAGCAGTCATATTTAGGACTTTGTCTCATAGCCCTTATATGCAATGACCGTTTGAAGTCTGCATTTCATAGTCATCACAAGGTACTGAGGGTATTTTCTGGTGAGGCTCTGCTGAGCCTCTAATGCAGCTATCCTCAGCTCCTGCTTGTTTTGGTGGCTTGTCCCCTTAAGTTTTCTCTTCAGCTCAATTGGATGTCAAGCATTTCCCATTTTTAGCTTTGATAAACTCCTGTGTTGTCTGACCAGTATGTTTGGATCATTATCTTGTTGTACTGTGGCAGCCATATGTGCCCAAACCATAACACCCCCATCACCACATTTAATAGATGAGGTGGTCTTGGGCAGTTCCTTTTCGTCTCCACACTTTGCTCTTGTCATCACTCTAATGCAGGTTCATCTTTGTCCCGTTGGTCCACAAGACCTCTATCCAGAATTCTGCAGGCTCCTTTAAGTCCTTTCTCACAAACTGTAATCTGGCCATCCTGTATTTGTGGCTAATTGGTGGTCTGCATCTTGCAATGTGGCCTCTGTGTTTCTGTTCATGAAGTCTGCAGATAGTAGTCCCTGACATACACATACGTGTCACCTGAAGACAGTTTCTGATCTGTCAGACAGGCGTTTGGTGGGCTTTTTCTTTACCATAATGATGATTTTTCTGTCATCAGCAGTGGCCTATCAGTCCCTTTGTGATTACTGAGCCCACCAGTGTGTTTTTTCTTCTTAATGATATTCCAAATGGTTGATTTAGGTACTCCTAAGGTTTTACTGGCGTCTCAAGTAGTTTTATTCTTGTTTTTCAGCCTCATAATGGTTTATTTGACTTTCATTGGCACAACTCTTGTCCTCATGTTGAACAATGGCAACTACAGACTCCAAAGGGTAGAAGCATCTGAGGTATTTTATGAAGCCATAAAACCCACCTGAGGAATCACAAACACCTGGGACACCGATTGTCCCAAACATTATAGTGCCCTGAAATGGGGGCACCATAAGGAAAAAGTGTTTTATGACTGAAATGTGTGCAAATCCCCATAAGTCTGCAATGTGCACTTTAATTACATCTACAGTGCTTGATTTGTAATTTTAAACTGTGGAGCAGAGGGGGAAATCAAGGAGAAACGTGTCTTTGTCCCAGACATTATGGAGGGCACTGTATTTGGTTTGCATCTCATTTTGTGAATCAGTAGTATCTCTATATAGGTGGGGTGTGTGCGTATATTTTTGTTATGTGTAAGCTTATGTAGGTTTGTGGGGACACTTTTGTGTGTTTTTCAGTTGTGTTTTTTTTGGGTGATTCTAAATACTTGTGAGTCTCAGTCTGCAGTCTTCTGGCTGCTAAGCTTACGTATATTTTGGCTGCAATTTTTATGTCTTTTTTTTTTTAACCAGGTACTGTGCCTCCTGTTCGGACCCCCATGTCTGCTAGCGAGGAACCATTCGGTGAGGCTTTTCTGCACAGTGTGGTAAGAAGCATCCAGATGAATGATGTCTATCAGCCTATGAGCCAGGTCCTGGATATTCTTGGAGTTAAGCTTGGTGTCAGACGACAGAGGTAAAGTGATGCTCCGGGCTGCAAGACAAGTGCCAGGAAATCAGTGATTTACCCCTAATGTCTTGTCCTCTCTCTTTTTGTTTCTGACACGGTCCAGGAGTTTATATAGAGAGATCCTCTTCTTGTCCCTGGTGGCTCTTGGAAAGGATAACATTGACATTGGTGAGTCAGCATCTAAGCACTAGACCAACTATTAAAGATATCAACTAACAGATAAACTAACCTCTTGATGTCTCACTTTCCTACAGATGCCTTTGACAGAGAGTACAAGATGGCTTATGACCGGCTGACGCCAGTCCAGGTGAAGTTCAGTCAGAACTGTGACAGGCCACCCAGCACTGGTGTCATGGAGTGCCGCAAGACTTTTGGAGAACCTTACCTGTGAAGCTGGTCTCAAGTCAGAAAGTGCTTGTTGTGTGGTCATCTCCCAGTGATGAGCGCTAATGCGCTACCTAAGAGGTGCAAGTCAGTTCAGAGACTGTGTACATACTGGACTTAGGAGTCCACAGTTGGTGCGGTCTCATACCTCGATTATTCCCATTACCTTCCTTTCAGGAAGTTCTGAGACCCAGTTGCTCTGACTCTTTATACCCTGAGGATCAAAGAGTCATGTAGTTGGCAGAGATCAAGTTGTGTGAATCCTTCCTGATCTGACCGTCATAGGGTGTCTTCTGGCCTTGTCAATGCCTCCCACTTATTCCAGTATCTACTGGCCATGTGTACTGCATTCTGCAAGACAAGTGTTGGAGTTGACTTTGTGAACCTTACATTTCCGAGGCTGCTGCTGGTGCAAATACCTACTAGTAAGTCCAGCATACAGTAAATAGCCTTGTCCCTTTATGAAATTTGAAATTCTCTCAGTCAGAAAAGTGCCCTCTGCCCAAGTGAACACTTCTCAGTCCAAATACCTGATGGTATGATTGACTGTCAGTTTGCTACTTAAGAACGATGAATAGCTTATTTTCTTTAACACGTTAACCTGTTAAAGTGAGCTCAGTGCAGGTCATATTGCAATATGACTTCGTTTGTTCATCACTGCAAGCTGGCAAGAGGAATTACAGGAGCCTGGGTGGCCACCTGTTTGGTACCTATAGCTGATGTTTGGAAAGCAATACACAAAGCTCAAAGTTTGATCTTAACGGACGTTGATCCAATATGTGCTACCTGGGGCGTCACTAAAACCGTTTAGGGGATTCTTGACAGAAAAACTCCCACCATCCCCTTCCTTTCCCTTGTGGATGGGGCTCGGTGTAGACCTCTGAATCCCAAGATGTACATTCATCCGTGGTCATTGCTGCCCTGGATGCCTTAGCAGACATCTTTTAGCCAGTGAGCCGCCAGTACCTCAGCTCACTCTCTGAGGCCAGTGATTTGGTTAATTTTGCTGTAGATATCACTGCTGCCCCAGATATCCCAGCAAACCTTTCTATCAGAATGGTAAGTCAATCAATACTGCATAAACCATCTTGGTGGACCCTTCACTGAAGCCAGTAAGTGGGTCACTGCTGCTCCACATACCTAGGAAGACTGTAGTGATCTAGTCAGTTCTGCCCAGGAATCTCAGCAGAGTCTCTCCTTCCGTCCTCTGGCTATCCCATATATTGCACAAGGCTCACGGCCCCCCTTCCCTTTCAGTAAACGTTTGTCAGCTAGCGTCTATGCTGGTGCTGGCCCAGGTGCATATGAAGCCTGATTGAAAACAACACCCTTCTGTACCCCAACAAGTTGTGGCGCTAGCGACACTCTCCTTATGCTGCTTCCTTAATCCCAACTTCTATGAACCGTTCAGAAGCTGAGCTTCCCAGATGTCTATAAGGTTGTGGGTTGTAGAGCTGGCCACCTTTGCAGCCCATGCTGGAGCTCTTTTTCCAACTTTATGGACAGTGTGGTCACTCTTGCATGGTGAGCTGTGTAGCTTTGTAAATAAAGCCGCTGTGTCTGGTGTATGTGTGCGTCTGTATAGAGACATGTCAGTTCTGGCCAATTAAAGAATGCTTTCTTTATTTTGGGAACGGGAAAAAAACAGTGTTTGTACAAATCAGAAGGATGAGGGGACCAAGTGTAGCATAAACTCACTGGACACTTTATTAGGTACATCTTGCTAGTACCAGGTTGGACCTCCTTTTGCCTTCAGAACTGCCGTAATTCTTCATGGCACAGATTCAACAAGGTGCTGGAAACATTCCTCATGGATTTCGGTCTATATTGACATGATAGCGTCACACGGTTGCTACAGATTTATTGGCTGCACATCAATGATGCAAATCTCCTGTTCCATCACATCCCAAAGATGCTCTATTGGATTGAGACCTGGTGACTGTGGAGGCCATTTGAGTACAGTGAACTCATAGTCATGTTCAAGAAACCAGTTTGAGCTTTGTGACATGGCACGTTATCCTGCCGGAAGGATCCATCAGAAGATGGACACACTGCAGTCATAAAGGGATGGATATGAACAGAAAGAATACTTATGTAGGCTGTGGCATTTAAATGATGCTCAGTGGGTACTAAGGGGCCCAAAGGGTGCCAAGAAAATACCCCCACACCATTAAACCACTGTGAACAGTTGACAAAAGGCAGAATGGATCCATGCTTTCATGCTGTTGATGCCAAATTCTGCCCCTACCTTCCAAATGTCACAGCAGAAATTGAGACACATCACACCAGGTAACATTTCTCCAATCTTCTATTGTTCAGTTTTGGTGAACTGTAGCGTCAGTTGCCTATTCCTAGTTGACAGAAGTGGCAACGGGTGTGGTCTCTTGCTGCTGTAGCCCATCTGCTTCAAGGTTCGATGTGTTGCACCTTCAGAGCTGCTCTTCAGCATATCTCAGTTGTAACAAGTGATTATTTGAGTTACTGTTGCTTTTCTATCAGCTTGAACCAGTTTGGCCATTCCCCTCTGACCTCTGGCATCAACAAGACATTTTGTTGCTCACTGGATATTTTCCCTTTTATTGGACCATTCTCCTTAAACCCTAGAGGTAGTTGTGCTGAAAATCCCAGTAGATCAGCATTTCTGAAATACTCAGACCATCCTGTCTTGCACTAACAGCCCCGTCATATTCAAAGTCACTTAAATCTCCTTTCTTCCCATTCTGATGCTCAGTTTGAACTTGAGCAGATTGTCTTCACAATGTCTACATGCCAGAATGCATCGAGTTCCTGGCATGTGATTGGCTGACTGGATGTTTGCATTGACAAGCACTTTTACAGGTGTACCTAATAAAGTGGCCGGTGAGTGTCCAGTGCCTATAAAAAGAATCCACCCCTTTTAGAAGTTTTCACATTCCATTATTATACAACACTGAACCACAGGAGATTTAAATTTTTTTTGACACTGCCCATCAGACTCATAATTTCATAATGAAAACAGATCTTTGCAAAGTGGTGTAAATTAGTTACAAAGATAAAACACAAATATTTGATCACATAAGTATTCACCCCCTTTAATATGACACACCTAAACCATCACTGGTGCAGCATAATGTGTTCATTGGAGATCATCTGTCTGAGGTTTATAGTCTAAAGGCGCCTTATCTGGGAGGTTCAACTTGTGGTGAATCAGTATGGTGGCCTAACCTGCACAATGAAGACTGAAGGACACTCGAAGCAACTCCATTAAAAGGGCATAGAAAAGCACAAGTCATAGGACAGATACAAGAAAATATCCAAGTCACTGAATATTCTTTGGAGTCCAGTTAAATCAATTGTGATGAAATGCAAAGTACTGAGCAGGCTGTCCACAAAAACTGCCATTGAGAGACCAACAAGAACTCTGACGGAGTTACAAGCTACAATGCCGAAGATTAGTGAGACTCTGCAGACAACGACCGTTGCTAAGGTGTTCAGCAGTTGCAGTGTTATGGAAGTCTGGTAAAGAGAAAGTCACCGTTAAAAAAAAAAAAAAAAAAAAATTCACATACCATCTCAGCTATAGTTTGCCAGAAGGCACATGGGAGACTCTGGAGTCACCTGGAAGAAAGATCTGTGGTCTGAAGACATCAAATTTGAGCTTTTGACCAGTCAGACTAAATGGTATGTTTGAAGCATGGTGGTAGCCACATTGGGCTGTGTGGATGCTTCTCTGCAGAAGGCTGTAAAATGAATGCAGCAAAATAACAGGGAAATCCTGGAGGAAAACCTGATGTGGTCTGCAGGAAGTCCACACCTTGGGAGAAGATTTGTTTTCCAGCAAGACAACGACCTCAAGTATAAAGCCAAAGCTACCCAGAAATGGATAATAGACAATAATGTGTATGGCCTGGAGTGGCTACGTCAGAGTCCAAATCTCAGTCCATTTAGGATTGGACTTAAAAAGGCTCTTCCCTTTCGATCCCACACAACCTGACAGAGCTTCAGCAGTTTTGCAATGAAGAATGCAGGAAAAAAATTGCAGTGTGCAGATGTACAAAACTGACAGAGACCTGAGCACACAGACTCAGTGCTGTCATGGCTGCCAAGTGGGCATCTACTAAATACTGACTTGAAGTGGTGAATACTTATGCCATTATTTATTTTGTGTTTTCTATTTGTAATTGACTTCAACAACTTTACAGAGACCTGATTTCACTTTAACATTGAAAAGTCATATTTTCTATTGATCAGAATCCAAAAAGCTAAATTAACTTCAGTGTCATCCAATGTTGTATAATAATAAAATGTGAAAACTTCCAAGAGGGTAAATGGTTTTTAGTGGCAGTGTAGTTTAGCACTTGGAGGGGTCATCTCCAGTCACTGGCCCTATCTGATAAGTTAGCCGCCTCATAGGTGATCAATAAGGAGAAGCTTGTTCTTCTTGAAGATGGCCAGAAGATTCATTGCTTTACATCTCTTTTGTCCTCACTGGAGGATGAAAATGGATCCAGAGTTCTGAGAGCTCAGCCATCGCAGCAAATAAATTTCCTTTTCTATAGGTGTCTGTTTAGACATGGCGTGCTTGAGCAGTGGTTTCTGGTGTAAGGCTGAAGGTCCAACTAATCTGGACCCCTAAGCATTAGACTGAGTCGGCTATGAATGACCTGTTCCTGGAACCAAAATTGGATGTGCCATTTTTCAATTAGATATTGAACTTTTGAGTGGTCAGATGGACACTGGACAAATAATGATACGGTCCTCCAGCAACACGCTAATAATCAGAAAGATGAAATAAAGGCCAAACATTGTGATGCCCAGGTACTTGCTCATTTTCCATTTGCAAGCAGCGATTGAGGAAATGACAAAAATGAGCATGAAAAAGAGTAGGACGATGGCGCAAAAGAGACCATTGCTGCTGACGGCCACAGGTGAAAGACCATTGAAAACGGAGTAAAGCAACCAGGGAACGGGCAACCTGTGAAGAAGAAAGGACAAAAGGTAAGACCAACCATGGGGTCTTTAATGTCCATTCAGTATAGACATTGATTCAGGACTTACCCAACAGTAATATCAAATATATTACTGCCTACTGAGCTGGAGACAGCCATGTCTCCTAGACCTTTCCGTGCCACAATGACACTTGTAATGAGATCCGGAATGGAGGTTCCTGCTGCCAAGATCGTCAATCCCATAATCTCTTCAGAAATTCCTATAGTCTCACCAACCTGAAGATGAAACATGCAAAGGTTGTAAACTTGAACATCACCACCCTGACACAAGTATACAACATTTTCTGCCTCAGGCAGATGCATACCTGATGTGCCCACCATACCATCAAATAAGAGAACACTGCAATCCAGACAATGGAGCCTAAGAAAGTGATAATGAAGAACTTCTTGGAGACCTGTTGAGAAAAGACAGTTGTGGTGTTGTTGCTCCTGCTCTTTTATGTGACATACACAGAAATTTTAACTTCCTATACTGTCTGAATTACCTCAGGTTGTATTCTCACTATCAGGCATTGTATCCATTTATGCAGATGTTGGCCCTGTACAGATGTGCCAACTAGCTATGTAAAATGCTGCATGGACATGTTGAACTAGGGCTCCTCAAGTTTGGTCATGGAAGGCCTCTGTAGTCTTGCTGGACTGGATGTGATTCTCTGAACAAGAATACACATCTGAGGAGAACATGCTAAAAATCTTGGTAGTGGATAAGACAAAATCCACCTCCAAAAAGGGGGTCCTTCCAGAAAACCCATTCCTCCAGTCCACGCAGTGTATACATTCAGGGTGCAACTGAAAACACAAGTGAAGCGACATCTTAACAGCTAGCCAAATGTATTGAATCTCTTCAGGGCAAAATTAATGGCAACGTTTCAAAACCGATGTCGTATGAAGAACGTTTGATTCAGAATTGTGGTCTATGCAGTAGCAAGAAAAAGTATGTGAAGCCTTTGGAATGACCCAGTTTTCTGCATTGACTGGTCATAAAAAGTCATCTGATCTTCATCTGAGTCACAAGTGTAGACAAATACATTATGCTTACGTTAATAACATGCAAACGTTTAAAATCACTCATGACTTATTGAACACACCCATCAAACATTCACAGTGTGCTGTAGAAAAGTAAGAGAACCTTTGGATTTAATAACTGGTCAAACCTCCCTTGGCAGCAATAACCTCAAACAAGCACTTCCGGTAGCTGCTGGACAGACCTGCACAACGTTCAGGGGGAACTCTGGAGCATCCCTGGTTATCGAACTGCTTCAGAACAACCATATTCTTAAGAAGTCTGGCATGAATGACTGGCTTGAGGTCATTCCACAGCATCTCCATTGGGTTAATGCCTGGGCAGATTTTCTTTTCTTGAAGCTATCCTGTAGTAGATTGATGTTTAGGGTCTTTGTCCTACTGCATCATCCAACCTCTGCTGCGCTTCAGCTGATGGACTGACACTCTGACGTTACCTGTAGGATTCCTTGATGAACTTGAGAATTTGTTTTGATGATGGTAAGATGTTCAGGCCTTGACGCATCAAAGCAGTCCCACGTGATGTTGCTCCCTCCACCGTACTTTGTCATTGATGTGATGTTTCATGCCATACTGTATGTACTGCTGTATATAATTCAGTTTCATCAGTCCACAGAACATTTTCCCATAGCATTGTGGAGTGTCGGGGTGGTCATTGGCACACCTCAAGCATGTAGCATTTTATGTTTTCTGGAGAGTAGCAGCTTCCTCCTTGGTGTCCTGCCATGGAGACAATGCCTGTTCAACTTTTTGCATATTGTAGACTTATGAACAGAGATGTGAACCTGCTCCAAAGATTCCTTCAAGCCTTTAGCTGTTTACCTCACAGAGCATTATGCATTGTGTCTATCGAGTCGTCATCGCTGGTGGCCAACTTCTAGGGAGAATAGCCACAGTACTAAATGGTCTAAATTAAGAATGGTACCAAACATCCTCCGAGAGCAACTTCTCCCAACCATCCAAGAACAGTCTGGTGATGAACAATGCCTTTTCCAGCATGATGGAATACCGTGCCATCTGGCTCTGGGAACAATACATCGACATTTTGGGTCAATGGCCAGGAAACTCCAAGTCAAGTCAAGTTGGGGAGCATGCACTGGTACAGTGCACTGCCACACCCACTACACAACGAAACAACTCAGGATCCTGGTTTGCAACCCCCCAGGCAGACACGCGTCCAGTTCCACCCTCCGGAAATGACCCTCTATCTGCCGCAGCCAGGTGTTACGTGGGTGACCCCTTGGCCTGGTCCAGCCACTCGGGTCCCCAACAATGAGGATCTTACGAGCCAGATCACCCTCAGGGAAACGCGCCACATGGCCGTAGTGCCGTAACTGACGATCCATCACAATGCAGGTAATGTGCCTCATTTGGGACTCCATGAGCAACCGCTCATTCGACACAAAGTCAAACCAACGGAACCCAAGGATTTTCCGGAGAGACACAGTACCAAAGGAGTCCAGTCTTCATCTCAGGTCACTGGATATCATCCATGTCTCGCAACCATATAGCAAGACAGGAAGCACCAGGACTCTAAAGACTTGGACCTTTGTCCTTTTGCATAGATATCGGGAGCACCACACACCCCTTTCCAGCGACCTCAAGACCCCCTGTGCTCTCCTAATCCGTCTACTGACATCATAGGAAGAGTCACCAGAGACATGAATGTCACTGCCGAGGTAACTAAACATCTCAACAAGGTCAACACTCTTTCCGCAGACAGACACACTGCTGATGGCTGTGCCCAAGAGGTCATTAAAGGCCTGGATTTTGGTTTTTAACCCTGGACACTCGCAAGCCCAGACACTCAGTCTCCTTGCTCAGTCTCTTGAGCGCCCTGATCAAAGCCTCCATTGACTCCACGAAGATCACAGCATCATCAGCAAAGTCAAGATCCGTGAACCTTTCTTCACCAACAGATGCCCCACAGCCACTGGACCCCACGACCTTGCCCAACACCCAGTCCATACAAGCATTGAACAGAGTAGGAGCAAGAACACACCCCTGACGAACCCCAGAATCAACTGGGAAAAATGCAGAGGTTCTGCCTCCACTCTGCACAGCACTCACAGTACCAGTGTACAGGCCAGCCATGATATCTAGCAACCTCGAGGGGATCCCGTGAATCTTCAGGATGTCCCACAGGACAGCTCGATCAACTGAGTTGAACACTTTGCGAAAATCGACAAAGGCTGCAAAGAAAGTCTGCCGATATTCGCGTTTGCGCTCTATGAGAACCCTCAGTCCCAGGATGCGGTCAATGGTAGACTTCTTAGGATTAAAACCAGACTGTTCCGGTTGTTGGTAGGTGAGCAAGTGATCACGGATCCTACTGAGGACGACCCTAGGAAGGACCTTACTCGGCACCGAGAGCAATGTTATTCCCCCTGTAGTTGCTGCAATCCAGGCGATCACCCTTCCCTTTCCTGATAGGGACAAGTCCCGTTTTCCAGTAAGTTGGGATGATGCCAGTCTCCCAAATGGAAGCAAAGATTGCTTGCAATGCCATGAGGACAGCCTTACCACCAGCCTGGAGAAGTTCACCCCAGATACCACAGATCCCTGCAGCCTTTCCCCCCTCAGCTGGTTCACCACCTGTGCAATCTCAGTGAGATTGGGTGGTTCATCCGCAAGGACTGTTCCATCAACTGCCCTGACTGCGACTCTCCGAGGAACAGATTCAGATGTGCGTAATGCTTTGATTCCTCTGTAAACAGGACATGGGTCGCTAGACCACAGATGGTATGTCACTTGCTCACAGATTCCTCTAACAAACGCCTCTTTATCTGCCTTCATTGCCCTCGCAGCCGTCCTTCTCAGTTCCCGGTACAGACTAGAGTTGTCATTGAGCCGTGCGCTGCAACTCCTCTCGATGATATCCAGGGTGCCCTGCGAGATGAAACACCTCCTTCTGGGAACACCGGTAACACCAACACAACCCTCAGCAACCTTCAGGGTCTTGTCACGGAAGGTCTCCCACATCACATTAGGATCGGCAGTCGTAGCCAAATCTGAAAGTTCCTCACACAAACTGCGTGCAAACTCATTAGAAACAGCCCGGTCTTGGAGTCTGGCCAAGTCCAGGCTCATTTTCCTAGTAGGTGGTAACCTACTGGACCTAAGCTGGATCCTAAGAGTAGCAACAACAAGTCTTTGGTCAGAATTCACAAACTGGGAATTCCAGAATTCTGGAAACTCCCCAGACCTTAATCTCATTGAGAACATGTGGTCAATCCTCAAAAGAATGGTGGACAACCCACAAATTCTGACAAACTCCAAGCAGTGATTATGCAAGAATGGGCTGCCATCAGTCAGGATTTGTCCCAGTAGTTCATTGACAGCATGCCAGGCTGAATTGCAGAGGTCTTGAAAAAGAAAGAAGGGCCAACACTGAAAATATTGACTATTTGCATAAACTTAATGAAATTGTCAATAAAAGCCTTTGAAATCCTTGTAGTTATACTTCAGTATACCATAGCAACATCTGAGAAAAAGATCTAAAACACTGAAGCAGCAAACTTTGTGAAAATCAACACTTGTGTCATTCTTAAAACTTTTGGCCACGACTGTATGGAGAAGGTTGATCAAGCACATCATCCCCACAAAGAAGTGGGAAAAGATGAAGAGGAAGAAGAAGTTGTTAAACTGTGAACTAATTCATATCTAAACTTTTTGAAATTACTTTATAACCCTTTCTAGCGTTCTACAAATCAGCTGTTCTTGATCGTAGCTCATTTTTTTTTCCCCAAGTCATGATTTAGGTCTCTTGTGAATAGCAAACTCAGAGTGTTTAAGCCTTTCTTCATCGATCAAAGTGACTCCACACCACACCTCCAATCTCGTTTCATTGACTGGACTGCAAGTTTGCTTACCCCAGTGACTCTAGTTAGTGTTTGTTGAAGACATTGGCCTAGGGGGTTCAACTACTTTTTCTGATGTACGCCTGTGAATCTTTAAATGAGGGATTGAATAAATTCAACAATAGAACAATAATTTGTGCATTATTAGTTACACCAGATTGTGTTTTTTCATTATTGTAACTTAGATGAACATCAGACCACACTTTAGGACAAATTTATACACACATCCTCATACTTATTCTCATCATTGTGCATATCCCTTTATGGCACGTTTGCAGTTTACGATTAGGAGTTTTTAACTTACTTTGGTTATTCCTTCAGGCATAAAGTCAGGAGCTAGATGCTGTGCAGCCTTGTCTGGGTTTCTGCTGGTGTCAGAGTTGTTGGGCTCATTTACTGTTCCGGATGTGCTGACTACAGAAAGGCTTACTACCAACAGCAAAAATACCTCAGTTAACGGGAATCCCATTCCTCTCGATGTGGCGTCACACCGTTTGTCTCGACTGCACTCTCTAGACCAGGGGCAGCATACTGAGATCCTGGAGGGCCAGAATGGTTTTTATTTATGAGTTGCCAAACGTTCATGAGATGGAAAGTAAGCCAACAGGCAACCAACTACCGTGATGCAATCTTTGTGCCCATCCTACAACATCTGGTTCAATAAAATGTTATTTAAAAAAAAGTCTTAGAAATATTGATCTGCTCTATGCAGCAAAACTTTTGGATTGTTTCTTTCATCAAAATGAAAATTAACAGTTTTAGGAAAGTCTCGTGTGGCAGAATTAAAGGACTAACAAGCTATAGAATTATTTAACACATTTCATTTTATAGTGTCAATTGTCTTCTGATTGGTTGAAATAAAAATGTTGGCTGTTAGGGAAAAATTCTACTTCAGCAATCCTACGTTTAATGGTTCTTCAAACTCCAGCAATATACAGGGTGGCCCACGAAAAAGTGGCCCGTCTCCACCGAGATGACTGCATTATGTGGTGAAGAGAAAAAATGATCAAATTAGATACTCACATTTACAGAAGATGCTGAAAGTGATCTCCTTGTGCGTCAATACATCTCTGTGCCCGTTTCAGCATGTTAATCCGGCAGCAGACTAGATGGGAGTCGTCTCGGTGGAGGCAGGCCACTTTTTCATGAACCACCCTGTATTTTATATACTGTATATAAACATCTGCGCGTGGAAGTGTGTGTGTGTGTCTGTCTGTCCGGCCCAGAAGTGAGAGGTGGAGTCGGGGTAAAGGCTCCACCTCCGAGGATACACAAGCAACGCCAGAACGTCGGCAAAACAAAACCTCCAAAGAGAGAGGCGCTAATACAGAAGCCAGGTGAGCACATCATAAAACGGTATCCCTTTTTCTTTTTCTCCCGCCGCTAATACTCAAGCGAGGCGCCACTAATGCATAAGTGATGCGATTGATTGATTGAAGTGCCAGAATCCATGGTTTCTATGAGCCCAGGCTTTTTATAGCACAGGCTTACACAGCTAGTAATATAGTTAGGTCCATAAATATTTGGACAGAGACAACTTTTTTCTAATTTTGGTTCTGTACATAACCACAATGAATTTTAAATGAAACAACTCAGATGCAGTTGAAGTGCAGACTTGCAGCTTCAATTCAGTGGGTTGAACAAAAAGATTGCAGAAAAATGTGAGGCAACTAAAGCATTTTTAACACAATCCCTTCATTTCAGCGGCTCAAAAGTAATTGGACAATTGACTCAAAGGCTATTTCATGAGCAGGTGTGGGCAAGTCCGTCGTTATGTCATTATCAATTAAGCAGATAAAAGGCCTGTAGTAGATTTGAGGTGTGGTGCTTGCATGTGGAAGATTTTGCTGTGAACAGACAACATGCGGTCAAAGGAGCTCTCCATGCAGGTGAAAGAAGCCATCCTTAAGCTGCGAAAACAGAAAGAACCCATCCGAGAAATTGCTACAATATTACGAGTGGCAAAATCTACAGTTTGGTACATCCTGAGAAAGAAAGCAAGCACTGGTGAACTCAGCAACGCAAAAAGACCTGGACATCCAGGGAAGACAACAGTGGTGAATGATCGCAGAATCATTTCCATGGTGAAGAGAAACCCCTTCACAACAGCCAACCAAGTGAACAACACTCTCCAGGCGGTAGGCATATCGATATCCAAGTCTACCATAAAGAGAAGACTGCATGAAACTAAATACAGAGGGTGCACTGCAAGGTGCCAGCCACTCATAAGCCTCAAGAATAGAAAGGCTAGATTGGACTTTGCTAAAGAACATCTAAAAAAGCCAGCACAGTTCTGGAAAAACATTCTTTGGACAGATGAAACCAAGATCAACTTCTACCAGAATGATGGCAAGAAAAAAGTATGGAGAAGGCGTGGAACAGCTCATTATCCAAAGCATACCACATCATCTGTAAAACACGGTGGAGGAAGTGTGATGGCTGCCAGTGGCACTGGGACACTAGTGTTTGTTGATGATGTGACACAGGACAGAAGCAGCCGAATGAATTCAGAGGTGTTCAGAGACATACTGTCTGCTCAAATCCAGCTGAATGCAGTCAAATTGATTGGGCGACGTTTCATGATACAGATGGACAATGACCCAAAACATACAGCCAAAGCAACCCAGGAGTTTATTAAAGCAAAGAAGTGGAAAATTCTTGAATGGCCAAGTCAGTCACCTGATCTTAACCCAACTGAGCATGCATTTCACTTGTTGAAGACTAAACTTCAGACAGAAAGGCCCACAAACAAATAGCAACTGAAAGCCGCTGCAGTAAAGGCCTAGCAGAGCATTAAAAAGGAGGAAACCCAGCATCTGGTGATGTCCATGAGTTCAAGACTTCAGGCTGTCATTGCCAGCAAAGGGTTTTCAACCAAGTATTAGAAATGAACATTTTATTTTCAGTTATTTAATTTGTCCAATTACTTTTGAGCCCCTGAAATGAAGGGATTGTGTTAAACAAAATGCTTTAGTTGCCTCACATTTTTCTGCAATCTTTTTGTTCAACCCACTGAATTAAAGCTGAAAGTCTGCACTTCAACTGCATCTGAGTTGTTTCATTTAAAATTCATTGTGGTAATGTACAGAACCAAAATTAGAAAAAGTTGTCTCTGTCCAAATGTTTACGGACCTAACTGTATATAATATATTTAACAAAGACGCCTTTGGATCACCCAATGCACTGTAATCACAGGTTAGACAAAGCCTTTATAGTGTATAACATTTACAAAAGTATATTTTGTGTAAAGGGCGGCACGGTGGTGCAGTGGGTAGCGCTGCTGCCTCGCAGTTAAGAGACCCGGGTTCACTTCCCGGATCCTCCCTGCGTGGAGTTTGCATGTTCTCCCCGTGTCCTTGTGCCCTTTGTTGACTGGGATTGGCTCCAGCAGACCCCCATGACCCTGTGTTTGGATTCAGCGGGTTGGAAAATGGATGGATGGATATTTCGTGTAAAGTTGTTAATCTTTTATATATTGGTCCATCTATGGGACATTAGATTCTCCTGTATTGAGTTACCTGGAGAGATAACTGAGGCCTCCTTCTGAAGGTCTAGCCTGACTAAAGGGTCTGCATACTAGAAGGAGTTCATCCTACTTAGAGCAGTTAGACAAAAGGCAATATAACTGAAAAGCTTAATGGACTAAAAATGTTACACAAAGGTTTTCCACTACATGGCCTTGCAGGAACTGAAACGTATGACCCCTGCGTTTGGATTCTGGTTAAGGAAACAAGAAACAATTCTGTTCTCAATTTTAAAAACCACTCAGTTAAGGCAATTAAGTTCAGAAAGTGACTGGAACAAAAACCTGCAGCCACTGCAGACCCCCCAGGTTTTGACTTTGACAACCCTGCTATAGACGTAGCTGCCCACTCTGTCAACGTCACATTTACTCTGCCTGTGTTGTCATAACTGGGAGTGACAGAGAGCACAGCCAGCTGGCAGCAATGCATCGTTCACACTTCCTACTCGTCCAAATGATGCCGCAGGTTTTTTGTATTTGTAACATTAAGTAAGGCATTCTCTGTGCATACAATGCACATTTCTGTGTTTAACAGGGGGCTTTTGGGAGGTGTAGGCACTTTATCCATTGTAGCCACATACTTGCTACCAGTTGGACGATATTGACAAGAGCACCATTGCTCTTTGCTGTTTGAATAATCGCTTCTCTACTCTGAGCTCCACTTCATGAGTTGTTGGATTGGTTTAGAACTGTCACACTCGGTGAATCATCTGACTGCTTCCATCCACATTTATTCATTCACAGGTTTTCTGCAGCTAGGATCACAGTGACTGCAGGTTTTCATTCCAATCCAATTCCTTCTAATTGGGTTAGAACAAAAACCTTCAGCCGTTGAAGTCCTCCCAGACCGACCGTGAGGACCCCCACCTGTGCCACAAGGAGAGAAGCCACAATTTCTGCACCCCAACCACCATCTCTTATTCCAAAGTATCCTTACTGCTTTACGGACATCTGGAAGGGTGAGCCACAATGGGAAGACAATCGGAAGTAGGAAGAGGTAGGTGGCCCGCTTGCGATGGCTCTCTGGCCATTCCAAAGACAGTGGCTCCTCATTTTCTTCAGACTCCTCGTCATCCTCCTGATCACTGCTGTCTGTATCATTGTCTGTATCATCACTGCTGCTGTTTTCTTCATCGCTCTCTGAAACTGCAGAGTCATCTGAAACCTTAAAGTCGACACAAAAACATTCATTCATTCAAATCATAGGATTCAGTAAACAAGGATAGGGTGGACAGTTATCAGAGTAGATGAGGGGATATTTTTAGAGAAGGTCAAAGGGTGCAGTTAAGGGTGCTTATGGTAATGTTGAGTGGGCACTCCGTTACCTTGTGATCTTCACACTTGTCCTCCTTGTCAACCTCTGCGTCCTGCTCTGGAGGAGTCACCTGAACGCTCACTGATTTGGGAACATCAGGCTTTTCTTCACAACCTGCAACTGTAAAGCAGAAGGAATGGGAGGAAGGATGCTGCTGGGTGCACCTTTGCTTCTTCAATTCAGTCTAGTAATTTAATAACTCTTGAAAACTGTTATCACTAACTGGAAGGACAAATGGCAAACTGGACACAGTAATAGATATGCATAGAGTGGGCAGTGGGCACTGTGGCTGTAATGTCTGCAGAAAAGTGACAATGTGGCATTGGGAACATGTCTTGAAGTTCTAACGGTCTCTGATCTCACCCCAAAATAATATCTATCTGTCTCTTGACTATACATCCAGGTCCCATTTCTGGTATTCTGAGGGGCAGCACTAAGGACACTGTACCCATCTACCATACCCTCAGTGGCTCGATGGCGGGAGCTCACCTTGCAACTTTCCTTGTCCAGTGTGTAATACCTTGCCCCTGGCCACTCTGTCCAGGATCGCTGCCTTGTCCTTAAACTTGGCTGCAAATGAGAAAAAGGAGACGTGGGCACTCTCGGCTATTCTCAAATGGGTGCCACATAGGCAGCACGGAGTGAAGTCTGTGCCACTACATGGGCCACGCAAACTTTGTGACATCAGAAGTGATGTGTAATCTTGGTCGTGTCATGTGTTCCCATTTGACTCACCGGAAGGTTGAGGATGGAGATGTTTGCCATGTGCTTGTAGCATGTGTAGTCAGAAAGAAAAAGTGAGACACATGGCATTACCTGCCCGTGGAGTGTACTCACCACCTACATCACTGAGGAACACGTCACCAAAATCACACCTGACTATTGTGTGCAATGAAGCCACAGTCTCACCTGCTCTCCTTCCCAGTGGCCTCTCTTTGTTAAGGGCTGGTGGGGCATTTCCTCCCTTCCCCAGCAGATGGTGCTGTTGCCCAAAAACTAAATAAGTAGTAATCTCACCTTTACAATTGAACATATTTTTAAAATGCTTATAGTAAGCCGTGCTTATTCTTTATAATCAAATCTTGGCAATTTTCTGTGATATTCATAATGCAAGTTTTTATATAAAATGTTTATTTTTTCTTTTTAGAGCACATGAATTTTTCTTTGTGCCTAGGGCCCTGCACCATACCTTTGCTCTGGTATACCCATGTGCAGACTCAGCTTTCTGGTTTTGCCTTGAGGCTTGAAGGACTGAGCACTTTTGGGCAACCTTTTGATTGATTTTTTTTTTTTGTGACACAAATTAAAAGTGTGCATTAACTTGTGCATCTCTCTGTTTTGGAGTACAGTAGTCATCATCAGCTATCACAAATCATGTTGATTACTTATGTACAGTTTGATTTAGTACTTTGCCCAGTGAGCAAAATTTAGAGATTTATGAATATCCATTGCATTTCTGCTTTCAAGGTTGAATATTTGATGTTGAGATATCTTTGGATCTTTGGATGACGCAATAATGAGTTGCTACATCTTCATTTTGTGTTTTGATTTTTTTTTTCCATAATTTGGCTAACATTTTATCTTCATTGATGCTGTCAACATTATGAAACGCAGTGTGTCTCCCTCACTCAAGGTTTACTGGAAGTCGTCTGATTCCCTGGCCACACTCCAATCCAATCTTCTGTGGCTCTTTCTATACTGCTCCACCAATCTTTAATCTGCCACATCCACTGCCTGCACATTCACGCCACCAGTACTACCTCACACCATTCAAATGCAGTCAGAGGCGACACCATCTGCTCTCACTTTCCTCAACTCCATGAGGCAATCCAAGCCGGGATCCTTCCTGAGACTGGTCAGCATCCTCATATTGTGATAAGATGTCCGTGGCACAGGGCACTTTTTAAATAAATAATCATATCCCGAGAGTCTGCAGCCTCCTATTGGGTGCAGGTGTGCGGGGTTGATTGCAGTGCTTGGCTGATTGCACACTCATGTGCAAAGGTTGGAGGATCAGTCAGGCGTCAGAGGTAGCAGCGTATCACCTCTGTGACCAATCAAGCTAATATAAGAGGAGTCTGCATGGCAGAAGGAGAGAAAAACAGAAAGGAAAAGAGACCAAAAAAAAGAACAGAGTGGGATGTTAAAAGGAAAGATTATGGTGATGACAGGATCGGAAGCCACTGGGGTGCAGAGGAAAGAAGGCAGGCAACCAGGAGAGGAGTCCCCTAGAAAGATATTACGGCTGGGGATGCCTGAGGGGGCCGAAGAGGGTCACTCCAACTGAGAGTTTCTTGGGGAGTGTTGAGTGACCTGATGCTCACTCCCGCATAAAGCCAAATGGTGGCAACAGGAGCTGAAGAAGTGAGGAGAGGCTTGGCGCTGTACCCTGCTAATAGCCCAGGGTGATAGCAGTGACCCAAGTTGGCTGTGCCGGCAGGAAGGGTGTCTCCTCTGGCAACAGGGGTGTGGGGTAAGCAGAGGAGGTTTTGAAAAGCATGAACCAGGGACTGAGATTTTGGAAACATTTCCTGCTTTGTGATTTTAACCTTAATTTTAATGGATATTTATTTATGGATTATTGTAACCTCCACATGGACACTGTTTTTTATTTATGGATTATTCATTTATTTATTATGGATGATGCACATCACTATTGGACACTTGGTTTTGATTGATTTTAATAAAAGCACTGTTTTGCACGTGCCCTTTGCTTAATGCATGTGTCCTCATTTGCTTGGTTCATCATGGTCTATGACTATCAGTGGTTATGGGTTGAAGACCAGGACTGCCACACATACCCAGACTGAAGGATGTAAGCAGAGCAGCGGGTGTAGCGAGTGCTCTGTTGTGTTACAGCTAGTGACGGCTGCTTAGTTTTATTTTTTCACTAAATCATGGGAGGTGATCCACAAGCAAAAACAAACTGATTCAGTAGAGCTCAATGGGAGTGTTAAGGCACGTGTGTGATGCCATCAGCCTCTTTCATTTAGATGTTTAAAGCACATGTGCAAGTGAAGTACTGCATGTCTGACTTATGGTTCTTTGTAGGTAGGAAGAAATCATCATCCGAGAACAAGAACTCTGTCATTGATAATTTTCTCGTCCATCAAAAGGTACAATACAGTAACAACACATTTATATTAGAATGTATTAATTGCTTGTTTTGAATTGTTATTGGAATTGTGATAAACACAATACCTTAAATATAAACGTCTATGTGTAGAAGTGTGTGTGTCAGGCTGTCCAGCCTGGAATGCGAGGCTACAGCATGAAACACAAAGAGCCGGCAAGGCAGCCTCAAGTTAACGAGTCGGAAGAAGAAAGAAGTACGAGGCTTGAAACTGAAAGAAAGCGGCTCCGTCATCCAAGTGAAACCGGCGAGGAAAGACAAATGAGAGACAAGATTCGCTTAGCCGCTGATAGACAAGGGGGGTGAGTACATCCGCAAAACAAAACCACCGACTCTGCATTTCAATATTTTTTGTGACGATTTCAGTAATTTCTAGGAGTCTGTGTTGTAAAAAGCCCAGCTAGTATTAACATAATATTAACCTAAGAAGTTTAGTCACACAAAAGTGAACCTTACAGAAATATTATTTTTATTTCTAAAAATTTAGTTTCAACTTCACCTTAGCACATGCTTTTGTTACCCAAGAACGAGTCACACGAATCTCGTTCATCTGAGTCGCCAACGAGTCTCATCATTCTCATTTTCCTGAATCACGGACAAATCATTACCTGAAAATGGATGACACAATTCTCATTTACTTGTGATTCTGTAACGGAACATCATATTTTAAATATGCATCCTAAGTGCAAAATTAGTACTCAAACAGGACAAAGTTATATGAATTATCTATTATCATGTTAAATATATTGTGGCCACAAAGGGGCACCACAGAGCCCCAAACACCAGACACACCTCAATGAAACACACGCTGCCTTTGTCATATGGTGGAGCTGGGAAGTTTGAAATCGCATTTGTGTCATTTGTGACCTCCACATATTTGCACTGCCCAAGTAGAAAAGCAAACATGGATGCCCCAATGCCCCAAATTTTCACAGGAAATTCCGCCTGGTCCTGATGACGTCAATACTGCTTCCGACCCCTTTAACGTCACTTCTGGGTCCAGGCCTATGGATGAGAACCCTTCCGCTTCCGGCCCCTCTGATGTCATTTCCTATACTGGCCTTTAAAAGCCACCACCTTTCCCTTATCCCCTCAGTTCTGTTTTGGACTCCGATTTGTGCACATCAGTGCTATCACTTTATTCAATTTTGCAGCCAGGAAACAATATATTGGTGGCTGCACCAAACCTTGCTGTGGCTCTTTGTCGAGTTTGTGACACTGGTTAAATATTTACATTAACAAGCAAATGAACAGGTGTACCTAATAAAATTTCTTTTATACTTTCTCCTACTGGGATTATTATTCTTTAATAAATACCACGTTGCTTTAACATTTCTATACTTTGTCTTTATATCTACAGTGACTGAAGTAATATGTTAAATATTTAGAGCACCTGGAGCAGTAAGAAGGTGCCATATGATCTGAACTACAAGGTTTATCAGGCTGAAGCTCATCCACTAGTGAACAGTACGGGTAAAGTAAGACATCATTGACTGATAAATGGCCCATAGCGAAGGATGTTGAACTTTTGTATGTTTGAATATATTCTTGGAGACCAAAGTAATATTTGGGTCTGAGATACATCTAAGACATTGTGTGTTGTTTGTGCCAAAGATAGACAAGTTTCTTTACTTCCTAGGGAGTGGCACGTCATTCATATGGCACTGATGTGGTTAAAGTGATAAGGAGCAGGTGGGCTGTGTATACGTCATTCATACGGCACTTTTGTGTATATCTATGCATGTGTGTGTTACTTTTAAGGTGCGAGAGTAGACCAATCTGATAACGAACTTCAGTAAGTCGAGGGTAATAACACAATAATACAGGGCCTTAAATCAAAACTTTCCTATTCATCTATTTCTCTTGCTATTATTTGTTTTATTTTCTACTTGATACTGCTTTGCATTAAACTCTTATAATCTGTCTGCACATCTTGGGTGTTTGAGGAAATAAAGTAAATACAGGATGTCTGTTGTGGGTGGATTGTCACTTCTCTCCCACAGGGTTAGACAGCTGAGATTGGACGCCCATAATAGTCAGCAGCATGAAAAGGAGTAACATGCCACTGGAAGATGACAGTAAGGAAGAATGTACACTCACCTCCATCGTCTTTGGTCTGCTTTAGCCTGTGCTAAGTGTCGGAGTGTTATGGTGTGTGTGTGTGTGTGCGCGTGTGTTCAGTTTAACAAATCTACTGAGCTTCACTCTCCCCATTTTAATATGAGTGTGTTCTGTATGAAGTGAAGATGAGATGGAATCAACTACTGAAAGCAAACACTGCACAGCTGAAGGGTCAAAACATCTAAAATGGTATCTGGGTGTAAGAGCAGCCTAATCACTTACCCTCTCCGAGGGGGTCAAGCGTGTGGATCATTAGCTGGAAGATCGTGTTGCGCATTGTACTGTTGTGAAGTGAAGCAGAGCTGCCCCCTCTCTGCAGCGCTGGCCGGAGCTGGAAAAACAGAGCAAATTAGTGCAACTATTCACGTTTGTCTTGCACAATCAGACCACCATGAATGCTGTGTCCCCTGAATTCATCACTCGTCAATGTGAGACCCAACCCGCTCTTTTGTTTCACTCACCTTCAGTCGAGTGTTATCTTCAAGCTGGGCACGCTGTCTCTCCTCTGTAACCGGACCATTCTTCTGAAAATAGAAAAAAAGGGAATTGTGGGGAGTTAAAGATGGTTTCATCATGAGTTGCTGAGCCTGGAAAGGTTAGATCTGATACAACTGAAACTGCTATGGCAATGTGACAAGCTAAACTTCTCAGAAACGTCCATTGGGACCTACCAATGAGCCTCCAAGGTTAATGTGTTACCCACCTCGGGCACAATCAGGCATCATTATACGCCAGTCATGGCGCAATACACTTAACTTCACTATTCCTAGTTTTCATCCTCTTTCTCTGTACGTTTAGCATTCGTTTGCTCAGAGGTTCATGCGCTCGCTGCTTTCTGAGCAGCTCTTCTTTTCTCCAAGCTAATGGCCCGCTTCTTCTCCTTTCATCTGTGTCTTTTCACATTAAAACTGATTAAGTCAGTGTTTGTGTTGCAATTACTTAGTACGTTTTCTTTAATTTTTCATTTAAGCTGCCACTTAAGTCTTACATCTGCCTCAAGAATGATTTAAGATATGAAGAGTAGGGGAAGTGACAGCGAAGGTGGTAGGGATGAGAACGGCGCCCGCACGCATGAGCTGCACAGCCACCCTGCAATACAACACCCTTCTACAATACAATAAAATAAAAATAAAAAGAGGAATAACCTTGGAGGTCAATCATCACCCTGAAAGCGGACAGTAGGCGTCACATAGTATATGTGTACAAATTTCAGGTCAATCGGTTTGCAAGCTGCAGGAGATTCAAATCCTGGACAGGGAAATGGACAGCCACGGTAGCATATTATATAAGAAGCTGAGATTTGAGGTGTGCATAGCCTGACAATGCCAGCCTTTAGGTGTTAACATTTTTATTCACCAGTCAGACACCTGGAAGAATGGGCACCTTTACATGCCATTCTGCGGGTACCTGCACCCTCAAACACAAACAAAGCATCCTTCCAGGTGTTCCTGTTTTGAAATGCCAGCTTCTAGGTTCCAACATCCTCATGCGCCAGCCTGATACCATTACACACCTTTACCTGACAGTCACTAGGCACCTACACCCAGAGGTTAAATTAAACTGGCACTTGGATCTGGCCAGCAATGGAAATTATACTAAATACTAAATACATGACACCACAGAAGTACAGGGAGATTCACTCGAAAGAGGCCCTGAATATTCTGTAATAACTCTCGGGAGAACAAATTAATCTGAACGAAACAATGTGTGATGTGCTCTTCAGTATATGGAGCTTCGAACATGCCGGGATGCCCCCCAGCGATGACATAAGCACCGGTCAGCCGTCATGATGTTTAACCTCCGTTTGTAACTTCTGGGTTCATACCGCCCGCACTCCTTCACTCAGTCACTCGACTCCTCATCGGGATGGTGGTATACAGCATTGAGCAGCAAGTCTTTATGGTGCCAACCTATTGGGTCACCAATTCACTTAAGCGATATCAGAATCAACTGGGGCAGCATAGTAGTGCAGTGGTAGCTTCCCGGGTCCTCCCTGCGTGGAGTTTGCATGTTCTCTCCGTGTCTGCGTGGGTTTCCTCCCACAGCCCAAAGACATGCAGGTTAGGTGGATTGACGATCCTAAATTGTCCCTAGTGTGTGCTTGGTGTGTGCTTGGTGTGTGCTTGGTGTGTGTGTGTGTGTCCTGCACTGTAAAAAGCAATTCAAGGGACCGCTAACCATCACTTAATCAAATGCATGCTTATTAGGTTAAAAATTCAAGTTCAATGATTTTATTAAATATTTTAATTTGGAAACATTATTTAATGTGTTGACGTGAAAGAATTATATTAGTACATACTTTAGCTTAGACTTGCAAGTAATCTAAACTCAAATTCATTTTTTCATTTATTGAAAAACAAAATTTAAGTTCGTCTAACCTAATCTAACGCTATGGCTACGTAATTTCTCTGCTTCATGAGTGTGAAACTCCTCCCACTTAACATGCTGTGACGTAACACCATACTGCACGTGAAAAAAACAACTACGGTGAGTGATAGAACGAATATTTTAGTGATAGAGGAGCAATTTCAAGCTAATAATTATTTACATTGCTCTAATATAGTAAATATCATTTACTTATTTTGCATAACAGGTTGAATAGCTCTAGTGAAATTTAGTGCCGTCCATCTTACCATATTTTCTCAACATTACTGTTTTGTTCCAGCCGCTAATGATTTCTCACGTGCATTTTGTATGTTGGTTAAGGATTTTAGATGCAATATTGCTTTACTGGATGTAAGCCTGAAGGCATATTGAGAAGATACTTCATTAATTGTAATAATTTTTCTTTGACTTTACTTATTTTCCAGTTGTAAGGTTTAGAGTATACTCCGAAGCTGTAATGTAAAATGTTTTTGCATCTTGCAGTAGAAGTCAGGTTTGACATATTTGGCAATTGAATATTACATTGCGGCCTATATTTTTGCTGCTGTAGTATGGCTATTTGTTAAAGTTTTTGAAAGATGTTGAAAAATGTAAAAATGTAAGCAAAAAACTAAATTTTGCAACACTTTCATTTTTTAAGTGGCTGTAGTTTTAATAATTTAATAAGTAATTAAACCTGATAAAGCTTAAAATTATAGACAGAAAACACAAATTACACCAACTTCATTTTTTACATCATCACAACTTTAAAATATATTAATAATTAAGTATTTAGAACTTAAAAATGTCTTTAAAAATTTAACATAAATTAGTTGGGACAACTTAATTTTTATGTGTAGTGAATTTAAAAAGTTGCGTGTATCCTATATTTTATTAAGTAGATGGTACTTAAAAGTAATTTAAGGAAATTTAAGGGAATTTTTCTGAAGGAAAAACCTTTTCCAGTTACTCAGTGTTGTAGGTTGGTTCTATGTAATTTTAACCAGAAGTTGTAGTAACTCAAAAAGCTTGATGCAGAGCGTTGCGTTATTTTTTTTTTGTTGGCCCAAAACAATTGTTTTTAGAGTGTGGGCTGGCACCATGCCCGGGATTTAATAATAAATAATAATAATACATTTTATTTATTTGTAGGCGCCTTTCTAAACACTCAAGGACACCGAACAATAGACAAAACACAGATTATAAACAAAAGTAAAATACAAAAGTTAAAATCAGTTAAAATCAGAGCAATTGTTCTGTAACTGTGCTGGCTGGGATTGGCTCCAGCAGACCCCGTGGCCCTGTAGTTAGGCTATAGCGGGTTGGATAATGACTGACTGACTGACTGACAGAATCAACTGGATGATCATGAGTTAAGGGAAGGTTACTTCCAGCAAGATGGAACAACGTGTCACACATCGGCAAGGAGCATGGCAGAAATGGAGTCCTTTTTCGGCAACAGGTTAATTTCCAAGCGCGGTGTTTCGGGGTGGCAAGTGGGGCGACCTCCCCAGGCCCCGCCGCTAAGGGGGCCCCGCTTTTGAGGTCCGCGTGTCCCGTTCGAGCGGATTTGTCAAGTTATATTCTCCAGTATATATATATATTTGAGATGCTTCTACGAGGAACCCCTTTTAAAATCCCTCTTCAAGTACAAATTCAGTACATGTACGTCTTTGAAATCATTCTGAATATTAATGCACAAAAACGTGTATCGCTAATTATAACCGGCTGACATTACATCGACTTGAGTTATGATTATGACATCCTGCATATCGAGTATACTTTTCTAGAAGAGGGCCATAATTACCGCGTGACACCGCATCGTATTTCGCACTGTCGTGGTATTGTCATGAATTATGAATTGCACTTTTTAATAGATTATATCATTATATTTTTGTTGGATTATTAATCAGGCAGACCAGGCAGCAAGGTACCTGGTGGGGGGTTGCAGGAAAGTTCGTGGCTGTTAAGTCAACTCAGCAGTTGTAGGAGTGACTTTATGTAACACCTGTTATTTCCAATAAGTTTGAAATAAATTCACAACTGAGAAACTATTCCGACTGGTTATTGGAATATTACAATTTTGATACAGTCCGCGTGTTATCTTGCAAAACTTTAGCTGAATACTGCAATGAGAAAATCCGGTGCATGTTAACATTATTTTTTATTAAATTTGCGCGCAGGTTTATACAATCCACACATACCGGTAACAGCGTCTGACGTGGGGATTGTCAGCCCTGGGCGAACCAACCCCGCACCCAAAAAAGGGCCTCCTCAAAGGGGCTTTGGCCACCACGGTCACCGGATCTGACACCACCAAACTTCTTCCTTGATGGTATGCTCAAAGGAAAAGTATTTCGGAACAAGACTCACACTGTGGAAGATTTGAAGGAAAACATCCAACGTGAAATTGCTGCCATTCCCCCGAGACGTTTGCCTATAAGTTCAGGAACATGGAGCGCCGCGTCGAAAACGGCAGAAAACGGAAACCACTTCCAGCATCGCATTAATGAAATCGATGACACATAGGCTACGTCCAGGTATAGAGCGTATTTATTTATTATTTTTTTGGTTCAGATTGCTTCATTCTAACAGGACTTACAACACAATATTCGGGGCCTCTTTCGAGTGAATCTCCCTGTATTTCTGTAACTCTGCCTTGTGAGATGCGCTATGCGCTAACTCACTAACTTCACTTCTCTTTTCTCTTCGGATGCCCTCAAAGGAAAACATAAGGCAAATCTGAGGACTGAATTAAAAATAATAAGTCAGTTAAAAATGGAAAAAAGTTCATCAGCAGAAAAACAAAGTCATTAATTATGAAAAGCTACTGCAGCCACAGTAGCGCTCCATGACCGGAGTCGAAGACCCCCGATGAATAACTTTTTCAAAAGAGATTATAGTAACGTGTGTGTGCCTCTTTCTAACAGATCCCCACCAATCCCAACCCTTGGGTCCAACCCACCAATATTACAACATTTTTAATTTTGGTAGACTTGTTTGCTGTATAATCATCATTTTCCGAACAGCTTTACAAATTGGCAGATTAGTGCAGAACTTATTTTTTTCTCTTTTTTGACTGTAATTGTATGAAACCTGTAAATTACTTTTACCTCCTGCTTTTAATATGGATTCATACATATTGCGAATGTAAAGTTTTAAAAGGCTTTTTATTCTATATCGCTGTGTTTCTCAATCTTTTTTCTGTGGTGGCACATTTTTTGTAGCCAAAAATATCCCAAGGCACACCACTGTTCTACTAACCACAAACACCTTATATCTCATACACGTGCTCAATGTCCGAAGAGGCGAGACTACCGGAGAAGCCGATAAAAGAGCAGCTCCGAGATCAACGTTAACAGACATAGCACCTAGTGAGCACTTTGGTGCTGTTTCGTCCCTCTGCCAGCCCCTCTATGCCCCGAGGCATCTCGTATGCCCATGAGACTCGCTGGTGACCACACACCCAGGGCAGATGGACCATAGCAGCCAGGCAATCCTGTCCTCCTCTGACGGGTCTCGACCACCTCTCTCAGGTTCAGACCTCCACTGCTATTTCCACGGCAAACCTGGGTCTGCTTGAAAAACTGCCGTATCAAATCACGGTACACACGCCAAGCACACATTTGGGACAATTTAGAATCGCCAATGCACCAAATGCATTGGACTAATGCACCTGCATGTCTTTGGACTGAGGGAGGAAACCGGAGCACCCGGAGGAAACCCACGCAGACACGGGGAGAACATGCAAACTCCACGCAGGGAGGGCCCGTGTCTCTTAACTGCGAGGCAGCAGCGCTACCCACTGCGCCACCATGCCGCCCCACTTGGCCTATACTAGTTGCAAATAAACAAAGCACAGACCCTCACAAAAAAATCCTCAACAATCCTTTGTTTAAATTTCCAAATGAAATATTAAGGAGGGCGTTTGAAGTAATTTCACTTTTTAGTTGTGCCCAGCAAGAGTTCACAATTTAAGAAAAACAAAAATTAATCAATTAATGGAGGTGGCACACCAAAAGAAAGATTGACTACCCCGACATTGAGACCACATATCCGTCAATAGTCTGCTAGAGTTAAGCATTTGCTTCGAGTTATCAAGCCGTGGGGCCGCTATTAGCAGAAACCAAGACTGAAAATGACGTCCAGGTTAATATGGTGGTACTTGACCAGGTGGTACATTTTAGGAGTCTTGGCTTAAAACCCCCATCTTTAAAATGTCCCTTGTTGGAGTCTGAGTTATGGTCTAAATAGAAGTTTTATAATGAACCCATTTCTTGGAGTACCTACTTTTAAAATGACTATTCGATAGTAACACATGTGCTGGATGACATACAATACATGGGTTCAAAGTCACACCATCAATCTACAGGTGGTCTACTAGATGAGTTATTATTGACTGCTCAGCCCGCCAGCTCAATCTTTAGCGGTGCTTTACCTCCTTAAACGCTGATGCAGATGTTAATCAATTCTTTATTTTCTAGAGGCCGGCTTCATCACGCTAAGATACCCTTCTCCTTGGAATAGGACCGACCTGTATTCCTTAATCTTGCATTTCAGAATTGAACCCCAGAAAAGTAAACCTAAAAATTTTCAAAGTGTAACCTTTTTCCCTCCAGACTTTGAATTTGTGTAGTCTTAAACAATGTCGCTTATTGTATTTATTTTGATGTCTGTCCTTATCCTACCTCATCAGGCTGCAGCTTTTTCTGTCTGGGGTCTGATCCTGCACTGGCAGCTACAGGGAGAGGGGTCTTCAGATTGACAATGATAGGCATTCGGGTCTCGGCCAACACCAGACTTGCACATCCATGACAGAGACTGTTGATTTTGTAATGTATCCTTTGTACAATAAAGTTTATCTGTTAAGACCACCTACCTGGTCCACCTCTTCTGGCGCGATGACCTGCACGATGTTCTTGTGTCTGTTGAGCTGCAGTTTCACCAGTTGCTCCAGCTGCACGTTGAACTTCATGAAGATGACATAACTGGCATAGCCTAAGATGAGCAATAGACTCTCCCACCAAGAAATAATGTTATCCAGGAAGAAAATAATAAGCATAATGAGGTCCAGGACGTAGAAGGAGACGTCTCTGAAGAGAGGCCACCAGGTCAGGTGCAGGATCTCCCTGGAGAAAAGGGCACACATGCCGATCACAAAGAGGATATTGAACACTGCAGAGCCCACGATTGTCCCGATGCCGACGTTACTGTGAGAGATGAATACCCCGATAAGCGATGTAAAAAGCTCAGGAGCAGAACCTCCAGCTGCCATAAACGTCGCTCCGGCCACATCGTCCGAGATCTGCAACTTGTCCGTGATGACACCTAGGGCTGGGACAAAAAACTCGTCGCACACGATGGCGAGGGCCACAAACATGTAGACCATTCCAAAAATGTGTAAAAGTACAAAGCCCTGGCGGCGCTCCTCCACGGAGAAAAAGTCTTCCGGGTACTCCCCCTTCTTATGAGGGGCATTGTCGTTGGGCATACTGGTGGCGTTGGTTGGTTTCGGGGCAGGGAGCGCAGTCGGTGCTCCGTGCACCCTGAACAGGTCGATGCACCTCCTGATTTCGACTTCGCTCCTGTTATCAGGCGTCTCCGGCTCCTCTGACTGCGTACTGTTCCAAACATTCAGAAGAGATTCGGCTGCCTCAGTCGTCTGTGGCGCAGACACGAAGCTGGACCACAACTGGCAGGTGGTCACTACGGTAAGCAGGAGTACAGCGCGTTGCCACCGTTGCCTCCTCGGTCGCCATGGACGCCTGTCGCCTGCTGCAGGCATCGCGGAGCTGGACCTCCGTCTCTCTGTCCACAGGTTCGATGCTCATCCAGTTGAAAACGCGTGCAGGGACGGAGCGGCCGCAATCTATAAAGCAAAAGGGATCGCGTTAAATGAATCACGGGAGGAAGGTTTGTACAAAATGCCATTAACCCTTGGGATTATCGCATTTGCGGGCTCGCTGGGCTGTATAAGCGCGTTAAAAAGAACTCACCGGGCTTTGCTTCAGTAAGATCTCCGTGCCCTTACCAACTCGATGAATGCAAGCTGGCATCGCGACTGCTCTAAGTGACCATTCAACGTCCACACTTTCACATTCACTTATTGTCAGCGTCGAAGGTGGAAAGCGTCTTTAGTTTTAATTATATCGTGTGGCATCAGGAATAAAAATAAATGCTACACGAAACACAATACAAATTTGCAGAGCAGAAGATGTCCATACTATGTAAACAGTCAGAAAAACTATATTGTGAACTGGGAAAAATAAATGTCTGCAGTAAAGCATTGACCCATTTGTCACAATTTAGCGGATCCTCTGATGTCAGTGTACCTACCCCAGAAACTTTTTTTTCGGTGTTAATTTCTTAGTGTAAAGCCAAAGTGAGTGTCAGTTCTTAGCAAATGGCGTAAGGGTATACAAACACCGCACTCCAACCTTGGTGCCTCCATTCCGACAGAAATAATCCAACAAACCCAAAAATAACGCTGTGCTTCCAATTTTTCCCGGGCTCACTCCCCCAATCAGGTGCAGTTGCACATATAAATAATGAAACGTTGTATCAAAATAATTAATAAGTAATCACGTAACTAACAGAGCTCTCGAACGATAGATAGATAGATAGATAATACTTTAAGCGGACATTAATAATAGCTGCTAACATCATACCTTAATTTATATTAGACTCGCATCCACTTTTGAGGAAGTGTCCTGCCTTCGCTCTTAGTCCCTTATAAAACTCATTTTGCATACCCCACGTTAAAGGTGCTTACGCCAATACACAATAACTTCCGAACAGTGTAGAATGTAGAATTTTACATCGAATCGCTTCCTAATAGCAGTTAACTAGCTTGTCCTATTCTTCCCTAGTGAAAGTGACCCTCATCTCGCGCATATCCCCAGCGCTTAGTGCCCTAGCTTCAATATCGCTGACACATTCAAATACGACGTAATCCATAAAAAGCGATCGAAGCCCACTATTCTAGTCAGTGTTATGTCTTCTCGTTGTCGAGTACCCCTACACTCGGTATGCCGGAGTTTTATTATAAGTTTGTGACAGGAGTTCAATGACAGCGACCTACCTGAGCTGCAGCTGGGGCCGGATGATCTTCGTAAGATTGCGCTTATAAAGCGCCCCCCTTTCTCTCACTCTCTCTCCTTTCTCAGCGGATCAGGGCACTTGAACCCTTTAAGAGGATTACTTGTCATGTCCCATTTTCTGCTTTAAACTTGCTATTCACCAAATAAAACAGGGACGAGAGGCAGGAATTCATTGGGTTGCAGAAGTTTCCTCGTTTTCTTCTTCACCAAACTGGCTGTCATCCGGAGTTGACCGACTGGACCCCGATTGGAAAATGATTCCCTTTCCTTGTTTAATCCCCGATGTCCTTTTACTGTCCGCCGATTAATCCTCGTGGCGATTATCAGAAAGGTGTAGGACACCTAATGAATGAGGCGGGACCTCAGAGGTTTGGGGAAACTGCGCTTCTTCTCACGTGGATAAGGGGAGGGGTCGCAGATTAGCGCTGAGCAGACTGGTCAGACTCACCAATGGGGCGGAGCTAGAAGTCATCAGGGTCGGGTCAGCAGAACAACTGGCAGCGGACACAGCGATCGAAGCGGACATCATCTCACGAACTGAAATGGGAGCCAACCCCACTGACGGAGGAGGATTTTAATAAGAAATATTACTTCACGGGTAAATGTAGCATGTGAGGAACTGGCGAAACGGCCAACGTCGATTCTTCCTCAATGCATTTCGACTTTCCCCGATCATCAGTTGGGACACAGAAATCTGTTCAGGTAACCACAGACCTAATAGCATCTCCTCAGTGTGACAAGTCAGTTGGTTTTTACTCTACTACGCTCTGTTGCACAAACATCAGAAGGATGTACAATGACGGCTGAGGTTGTTACTATTATAAATTGGAAGATGCTGCTTTAAATTCTTACCTGGTTCCAGTGGCGGGGTAGGGTGGTCTTTGGGGGGGCACTACTTTCCAGAGTGCTCGTGTCTACTTCCCGACCGCGGTACAAAATAAATAGAGATTCTTTCCGGATTCTTCATGTAGTTCTTTAGGAATCAAAAATGGTTTCCCCTATGGCATCGCTCTAAACAAATGCTCTGGCACCGTCATTTTTAAGAGTGCAGGCTGGCAAAATCTGGGTGGCGACGTTTTTCTTCAACCATACTGACCCTGACTTACAAACACTCAGATTCAATACAGCTGTCCAACTCCTATTGGCCTTTGAACAGTCGTGTGAAAAAGTAAGTACACCCCATGAAAGCAGTTGATTTTTTCATCCTGTTTGAACAGGTAAACATTAGATCTTCATGAAAACTGCCTACAGATAAAGTTTAATATACTTGAACAAATGACACATCAAACTGATATGGTGTATTCATTGTCACAATGTAAATTAACGAAAATGCAGATCTGACACATGGAAAAAGTAAATATAACCATACATTCATCACCACTTCTAATTGATAAAATTAAAATCAGATGCTCCAGATTGGCTGCCAACGATTAGAACCTCCTTAGGGAGTGTGCAGGCGGACCCTGCCTTTTTTAAACTACAGATACAGAGGGTCTCTGGTGTCCTCTTCACTATTGACATGTGTGGTGTCATCATGCCAAGATTAAAAAAGGCCCTCAGAAAGAAGGCTGTGGATGCCTATGAGTCTGGTAAGGAATTTAAAAAAGGTCACCAAATTATCTGAAATCAGTTATTCCACTGTAAGGACAATCCTCTACAAGTAGTGCAGATTTCAGACGACTTCTAATTTGTCCAGAACTGCCCGGCCCAGCAAATTCAGACCAAGAGCTGACTGTTTGATACTAAAAGAAGTTTCCAAGTCCCCCAAAATTTCATTGTAGAATCTGCCACTCTTGTAAAATTGGTGTAAAAGTGAAGTCATCTACAATCAGAAAAAGACTGCACAAATGTGACCTACATGTGACATAAAAGAACATTAAAGCAAGATTAGAATTTGACATTGAACATCTAGGCAAAGACCAGCCCTCCTGGAGCAATGCACTCTGGACAGATGAGTCAAAGGTAGAGCTGTTTGGCCACAGATACAGTGGACATGTTTGGCACAAACCAAAGACAGCATTTCAGGAGAAGAACCTCATACTGACTGTGAAGCATGGTGGTGAAAGTGTTACAGTTTACGGCTGCTTTGCTGCCTCAGGGCCTGGGCAGCTGACAGTCATCATGTCAGCTATGAATTCACACCACATCAAAGTGTGCTTGAGGAGAATGCGAGGCCATCTGCCTGAAAGATGAAGCTGAACCAGTAGTGGACCTTTCAACATGATAATAATCTAAAGCACACTAGCAAATCCACCAAGGTATGGCTCAAATAAAAGAAATTGAGGGTTACAGGCTGGCCTAGTCAAAGCCCTGATTTGAATCCATATTGTGGGGGGATTTGAAAAGGGCAGTACATACAAGAAAACCCACAAACATCTTGCAACTGAAGAAGTATTTTCCATGGAAGGGTTGAAGTCATGACAGGGTTCCAGCTCCACAATGCCAGCAGCAGGTGAGTGGAGTCCATGCAACAACCGAAGAGGCAACGGTGGCAACGCGCTGTACTCCTACTTACCTCCATGACAAGAAGTCATTTCTTCTAAAGGGGGCAATACCAGCTTCAGAAGAAAAGGGTGTGCTTGCCTTTTCCCCAGTGGACCATTGCACCTATTGACATTTTTGTTAAACACACAATTGAAAAGCCAAATTGTGCTTGTGGGCAAAACTCCAGGGTAAGCTTTTGATGCCACTCCATTCCTGATTACCTGTCACTAAGGATCACTCCTTGTCAAAGCAGGCTGAGGTGTAAAGCAGACTGGAGTCTGCGGTGCAACAGGAAAGACTCAACAGTTTAACACTGAGGCCCCTTGAAAGTAAGACCCTTCAACAACTGGATTTCAAAGACGATCATTAAGGATTTTGCTGCAGAAACACCAGAATAAAAAGCTTACGAAGGTAGGGGTGTGTATTTTACTACTGTGCTGTTTGTGTTGTATGTTCATCTGTAGTCCACTGTAGTAGTCCACTGTGAAGACCGGTGGAAGAGACCATGCTGCTCATATTATCTTGTTTGCCACTGATTCACACCACCATATTGTTAGTCTAAAAGCCAGACTGGTGTTTCATAATGTGCTGCACATGTCTATGGCCCATTATATACTGTTGCACTGCTATGTTAAAAGAATTGGGTGCATCAGGTGCCACTCAGTGATTTGCATTACTTCCTGAAGGTCAAGTACAGAGAGGTGGGACGTTTGTATTAACAGAAAGGTCATCGGGGTAGTCAGTCTGCCCCTGTACATAACCTTCCTTCCCGGATCAATTCCTCAAATTGACTGGTCGAGAAAAGTCAGAATTAAGTGACTCTTTTTTCAAAGGTTCCCTACAGACTTGGTTTTGCTGCACATAACTGCAGGCAAAAAACAAAAAAATAGCCTGGGCACAGCGGTAAATCTTTGTGAAATGAAACTGCCATCAAGCAATTAACCTGTTTATTATTACGTTATCCACCTTAATAAAATGATACGTATCTGTGTATTTGTGTGTCTGTTTGGTTGCCATGTCTTTGTCTTTCCAACAGATGGTATATCACAAATATTTATAGTAATAAAATGCATTGTCATTCTGACAGATGGTGCATCACCAGCCTTAACATTGCTTTTATGAATTCCATACCAAATATTATACAACAGAGATGGTATTGCATTAGTCACTCCAACAGATGGCACATCATAAACATTTGTAGTATTAAAATGCATTGCATTTGTCATTCCCACAGATGGCACATCACCAACATTAACATTGCTTTCATGAATTCCATACCAAACAGCATATAACAGAGATGGTACTGCATTAGTCATTCCAGCAGATGGCGCATCACAAACATTTATAGTAATTGTAACCACAAGGGGTGCCACAAAGCCCAAACCACAGACACAATATTAACCAAAACAACTTTTCTTTCTTTTGAATTTTCTTCCTTTATAGTCACTCTAATGTGTACTTAGACCAAAGTATGTGTGTGTATTTATTTACTTATTTAGCTACCTACTTATGTATTTATTTATTCAAAGAAATTCTGTAAAAAGTCACATTTCCCGAGAGTACAAATAAAGTCCTATCTGTCTATCTATCTAACACAATTCTGAGTTCAAATAAAAGGTTTTTGTTTGTAATCAACACTTTTCTAATTAAATGTCAGCCAGACTACTCAAAACAAGCAGATTCTCTTCCTCCTTCCACCTCCAGTTGAATGTTGCCCCGCTGTCTCCCGACTCTGACTCAGGTAAGGCTGTGGGCTTCTTTTAAACTGGACCCAAGACTGCTCCCAGTATCCCAGGACTGGAGCACTTCTAGGTTAGATAGAAACCCCAGCAGCACCCCCTTGTTGCACCCAAAGACCCCAGCAGGGTTGTACTTCTGGACTCCAAGTCCAGGATTTAGATGAAAAGAGGCCCTAGGCTATTCCACTTATGAGGCCCTTTCACCTCCCATTTTTAAGTTTGTTCAAATTGCTAACAATTTGAATGTAGGCCCCTCTTGATCTTGAGGCCCTAGGCTGAAGCCTAGTTAGCCTATAGGAAAATCCGGCCCTGCCTGCGGGAGTCTCAGCTGGGTTTAGCCTGGAGGAACACTGCCACCTGCCATGTGAGGGACTGAACTGCTCCCGACACTCATGTTTACCCAGTCCACTTATTACCGTTCTCTCCATGCCAGGGTGAAGAATGTAAGACTTTCCGGCTGGGTTGAGCCTCAGCTCCCGCTGCCCTTTAACCGTGGCCTCCCATTCATGCAAGAAATCATCCTCCATCCTGTCTGGGATGCCTGCCCTTCCTCTTGAGCACATACATAATGCGTTTTATTACTCCAAATGTTTGTGCTGCACCATCTGTTGGAATGACAAATGCAATACATTTTATTTCTACATGCATAACAAAAAACATTACAATAAATGGTGTCCTGCAAAATTTAAGGCTGAGGTCTCCATTGATTATGTAGACTTCAGTGCATCTTAGATGTGTATTATAGCTTGTATTTTCATGTTTATATATTGTTATATTTGTGTTTATACTGTAACCACCAGGGGGAGCACCAGCACCCCAAACCCACAACCTCACACAAGCAGACACAGGCACAAGTCTCTGCCACACACAAGGCTTTTATTTCAGACGACATTTCCCACAGCACAGTACAGCATCAGCAACAATAAACCACAATTCTTTTCTTTCTCTCTTCTTCCACTTCCACTCCTCCTCCAGCAAGCTGCGTCCTCCACCTCCTGACCTGGTGCGGTGGTCCCTTTTATGCTGCACCTGGGAGTATGCAGGTGGCCCATTAGCATGATCTGGAAGTACACTGGGGTGTGGTGAAAGCCCGATAAAAGGGGGCTCTCCAATTCCTGCAGCACCCCCTTGTGGCACCTCCAGAACAGGGCTCAGACCACAAAATCCAAGTCCCTGTGTGCCCTGTGGGAATCCGAGGTACTGTAACAACCCAGGGAGGCTGCCAGCTAGTGCTCCAGGGGTAATAGTGTCCTGTGCCCCCCTATTAAAGTGTCCTGGCAGGAAAGGGCCCTGACCAACTGCCACAACATGTTGACACCCCTTGCCCGACATTTTGATGATAATTGCCCATTTAATTACATTTAGTTTTGGCACAATTAAAGTGTGGTCTTGAATCAAAATGAAACAAACACAAAGCTGCCACTAAGCAAAATGTAATACGTCTGCTTTGCTTTTTAGTTATGACATGTGATCTACAGACATGAATTAAAATTTAGTACGCCATTGTATTGTATTTTAAACTGACACGAAAATGGCTTGCTGCAGTGAGAAACAATCAGTCATTTGGTCGATGTGTTTTTAATTATTACACAGTGCCAAAACTAAATGGCACACTAATACACATCGATCAGTGATAACATTATGACCACCCACCTAATTAATATTGATTAGGTCCCTTTTTGCTGCCAAAACAGCCCTGACCTGTCGAAGCACAGGCTCCACTAGACCTCTGAAGGTATGCTGTGGTATCAGGCACCAAGCAGATCCTTGAAGTCCTGCAAGTTGAGAGGTGGGACCTCCAGCACTTCCCACAGATGCTTGATCAGACTGACATGAGGAGAATTTGGAGGTCAAGTCAACACCTCAAAGTCATTGTTGTGTTCCTCAAATCATTTTTCAACCATTTTTGCAGTGTGGCAGGGCCACTGCCATCAGGGAATACCATTGCCATGAAGGGGTGTACGTGGTCTGCAACAATGTTTAGGTAGGTGGCGCTTGGCAAAGTAACATCCACATAAACGCCAGGACCCAAGGTTTCCCAGAACATTGCCCAAAACATCACACTGTATCAGGCAGCTTGCCTTCTTCCCATAATGCATCCTGGTGTCATGTCTTCCCCAGATAAGCAATGCACATTCATCTGGCCATCCACATGATGTCAAAGAAAACGTGATTCATCAGACCAGGCCACCTTCTTTCATTGCTCCATGGCCCAGTTCTGATGCTCACGTGCACACTGAACAGTAGGCATTTTGGTGGTGGACACAGGTCTGCATGGGTACGCTGACCAGTCTGCGGCTAAGCAGCCCCATAAGCAACAAACTGTGATGCACTGTGTGTTCTGACACGTTTCTGTCAGAGCCAGCATTAACATTTTCAGCAATCTGAGCTACAGTACACTGAAAAAAAAATGTGATGATTCACACTTAATATTTTCAATCTGAACCAATATAATTATTTTTAGCTTATTAATCCCACAATTTTTAAGTTGAGGCAAATCATTTAGAGTGATTGGGTGCAATTCACTTTTTTTTTTTTTACTGAAGTAAATCTATTTTTTAAGTTGTTCTTCTTTTTTGGCAGTTGGAAAGCCATCAAACTGGAAAGTTCGACCGAAAGAATATACAAACGGCCCCTCAAACACAGCACATGAACAACCTAAAATATTAAGTTAAATGAAATAGGATTTTTACGTTTATTCCCTCCAGCATAACTTAATTTGGTACAAACAAATTTTTTTACTTTGATTGAGATCTGAAACCAAATATTTTAAGCTGCAACACTAAATGACTAATCTTAAGTTGCTTGAAAGAGAAAATTTACGTTGAATGGACAACATCAATGTTATACTTTTTTCAGTGAAGCACTTCTATTGGATCCAGTCTTTGACCCTACGTCATCAAAGAGCTCTTGCCGTCTATGACCCTGTCACCGGTTCACCAGTTCGCCTTCCTTGACCACTGCTGACCAGGAACATCCCACAAGACCTGCCATTTTGGAGATGCTCTGATCCTGTCACCTAGCCATCATAAGTTGGTCCTTGCCAATCACTCAAATCCTTAGGTTTGTCAATGTTTTCTGCTTCCAACACATCCTTGTCAAGGACAAAATGTTCACTTTATGCCTAATGTATCGCATTCACTGCCAGGTGCCACTGTAACAAGATACTCCATGATAGTCACTTCACCTGTCAGTGGTCATAATGTTATAGCTGATCGGTGTCTGTATAACATTCAACGTATTTAAGAAATTGGATTGCATTTAATTTTGGCACGAATAATCTTTCATTACGTATTTCAGGGTCGAATGCCTCTATCGATTTCTAAGAAGTACGCACATCTTCCCTGTTATGAAGATAGCAGTGGCCCTTTTGATTTGGCGCAGGCGCACTGATATGTGATTGTCACGGCTCTCCTCGTGTTCGCGCATCAGCTTCAGAACACTTCCGTCTCTACTAGCGCTCTTGTCGAACGTCCGGTCAGTTATGAAAGTTTTGTGTTCAGCTCACACCAAAGAGCACTGCCGTTTCTGGACATAGCACCTAGTGGTCAGGGCGCATTACTGCAGCCTCATTAGAGAATCCTGTGTTTATTTTGTTTAGAAAAATGTGTCCGGACCGGTCCGGAACACAACAAATATTTTTGTTGTGCGCCTCTGCAGCGCCTGCACGGTCTGTTCTCTGAACAGTACAATCTGTTGCCGGTAAACGGCCCTGGGCGACGTGACGTTTATTTAAACACTCAAAGCAAATGTTTTATATTATTTTCGCATACTATAGATGTTTGTTCTTAACGACATACGCAGTCCAACAATAACACGAACTACAACGACAATGATGTTGATGACGCCAATAATAATAATAGTCAAACTGTTGCATTGAAGAGACATAGACATGGAGAAATAAAATTAAACGATCAAAACGGCAAAAGGGCTGTAGTTCTTGAGTGAATTGCTATAAGCGTATTTAACCCAAACTACGATCGTCTCCCAAATGGACAGACATTTAAAACGTGTGGTAAAATTAGCAAATATCGTCCTCTGTTACTCATCGTCATCTGTGCGATTCGCTCTGGGCACGCTAAAGCAGCTGTGCGTTTTTTGGATAGGTGGATTGCGTTATCTGCATACACGAGCATGCGGTAAGCGGGAATTGTGGGTAAAGATTCTTATTTAAAGAAAATCATTCTATTCTCAATTTCACTGAATGTTGTCATTATGCTAACTTTTCAGTTCATGTTATTCATTTAAACATATGTATATGTAGAATGTCACCATCAGCAAATGGCACAAATTTGCTGGTGGTTTAAATAGCTAAGTGTAGACATTAAACTACGATTTTAGCAATAAATGAAGTGTTTACTTTTAAATTTATTTTTGAGATACATTAAAAGCAATAAATAGAGACTACTAATACAACCCGATTTCTTCTTATTTTCTGGAATGGCACCCCTCAAGAGCGTACTTTTCTGAGACAGTCATGTAAACTGACGATTGTATAACGCGACTTTCTCAAATTGTATATTCGATGTCCTAAATACTTTGCTGCCCCCAGTCCTGTCTCTGGGTCTCACTGTACAGGTCAGGCAGCGATGATTCCTCTCAAAGCAAAGGGGCGCCATTTACAACTTCGCCTAGGACAGCAAAAATCTTAGAATCGGCTCTGCCAAAAAGAATCCTCTTTCACATTTCGGCTTTGAAATAAACACATAGTTCCTGATATTCTGGGAAACTTTACATAGTATTTTACTTCCTTTTTACTTTCCCGACAACTTAATTTGAATGCAAAATTCAGGAAACTGGTTACGTTACGCAGCTTGAAAAGTTCATAATTACTTAATATTAACACAAATTATCACACTTCGTTATCAAGTTAAACACATTTGCTCCTTTTTTTATAATGGTAGCGTTGTGCATAACTATAAGGCAATTAGTACAAACAGCAATATTCAAATTTAGCCTACCTCTTTTTTTTGTCCTGATACCGCGATGTATATTAGTTAGTGGTGGTAGGCAAACTCAACACGCATACAAGCAACTTCGTTAGAACACTCTCACTCAGTCCTAATTTCCATTACATACTAGTTTATATTATGTTGCAGTTATAACATTAGCTTCTCTTAGGACAGAAAAATACAAGCACGGACCCTAAAAAAAGCTCATCGCGGCACACGACCTAAAATGCTAGCATTTCGATGACCCCCACTAGGAACTAAAGTTCGGTACAACTGTTTCCGCTCGAACAAGTTGCGCCGCGGACTACAAGAAAAACACATCCCTGAAGCGCGGAGCTGAATCTGCCGATCATTGATTGATTGAATTCCTAACAGTCCGAAGGACCCAAGGTGATGTATTGTAATGGGAAAGGGTATCCTTCTGTGTCGGGTGCAGTCGGAGGGGTGCAAGGTGCAAAAAGTGTGCGGACTCGTACGTTTAGGATTCACAGTTGACTGCATAATGAACTGCTAGAGAACTGGCCAGTAGTCCGGAAAACGGCGAACTGACGTGTCCCGCTTACGGCTGTACGAAGAATGTTCATCAGTAAGAAGTAGGCAAAGGTATGCTTAGCATATTAGCAAGAGCTGCATGTGTCATTCAGCATGTATGAGTGGACGGAGGATTTGGCAGAATCCTGGTGTGTTTGTTTGTGCATGTGAGAGAGAGAGAGAGAGGGAGGTGCGACCAGAAGACCGATCAGAACTGGGGATCGCAGGAGAGGTGGCTCACTTTACATGGAAGATAACTCCAATACATTGCAGTGCACTGCGCATGCTTGTGTTGCATTTAATGTTGGCGTGGTTTGATCGTGTCATAATTATACTAATATCAAATTATGAGCGATTGTTTCCCACCACGGCACAGCGGGTTCGTGTCCGTTTAGAAGGCATGCATTCTGAGTCGTATCCGTTGATTGCATATCATTGGATAAAGCAAATGAAGCCTATTGCATTTCGCTTAGCAGCCGCTCCGAGTTTATTACATTTCATTTCAAGCCCATGCATTAATTATGGCAAAACCGAATGTAAGTAAATGACCAAAGTAGCGTCCCTGGGCATCTTTCGAAAAGAGTAGGGTGTTTACCAACTTCCTGGCTAAATTGCCCACCATGGTCTGGGTTTTCTGGTCCCCTGAAGTATCCCCAGTCTCTAATTTTCTATTTTTCTCAACCCATCACCACCTAATAGCTAATGTTTGATGAGAATACTGGCGCATAAATGGTTGCCATCATCGGAGTGGATGCTACACGTTGGTGGCTTTTCCCCATTGTCTATGTGAAGCGCTTTGATTAGGTTAGACAACGCTATACAAATGTATTTTACTGTTATGATTAATTACATAAAGATAGTCTGGCTTCTTGTCCATTTCTGTTCCCTTGTGCACAGCCCAGAACATTAAAATGTTTGTTTAATGAGATTTGTCTTTCTTCTTCAGGCTGCAGCCATGCCGACAGTGGTACTGATGGATGTGTCCCTGTCCATGACTCGCCCGGTGTCCTTGGATGGGGTTGAGGAGTATCAGCGCAAGAATCTGGCTGCTCATGGCCTGACCATGCTGTTTGAACATATGGCAACAAACTACAAGCTGGAGTTCACAGCGTTGGTGGCTTTCTCATCTCTGTGGGAGCTTATGGTCCCCTTCACGCGAGACTACAACACACTACAGGTGAGTTCCTATCCAGTCATTCCTCTGTTTCAGAGAGAATCTTGTTGTCTGTTTCTATATGTTTGTCCACAGTGTTCACACTTACCTTTCCCTTTGGTGCAGGAAGCCCTCAGCAGCATGGAGGATTACGATAAGACTTGTTTGGAAGCAGCTTTACAGGGTGTTAACAACATTGTCCAGCAGGAGTGGGGTGTATCCTGCCCCTGCCAGGTAAGTCACAGTACAGCCTGTCTGTACCCACCACCAGGGTCAGTGTGAGGAGTGGAGTGAGAGCAGTGCTTAATTGTTGATCACACTTGTTTTGGGCAGATTGTTCTAGTTACAGATGGTGCTTTGGGGATTGGTCGAGGCTCGCTGAGACACTCACTGGCCACTCTAAGGCAGCGTGGTGAGGATAAGAAGTTTCCCCTTCCCTTCCCCTTCCCATCCAAGTTGTACATTATGTGCATCGCCAGCCAAGAAGAGGTAGTCACCACACTTGCTGGGGTGGGGCTTTGGACCACTGGGGTACACACTGACCCCGTGTCTATCTTTTTCCTCAGCTACAAAGTACAGATGCTCTGGACCTCTTGGAACAACTGATCACCTTAAATGGCAATGAGGGCCAGATTTTCACAGTTGAAGGGCCACTGTGCTTGAAGAATGTCCAGTCCATGTTTGGGTCAGTATGATTTGGATTGGGTCACAGAAACAGAACTATGCCAGGACACTCATACGTTTTCTTTTTTGTGTGTGTGTGTATGTATCCAGCAAGTTAATTGACCAGGCGTACTCCCCTTTCCATGCAGTCCTGAGGTGTGGCCACCTGGCATCAGATGTGCAAGTCTTCCCGAGACCAGAGCCTGTGGTCACTGATGAGGAGGTGGACACTATCCAGAAGAATGTCAGTTCAGGTCAGACTTTGCCTAGGCTCTCTATTTCTCTCTCTCTCTCTCTCCCACCTTATGGTTTTTATCTTTTCTGGTCAACCATAAAATTTCATTCATTCATTTCTTTCTTTTTTTTTAAACAGAACTGGACATCGTAGGATTTGTAGAGATAGCTGACATTTCCAGCCCACCAGTTCTGTCCAGGCACCTAGTACTGCCCATTGCTGTAAACAAGGGTGAGCAGTGGTAAAGGGGATTTTCCACACTGCTGGAAAGAAAGTGGTGATGTACTCGGTTCTGGGAGGCCAGCTGATTACGTTGTGTTTTGTTGCAGAGGGAGATGAGGTGGGCACTGGCATTACTGAAGACACCGAAGATGACAGCTCAGCCAATCAGATAGCTGGGAAGAGTCCCAATTTCTGTGTCCTGCTTCATGGCAGCCTTAAAGTGGAGGGTATGGTGGCCATGGTGCAGCTGGGGTAAGGGTAACCATGAAAGATGCACTTGGTCTTTTTTGTTGTCATATGCTAACACACAGATTCAGTAATGAAACAAAGGAGAAATATGATGGCAAAGTGACAGATGTAGCAGATATGGTACACAAGGGGCTTACTTACGTAGTGTTCAAATTCTATTAAGAGGCCTAACAGAATGTAGGGTTATATACTGCAGCACGCTGTGTAGAGTACAAGTGAAAGGAGGTCAGACTTAAGCTTTATAGCATTCTAGTGAGGCCGCACCTGGTGTGCTTTGTGCAATTTTGATCTCTGGGCTACAAGAAAGACGCAGCAATGCTAGGAAAAGTCCAAAGAAGAGCAAATAGGCTGATTCCAGCACTACAGGGTATGAGTTATGAAGAAAATTTAGATGAGTTGAACATTTCAGTTCCAAGCAAACAGAGATAAAGACGTGACATGATTGAAGTTTTTTAAATTATGGAAGGAATCGGTACAGTAGGTCGTGACTGCTACCTTCAAATGAGTTCTTTAACAAGAACTTGGGCACAGAGATGAAAACTTGTTAAGGGTAAATGTCACAAAAACATTAGGTTTTTCTTGCACAAAGAACCATAGACACATGGAATTAATTACCAAGTTGCATGGTGGACAGTAACAACAACAACAACATTTATTTATATAGCACATTTTCATACAAAAAAATGTAGCTCAAGGTGCTTTACATAATGAAGAATAGAAAAATAAGAGACACAGTAAGAAAATAAAATAAGTCAACATTAATTAACATAGAATAAGTGTAAGGTCCAATGGCCAGGGGGGACAGAAAAAACAAAAAAAAAAACTCCAGACGGCCGGAGAAAAAAAATAAAATCTGCAGGGATTCCTGGCCATGAGACCGCCCAGTCCCCTCTGGGTCCCTCAGTAGGACCTTGGGGATCTTCAAAGCACATTATTTCGGAGAAATTAGGTTAACAGGAATGGTGAGCTTTCTTGGGCCTTTTGGCCTGTTCTTGTTAAAATCCTTCCAGTGTTCTAATTTATAATTCACACATTGGGGAGGACTGGCGTTAACAATTCATGACTTGGGTTTCCACAGCCATCTGGCTGACAAAGGTAACCCATTGAGAGCAGAAGAGGGAGTTGGAGGTTGCTGCAGGCGCTGCCAATGAAAGTTGTGCTTTTATTTTGTGTAAATGTATATACACTGATGAGCCACCAGCCTAATATCCTGTCGCTCCTCCGTGTACCTCTAAAATCCACTGAATCATGGACTCTGTAAGAGGCACCAGGATGTCAGCAGCAGGTTATGTAACTTCTGTAAGTTGGATATGTTGTTCCAATACATCTCAGGCATGCTGAATTAGATTAAGAAGTTTGGAATTTAGGGGCCAGGGCAACACCTTAAACTTTACATCATGTTCTTCCAACCATTCCCAAACAATTTGTGAAGTGTGGCAGGGCACACAATCCACCTGAAAAATGCCAGGCTACATCAGGGAGTACTGTTGCCATGAGGTGGTGTACCTGGTCTGCAGAAATGTTCAGGCAGGTGGTACATGTTAAATTAACATCCATATGAATGCCCAGCCCAAAGCATCACACTCCCTCCACCGGCATGTGTTCTTCCTATAGAGCACCCTGATGCCATCTCTTACCCAGGTAAATGTAGCATATGTACCTGACTATCCACATGCTGCAACAGAAAACAGGATTCGTCGTCGGACCAGGTTTCATTCTTCCATTGATCCAAGGTCAACTTCCATGTTCAGGTTCAAAGTGTGGACACTTTCGACATTAGACCGGAGTTAGCTTGAGCACTCTGACTTGCCTGGGGCTACACCGTCCCATAACCATCATTAAAATTATCTGTGATTCCTGCCACAGTAGCTATTCTGTTGGTTGATACTGGAACCAACCCTCATTGACCTCTTGTATCAATGAGTCCTGACCACCCAACACCCTGTTGGTGGTTTGTGGCTTTTCTTTCCTCAGACCAATGTTGATGAGAGCTCAACATGGCTAACTATGAGCACCTCAGAAGTCTTCTTGTTCTAGAAATACTCTGACCCAATCATCTGGCCATAATGATTTTGGCCTTGTCAAAGTCACTCAGGTCTTTACGCCTGCCCATAACTTCTGCATTCAACAAGTTGAGTAATATCAGTTTACCGTCTAATGTATTCCTAACCTTGTTACAAGATAGTCAGTATTGTTTGCTTCATGTGGGAGTGGTCATAATGGTTTGGCTCATCAGAGTATGTGTATGTGGACACAAATAATTTGCCAATTAAGGCAGTTAAGGCAATCCACAAGTTTGCCACAGAAAGGTAAACTTATGGCGCCAGCAGTCATCCTAAACAGCCAAGACATTTTCACGCATCCCCCTTCTAATTCAAAAAGTTGTAGCCTTCCTCATTATGTCTTGTTATGTAAACATTAGCCTATGCCCGGTGACAAAGAATGAACGAGTAATGGCCAGGATGGAGCATGGTAGAATTAAGTTTCCTGTCCACAGCGAGTTTCAGGTTTCATCAGGAACAAGGATAACATTGCCTTACTACTGCCATTTTGGTGCAACACATAGTCACATATACAGTAAGGTGACAAGCAAGTGTTTCTAATAAAATTCTGAACAGTTTCTGTCTTCTTTTTTTTTTCCTTACCAGGCCTGACTGGTATGGGATGCTGTATTCACAAGCTGATAGCAAAAAGAAGTCCAACCTGATGATGTCACTTTTCGAACCAGGACCCCAGCCACTGTCTTGGCTGGGCAAGGTGGCATTACTTGGGCCAATATCAGGTACAGGGAGCTGAGTGTCAGCTTTGTGGGAATGTGTGCAATGTGCCCCATTTCTCTCATTGGATGTCAAGATTTAAAGCCACACTGCTTCAAAAGCTTCCTTCTTTTTCATTTTAGATGCTAAAGAAAACCCATATGCTGACGATGACAGTAAAAGCCCCTTTCCTCTGCAGCCGAAAAGCAAACGCAGTTACGCACAGAACGTAACAGTGTGGATCAAACCCAGTGGGTTACAGGTAAAGGCAATGTAGTGTGGTTGGCACTAAGGTGGTATTGGCACTAAGGTGGTATTGGCACAGGTTCCTGTTCCTCTTCACATCCTCACAAACAGAGCATGCAAGTCAGCAAGTGGCACTTTAACTCGATTGGATGAGCTGCTACTAACTGACTTAAGGTGTTGGGTTCACGACAAATTCCCTGTAAAACAGAGAGTGGAAGGAAACAGAGCAATTTTTCAGCAAGGCTGAGGTGGGGAGCCTGCAGCTGTGTAATATGATACTCCCCCAGTTGCAGTTTAGACCAGGGGTTCTCAAACTCGATCCTGGCGGCCCACTGTGGTTGCAGGTTTTTGTTCCAACCAGATTCCTAATCAGTGACAACACTTGATAGCACTGATCTCATTTAATTAGCTGGTATTATTTATCTTTTATTCTACATTCAGAGAAGCACAGCAGCATGATTTTTACATTTATAAGAAACTTAGAAATATTTCTGTTTTTTGCTATGGATTTAAATGCTTAACTCTCTTTTTATCACATTTCGCCTTTTCTGTGTGCAGTTTGCTCCCTTCGTTAAATCTTAATAATGACAAATAAAAACAAGCAGAGAAGAAACCCAAGCAAACAACACTCAATCGTAAAAGGCTGCAACTACTTTAGCGTCAGCCCCACAAAGTAGTAAATAACGGATTAATTAAACAATTAGAACACCTAGAAAAGTAGAATGACAATCAAGATGAAAATACTATTAAAAAGAAAAAAACACATATAACTGCTTAGTACATTTTAATACTTTTTTTTTTTTTTTTTAACAAACTTAGTTTTCTAATTTGTATATTGTTCCCAAAACAGGGAATCTGGGAAACAACAGTTCACTTAATTAGCACAGGAGTCCAATTAAAAACAGAGGCTGGTTGTAACAAAAACCTGCAGCCATAGTGGGCCCCCAGGACCGAGTTTGAGAACCCCTGGCTTAGACGTCAGAGACCCACTTGTTCTAGAGGGGAGAGAGATATTCCCTTTAGGTCAACTGGATGAGCTGCCTCTTATTGACTTGGAGGCCCCAGGTTCACACCAGCGTGAAATGGAAAGGGACGGAAAGTTGAGTGATTTGAGGCTTCTTAGTGGGGTTGATTTGAGGGATCACTTAAAGGAAAAACAACAGGATTGGATGAAATGCCAGTGCAAGAGTTTAGGGGAAGAGGGAATAGGTGTGTTGTGGGATCTACTTCAGAATGAATGAACAGGAGAGAATACCATAGGAGTGGAGGAACAGTGTAATTGTACCCATTTATAAGAAGGAGGGAGATACTCAGGACTGTAGAAACTATAGAGGGGTGAAGCTGATGTCACACAATGAATATCTGTTGAAAGGGTCATAGAGAGATGGCTTAGGAGTGAGTCTACCATAGTGGAGGAGCAGTTTGGTTTAATGCTAAGGAGAGGAACAGCTGATGCAGCCTTTGATTTAAGACAGCGTATACAGAAGCATTAAGAGAAAAAAAAAAAGGTTTGCATATAGTATTTATTGATTTGGAGAAGAATTATCATCTAGTGCCATGTCAAGAGGTCTGAAGGTGCACGAGGGAAACCGGAGTACCAGAAAAGTATGTGAGGATTGTCTAGGATATGTATGAGGGAGTGAGGACTCGGGGTAAAAGCAGTGTTGGGGTAACAGACAAGATCCCCGATAGAGGAGGTCTGAACCAGGAATCTCCTTTAAGTCTTTACTTCTTTGACGTAGTTATGGATGTGTTGACTCACAAGATAAAAGACCACCAGGTGTAGGCTTCACCACAAAGGAGAAAGTGGAGAGGAAGCTGTAAAAATGGAGAAGGGCTTTGGAAGATAAAAGATTGAAGATTAATAGGAAGAAAATAGTATTTGAGGTTTAATGATGATCAGGATTCAGAAGTTAGTCTGCAGGGAGAGCTATTGAAAAGCGTGAATAAGTTTAATTATGTGGGGTCAGTTGTGATCGAGGTGGAGAATTAGATGCAGAGATAACCCACAAAGTGCAGTGTGGATGAAACATTTGGAAGTTGTTATTAGGAGTGTTGTGTGAATGTTAAAGGTGAGTTTTTTTTAAGACAGTGGTGAGATCAGAGATGATGCAAGGAGATGAGAAATGGGGGCAGTAAGGGAAGCACAGGAGAAGAAGTGGGATGTGGCAGAAATGAGAATGTCGCAATCAATTTGTGTGGAGATACAAAAAAGAACAGAATAAGAAATGAGATAATCAGAGGCACAACAAAGGTTAAAGAGATATCTAAGAAGATACAGGAAGGCAGGTTAAATTTGTGTGGATATGTGATGGGGAGAGTCAATGAATATGTGGGCAAAAGTATGATGGAAACAGAAGTACAGGGGAAGAGAAAGCGGGACAGGCTAAAGATTAGGTGGGTGGATAAAATAAAGGAAGCTTTGAAGAAAAATGGTTTGACTTGGGATGATGTGCAGCATCATGCTACGTGAAGAAGGCTGATCAAGTACATTGACCCCCCACAGAAGTGGGAAAAGATGAAGAGGAGGAAGAAGACTTTCAGACAGCAAGCCCCTGGTAACTTCTGTCACTGTTTGTATCTTGACAGACTGATGTGCAGAAAATCCTAAGGAACGCTAGGAAGCTTCCGGAGAAAACACAGACGTTCTATAAGGTGAGTACCAGATCCTGTTTGTGGCAAAATAATTACTATGCCAGGGTGACTAGACATCTTACACTCTTGTTACCGTCACAGGAGCTGAATCGCTTACGCAAGGCGGCCCTGGCTTTCGGATTCTTGGAACTACTGAAAGGTGTGGCAGAGCTGCTGGAGAGAGAATGCACGCTGCTGCCCGACACTGCGCACCCAGACGCTGCCTTCCAGCTTTCTCATGCAGCCCAACAACTGAAATTAGCCAGCACTGGAGACTCCCAGTATGCAGCTTTTCACCAAAACATCATGCCACTTCCCACAGACTTTTCGGGAAGCAGTGGGGACAGGATTTAAAGACTGGCTTGGCCAATTTGTAAATAGTTTATCAAAATTAAATAAATTTTCTTTTTTTTTAAAAAATTCCATTTTCCCCTAGGGTATTGGGGAGCTCATAGATTGCTGGCTTCTCATACCCTTGTGGTGAGCTAAAGGGGTCTCCTGGTCCTAACAGCAGAGCAGTGCAGACCTGTTGAACTTGTGTCTGTACATGGCATAAAAAAGGGTGCAAGATCAGAGCACCTGGCCAAATACTATCATCAAAGTGTCCAGTTACGGCCATGTCATACTTGACTTTTCCTGCGATTTTTAGTTGTAAATACATTTACATTTCCAAGTCAGAGGCAGCTGGTGTCATGCTCCCATGAGGCCAGTGGCATAATATGACATGCCTAGCAGCTCACTATAGGGTGGTCCAGATATAATTATGAAATTTTCATTACGCTATAACTTAAGTTTATTACATAGAAAATTACCTGAAAAATCCCGGACCATCGAGAAGTGTGCAAACTGACGACATGAAGAGTCGTCTTCACGCCAAACTGGAATCGTCCCCGCATAAATCAGATAATCTGGATCTGCATAATTAGATCTGGACCACCCTGTACATCTAGTCTGAGACGGCAAAATCAAACGGGTTAAATTTTTTTTCTTTCTTTACTCACAGGGGTGGTGGGCTTTGTGTGCATGGGAGCTGACATCCAATGAACGCTCATCCAGAAGTCAAATGCACATAATGCAGTGATAAGGGAAAAGAAACGAGGCTTTGGACCTCGCCAACAGAAGAGAAGCTTCTCTGTCTGATTTCTCATGTTTTACATACCAAAACAGAATAGAAAGAAGAAAAATACTGTAGAGTTGAGATTGTGGCTGAACTCACCATACCCTTTAACCCTTTGTACAGGGCCGGCTCCATCTGGCAGCACCTTACTGGCAATCAGATAAAGGGGCAGCCAAGACCGTAGGCACACGGTCACTAAATGTGACATGGCCAGCGTTTTTCAGTTGTGTAAATTGTCATGGTCCAGCAGTGAGATCAGCAAATGCAATCGGCAAAACTGACACCCCCATGGCAAGAAGTCATGAGCTGTGACATTCTGCTGCTATCCAGTTGCTTATTGTAGCATAGGACTGATAGTGATGGAGTTGACTTCAGCCACCCAGGTATCTGTCACAGAAACACAGCCTCACAGTGACGGACGGATGGAAAGATTTGAATCCTTTTCTTGTGGCTACTGCTAGTGTAATCCATACGTAAACTGTAGTTTTGTGTGCTTTAAGGTTGCGATACACCTGCTTAGAAAAATACTGATTTTCAAAAATGTTAAGAATATTAAGGTGTCTGTAATTTCACCTCCAAGAATACAGGTTAAAACTGGTTAGTGACGGGAGATGCAGGCACTCAGGCTTAACAGATGGCTGCTTAGGTTTCATCGCAGCTGTAACCAAATCTGATGATACCCCCATGGAAATTGCAGAATTCATTAAATAGCCTTTCAGCTTAGGAAAAGCAAGAACCATCCTGGGATAGGGTGACTACTCACTAAAGGGCATACAGCTGCACTCCAACTGTAGGTGACCAATATTCTGGAGAAGCTGAAACTGTTTATTGGTTTAATTTATTGCCAAAGTTGTCACCTCAATATTATGAATACTGTGCAAGAAAATTGTTGGACTGAAATTTCAGCTTTCATTGCGAACATAACGGTGAACACACCGTAACAAAACTAAAAAAAAACACTATAGCAAGAACAACAGGAAAATTAACGACTGTGAACAGTCAGCTGGCCGTCCTTCTGTATCGTTTATGGCTGACCGCCTACTCCAGCCACCCCTGCCTGAAACCTCTAGCACACAGAGCCAATGAAAATCTAAAGCAGCAATTATGGGACGTTACCCCTTTCCAGCAAAGGGGACTGAGAAAACTGAGGGTCACTGGCTACTGTAAAAGAAGAGCTGAGATAGGACGCCTTGTTCTAATGGTCGGCAGCATGCCGCGCCTGCCCCTCATTACTCTGTCACCAATACAGAAACTTTATTCTGGCAGCAGTATGGGTGACAGATCTGATGTGTATAGGGTGGTCCAGATCTAATTGTGCAGTTTTCATTATGCTATAACTTATTAAGTTTATTACATACAAAATCACCCGAAAAATCCCAGACCATCGAGACGTGTGCGAACTGACGACATAAAGAATCATCTTCGCGCTGAACTCGAATCGTTCCCCGCATAAATCAAAATTATCCAGACGATCTGGATCTGCGTAATTAGATCTGAACCACCCTGTATTGGTTTTCCAGAGAACTACACATTAATGACAACCTTTTGTGAAAGTACACAAGCTATAACTGCAGTTTTCACGTTCTAGACAGTGTTGTGGTTTTTCCATTATTATATACAGTATTTAAAAAAAAAAATCAGAAATGACTTTTGGAGAACAAATCTATACGTTAATATGTTAATCCTGGGTTTCCTGAAATTAAGCCAATGACCCCCCAAAGCCTTGTACAGCCTCATCTGTTTGTGGCCCCTCCACTATTATAAACCCAATGCTGTGAAGTGGAACAAACTCTTTGAATGATATCAGCCCTATAATTCAAGGCAAATAACTATAGGAGATTATTGACACATTCTGTATCTGATCAACTATCACGTGATATCTCTATGCTGGGGTACACAACCCTTTTGCTGATCCACCACCTCCATAAATTACAATGTTTTGTGCCTCCATTTTTCCGTCTTAAATTGTTGTGTGCTCAACTTTTTCAGGATATTTATTTTACCCTAATATTGCATTTGTGAATTTTAACAAGGGATTATTGATCATTTTTTGTGTATTGTGACTTTTTTAATTTGCCAAGTACACGCCAAATGAAATTTTTAATGAAACAGTAGGATAGTTTGATACAGAATTTAGAAAATCCTTTCAATACTTCAATATGACGATTTGCAACAAGACATGAATTAGAAGAAAACAGGAAAAAGGTCTTCATAAGTCACATGTAACTTATGATCAAAAAAAGATAAAAATAACTTCTAAATGGTTCCAAATCAATGTAAAGGCTGAGCCTGCTTCACAGCTGCACAGTTGTGCTTCTGCATTCAGCCGGATTTTTTATTTATTTTTTTAAAAGGAGGAAGGCTACCGAACATTTGTGACTCCTTCTGAAACAAAAGCTTCCCATTGTTACTTAATATTAATAACACTAAAATAAAACTTAAATACATGCATTTAATCATTAATAATTGTTAACATTCATCTTTCTTCCTCATTGTATATTTTTCTGCACTTAGCCTGCCAATTTCGATCATTACTTCTAATTTGGCTGCTGTCTTTATCCAAGACAACTTACAACCTTTGAGATACAGCTGGTTAACAAAACTAAAAATACTGCAACATTAATGGATATTTTGAGTTACGTTTATTTGAAAAACTACCTGGGATAATTTAAAGTCAAACTTCACAACTCTTATTTTTTTTAAAATGTTAAACTGGCCAGGAATGTTGTGATCCATACAATTGCAAGTTAGTGGCCACAGCCTCCAGTTTGAAAGCTATTGCATTAGTTCATCCACAGTCACAAAAACCAGTAAGGCCATCAGGAACCACTGACACAGGAGGCAGTGAGAAAAATGAGACGAATGCATAAGTACGCAGCAGGTTAACTGAAGATAAAAGTATTGTTTAGAGTAAAGCAAAATGAATGCATTTCAAAGGCGTACCGATTTGTCAACATCTTTAGAAATTCGGTGTTAGTTAGTTTTTAAGATAAACTAGTGGGCTTTGCTCCCGACTCGCTTCTCTCGCCAACCCTGCAGCCTTGCGCTATGCGCCAGCCACTTCACGTCTCTGCTGCTTGTGCATATGTGGATTTCACTTTCACCAAACAACAAATCTTTTCATTGTCGCAGATAGGCCTCTTCATTGGGAAGAAACACTACTCTACCCTGATGGCAACATGAATTAGACAATCTACAAGTCTCCGACTTAAAGTTAAAGCCGAACTTAAAGCCGAACAATAACTACATACTTCAGTCATATCACTTATCACCATATATTCGACCTCTTTTCACTGCTGTTATTTCACCGAGTAATAATTTCCGTTTCTTAGTCCTAATGCGATCTTTCCAATCTGTTTTTTGAGACTTTTGAATTTTAGTACTTTCATAGTCTCTAACCTGCTCTGCACGTGTATTGTGCCAACATTTTTGAACCTCTTAACAACATTCTACTTTGTCTTCTACTCTTTGTCTTTTATTTTCAACCCCACTTGGAGCTGAGAGGGTAGGAACTGTGTCTGACAATAGCATTCACACGAATGAGAAGTGACTGGACCGTGGGCATGGTTGTAAATGTTTGAGAGAAGTGCGGGACTTGTCAAAATCTCTTGGCAAAAAGTCTTGTCTCACGGGACCCAAAATAATTTCAACTCTCGCGTGAGATAATCTCTGAGAAAGTCTTGTCCCAGGATTTCCTTTTATAATAAAGAGATTTCTCATCAAAAATGTGCAGTAAGGCAGCTACAACGTAAGAACAATACTTGGCGGTAACTGTGTTGGTGGTTTGTCTGGTGCCAGTCCCTCATTTTGTTAAAAGGTCAGCCGTAACACAACAAGGGTTTATGGTAAATTCTAGAAGAACACCATAATCTTCCTGATGCCTTCTTCCACATTTTTAGAACTGCAGAAAACAGTTATGTAAGCTCCTGGAAATGACCAAATAGAAATCCTCCCGATCAATGCTTAGCAGAAAATGTTAACAGTGTCTTCTTTGCCTTCGAGAATAGCAGTAGCTAAAAGTTGACCAATATTTTAGAATTGTAAGAATGATGTTCTTCATTAATCTCACATTAAGAGTTACAAATCTCTCCCTCTTTATAGGTTTTGCTACCTGACTGACAATCACCAAGCATCCAATACAAGATGCACCTACCCACCCTCCAGACTACACTCTTAAAAATGAATGTGCCAGAATGGAAATTCAGAGCAATGCCATGGGGCAACCATTTTTGGTTCCCAAGAAGCCCATCTAAATGAAGGTTCCAGATAGAACCTTTATTTATTTAGATCTATAGCAGGCTCCATACCAGGAACAGATGGTAACAGTTTTGTAAAATACCAATGGTCTATGGCCCAATGGATTTTAAAGGGACTCTTGCTGCATACAATAGCACTATAACAATAACAGGCGAAGTCCTGGTTTTCTTAATCTGTTAGTGTTCTGCTAGTTAGTCTACGATTAATTAAAAGATTTTTTTTTATATGTTAGGAAGTTATTCAAAGCACAAAAAAAAAACAACTTCACATGCAAAGAACTCTTCCCAGAATGAAATGGTGCTTTATCAAGCAATGGAGCTCCGAGGAACCACACAACCCAGTAAAGAACCATAAAATGTCATTTAAAAACCACAGTTTTAAGAGTGTAGGAAAGCAGAGAAGGAAACCAGATCTGAAGTACCAGTCTTTCCCCAAAGAAGAAGCATCAAAAATCCTAATAAACTGAGATAACAATAATTTTTTTTTTACTTTTTTTATTTGTTTTATTACAATTAACAATCTTGAGGCCTCGCCTCCATTCTGAATACACCCTTTACTAACTTCCCTGAGAGTTTATTTCTGCTGCTCACACCTGTTATAGCTAAAGATGCAAACTCATGCTTCAAATTTGAAAGGCTGGAAACATCCTCTTGTGCTCGAGTGCTCACACATCCACTGCCAACAGAGGCAGAGATAAAGATACTGGGACAGCGTGGCTAGCCTGGCTCACGATATCCTGGTCCAACATGCCTAGCCACTGACACACACACACACAACCAACTTTTCCTGAATTTAAACTGTTAAGACAATAAGGTGGACACCAAGGTATCTTCCTGACACGCAAGTCCAACTCACCACTAGCACCCAAACAAGAAACGCTGACTTTGGGTGCTGCCTTTTCTTTAAAATATATATATATATATATATATATTAAAGGCAGCAACAGACGAGAGCAGAGGATGGCAAGGGCACACAAGGGAGCGCATCTGTGCAAAGGCAGCTGGTTCCCTTTTTGGGTAAGCAGCTAATTCATCTTCTTCTTTTTGTTACGTAAACCTCTCCTCCTCCTCTGTTTGTAAAGGTGACGGAAGTTAACAAAAAGGCCTGAAGAGCGGAAAGAAAAGAGAAAGGAGGAGTTCACAAACAAAGGACAAAACTATCTGTGGATTTTCTAATCCGCTCAACCATTTCAGGGTTACAGGGAGCTGGTGTATATTTTGGCAACACTGGACAAAAAGCCATTACAAGGCACACTGACATGCTAAACCAAATTAAAGTTGCCCTTTAAACTTGGTAGTCCAAGCAGTACTTACCCAGAAGCATCAGCACCAGGTAGATTTGTAGCACATAGGAGAAGCTGATTGAGAAAGACAGCGGCCAGGGGATGTCAATGCTGTAGAGGCCAGTTTCAGTGAATATGCGAAGGGACTGGATCACGGCCACAGCTGTGGTGTCAAGACAAAAGGTGGGACTCAGGAATACTGTTGTGGTGACATTAATATCAAAATAGTCTGAGCTGGTCGTTTGTAACCTACCTTCAGCTAGGACGCCGAGGGGATAAAGAGGAATCCAGATGGTGTATCTTAGCCATGTCAGCAGCTTCCATTCTGAGTCGATGCAGGACAGCATGTAGTATGGGTACCTGCAGAGAGAATGGACACCCATCTCATTATAAACTGCTTACCATCACTTTAGCCTCATAGCAGCTGTAAATACCCACCTGAAGATTTCGATTGCACTCCAAAAGTAAAAGACAAAGAAAACCACAGCTTTATTCTGCATGTCCACCAAGCTGCCAAAGATGACGAAGAGGATGACGTTCCTTCCAAGAACCTGCAAGACAAGAACAGGTTAACAATCTGAGGTGCCTTTGCTTAGCAGGATATCCAGTGCCAGCTCCCATCCAATACGTACCTGAATCACTGTCGGGATCAGCACAGTTTTCACAAGGCCTATAGAAGCATGGACGATCTCAGCAGCCGCTAAAATCTGACAGAAGTACATCATGTCTGCCATTGTGTGGAAAGTGTCGTAGAAAGAATCTGTAGTAGAGAGGAGTGAGTGGGTGAGTGATGATGTTGGGGAAATGAAGGCAACAACTTCAAACAACACTACAATCACATCCAACTTACCTTGGCCCAGAATAAACAGGCGAACAGTCATATTGACAAATATCCAGGAGAAGCCGAGAAACTGCACCAGATTGTACATAAAAAGGTAGCCACGCTTCAGTGTCCGTAGGGCTAGAGGGAGAGGATTAGCAGTGAGGTCAGAAAAGGAGGGGAGCTTACAGGCCATGCCAAAACAAGAAAGGACTGTCACTTACGATCTCGTGGGACCCTCGATTCCACTCTCAGCTTGCTGATTTTTTCTTCCTACCAGGAGTAAATAGAGAAAAATAGTTTTTGGTTGAGTACAACTTATTAAAAAGTGTGTGCCGCTGTCCATAGGAGATTTAGGTTGGGGTAACAGCTGGTCTATGGAGCACTGTGAAGACTCCTGGGTATAAGCACCTGAAACTAATCTACCTCAGCTCGGAGCTCCATCTCCGCATCCGACTCCTCCTGCCAACGATCAAAATCTGGGGACAGAAAAAGGGGCTTGCGTTCTTGCTTAGTCAGCCGTTCCCACCAGCATGGCTCTACTTTTTTGACCGTAATGTTCACTTGTCGTTCAGTTGTTTTGCACACTGGCTGAAAAAAAAAAAAAAAAACTTTTAGCCAAAATTCCTTGTCACCCACCAGCCACAAAAAAGAACTGAAGTGTCCCCATACCTTATCCTGGACAAGGTCCAAGAACTCCAAAGAAAACTGGTATTCATTCTCCCCTTTAGCTCCATGTCCCTGGGCTAGAAAGAAGTAACAAGTGAGACAAGTAGTATTGACAAGAGAGAGTTGAACAACTGACATATGACCAACCTCGGAAGTGCAAGATATTTTCTTTCAGGGTTACCTCAGTGTCCTGCAAAAAAAGAAGGTAAATATGATAAGCAGAGGCTGTGAGGTCACTCAAAACTAGAATGGAGACAGGTCAACACAGTGAATCCACCCCTGCTAGAAATGCAAATTTTTTTCTTTCCAAAACACCAACAGTTTCTAAACTCCTCTTTATTCATTCTGTGGCTGACACAATTTACCAACTGCGGAACTGATCTCGGCCTTACAGAGCTGTCAAAAAGGAAACTGTAAACATTTAAGTGTCAACAAATTAGGCAGCACCTTCCTCTATTTGTGTGCCTCTCTGTTCTGGGTATCTGTGAGTCATCTACTACTCCCCATGTTATTTCTCCAGTTGCAAGGCAGCCACCCCTTCCCAGTAGGCTGACTGAGTGAGGTGCTTTTGAGTAACACTAACATTTTATGACCTGCATCCCCATACTAAAGGAGCTTACATGGTTGTCTTCAGGGTGTCTCGTCTCTGGTGGTGATCGCCTTCAAAACTTATATAGGTCCATCATAACAAAAATGACCACTGAGAAAGCCAACCTACTCCAGTACCTTGTTATCCACCTCCGTGATCTGAAGATACCGAAAACCTTAGGAGCACCATACTTGTAATAGCTACTGCAATTTTCTGTGTCGGGACGTCACTTATGGCGGCTAGGATGCTTTCATCCAGAGATCATTCCGAGTCCAAGACCCTCTCTGGGAAACGCGGAAGCGGGCTTTGGTGCACTGCGGTATTCAAAAGTGGAACATTCCAGAAGCGACCCCATTCTCGTCACCCAGTATAAACGCAGGCGGTCGATCGACGTACCACTCACCTTCACATCGCTCAGTTCCACGCGCAGGTAGATGTCTTCGTGTCTCTGGGCCCAGTACACCTGCGGAGTGAGGGTCTGCATCTCCCCGGCTGCGCTGCGCTGCTCTGCTTCGCTCCCCGACCTGCCGCACTTGCCTGCAAGAATCAAGGAAAGAGACAAGGCTCAGCACATGCGGCGACGAGCAGGCGTGCGCGCTCCAAGAGAAGCGACGTGCGCGACCACTAGTATTTCGTGCGCGCGTCGCTTAGCAAAACAGTGCTGGACCAGGAAACGTAGGGCTTTTTGCTATATTTGCACATTTTGTCAGCGTTTTATTCTTTTGAACTTCTGTCGCATTTTGTTTGGCTTTGTTTTCAATAGTCAGCACTAAGTACAAGCTGTTCGAATAAAAGGAACAGCTCAGACCAAACTGAAATCAAGATGTTTATACAATAAAAATGTGTAGAACAATTGAAAATAACAACTAACCTTAAAGGTAAATCAGTCTATCCTTTACTGTAATTTTTTGTCCAGTAGGCCTACGGCAGCCACGAACATAAGGATGGAACCATCCCCACACGGGGTAACCAATATATTATTATTATTACATTTTATCATTACATTATTACTATTATTATTATTACAATTTAAAATCGTGGATTTTTCAAAGATTCATTGCACAAATGTAAACTGAATGTATATTTTCAAATAACCTTATATCTTTCCTCAAATGATGGAAAATCGGCAGGAACCAACACTTAAAAAATATTCTTGAGGTATGTTGATGTTACACAGCTAACTTAAACAGACTTTTCTCACGACACACCACCACAATTACAAACAATAACCACTACATCTCTGATTTTGATTAAAATTGCTGTACTGGATTATGTCACATGTCAGTGTCACTGGTGTGATCGAAAAATTCCTATGCCTTATAGTTTGAGTTATGGGTAGATTAAAATTAGGGAAACGTTAAATACATACATGGTGCATCACAAAATGATGATAAAACATAGAATGGGCCACAGTTCATGTAATCTTTTTATTTTAGACACCTATGAGAAATAAATAAAAAGTTGCAGAAACGTCCTTTACAGTGACTGCAAACAATAAAATATGCTTTCATTTTTTTGATTATGGCTAGCCTCAGATAAATACTTTTAATAAAAAATAAAAATTTGTGTCATAAATGTTAATAGTGTTTTAAAGTATTAATAATTATTTCATATTACCTATACAGTATTTAGAATGGGCACTACGGTGGCGCTGCTGCCTCGCAGTTAGGAGACCAGGGTTCGAGTTTGCATGTTGCCTGCGTGGGTTTCCTCTCACAGTCCAAAGACATGCAGGTTAGGTGCATTGGCGATTCTAAATTGTGCTTGGTGAGTGTGTGTGTTTGTGCGCCCTTCCCGGGGTTTGTTTCCTGCCTTGCACCTTGGGATTGGCTCCAGCAGACCCCCGTGACCCTGTAGTTAGGATATAGCGGGTTGGATAATGGATGGATATATTTAGAATAAAACGTCCTTAACTTTAACGTCTGGGTATGGCTAGCTCACATGATCTTTTAATAATCTTGTATTTTTATTTTAACTAATATTTTGTATTGAATTATATTTTATTATTATTTTAAAAAATCTCACACGGCAGACACCCACATTTTTTAAGCAATGTGGCCTAAAGTCGCATGTAGGGCTCCTCCAGGATTAGGGACCCTGAAGCTTAACCTTCATTAGTTTCATAGTAGGTCCAATCCTGTTTCTACTGCAACAGGCTTTGTCTAATCTATGAAATGTACCATACACATTTATTCTTAACAATAAATTCGTCTTTTATACCACGTGCACAATAACAAATTTCTTAGGCACACACATAGTCCAATTCTGTCATTACCCGTTGTGTTTATATTTATGCTATACATTTTCCAAAAGCTCCACCCCCTGCTGTAACCCAGGGAAAGCGTTTTGAGACTTTCGATTTAAGCAACTACAACACGCTGGCCGCGGGATCTGAAGTACACACTCGCCTGGTTTGGCGCTAGGAAATGCTCGGTTGTTCGCTGGGAGTCAGTTTCTAAAATCTAAAATCCATAGGATGAACAGATTTTGAAGATAAACCGGGCACGACAGATACAAAAGATAGGACCTAAGAAACTGGCGTGCGTAAGCGTCCGATATCAGTCTGCGACTATGCAAACCAGCACAACGCTGCAACTGAAAGGAGGGAGTGTTCAGCCATTCATCGGACCTGCACAAAAGGATCGGGTTTAGTTGCATTGCACAAATAACAAGCACATCCATGCAGTAATTCTTACTATACTATATCACTACTACTACATTGGCATCGCGCGCCTTTACATAAGAACTTTAGTGACTGTCTCTAAAGCCAGCCCTAATTCAATTGCAGCCAGGAGACTTCGGTCCCTTTAATTAGTTAAATGTTACAATCGGGTTAGGGATAATCAATAACGTTACTTCTTTGGTAAATATGCGAGCGTATAATTTAAAAGCCCTCAAACAACACATCTTGCACTTAAGTGCAAACTTTACAAATACAATAAAATGCAATAAGACAAGTACAGATAGTTGTGACTTCGCCGAGCTTCGAAGGGGGCCTTAACTCAAAACCTGGTCATTTAGCCATGAATGAATTCTGTTGATGGGGTGTAAACTTGTTTAAATTTAAGAATTGGGCTAATTGCAATTTTCTTTTTTTAACTTTGAAAGCCGCTCTGACTGCACAATCGCCAGAGACATTTGAATGCTCATCTGCACGTCGCACTGATAACGTCTGGTGTCGTCTTTCACGCTTGTTTTAAATTTCTTAAACTTAAGTTTTCACTGGTCCTATGTGCCTCTGTCTAAGCTTCGTTTAGCTGAATTTCCAGTTGAGAATAGATTAAACTGGCATGAAAATTAAATAGATGAATGGATTTCGGTAGTCAAATACAATACTATATTTTATTTGTTTCAAACATAAATGGTTATGTTAATGAAAAGTAAACATAACTAAAAGTAACTGAAAAAATATTAATTGCATCCACTCCTGCACCAGAGTCCTGATTCTCGAGGCCTGTCATGGATAAACCGGTTCTATTTTGCTATGCGTAGGTATACATAGCCCTTTGTGATTGGATTGTTGTAAAGCGAGACCGCCTATCAGTGCGCAGTCTTTGTCACAAAGTTCCAACCCACTGTGCGTTGCTGATTGGCTGTGATTGTGTTGGGGCGCGGCCAAAAGTCAGCTCCCGGGTATGAATTGTTGGTTTACAGTTTATCTCAGGTAATGCAATGATTTCATTCATGTGTTTTGCACAATACTTTTATTTTGCCCGATCGAATTATAATGTCTGAGATGTTACTGAGTTTGCATTTCTCGCTTTCAGCTGTCTTGTTCAACGCCGATATGAGATACATTTTTACAATTTGAAGCAAGAAGATAGGTCTAGTTAAATGAAACAAGAAGACGGAGCAGAGAGAACGGCCTGTAAGAAGAACAGAAATTATTTGTATGAAAAAGTTTTCTGAAATATCTAATTTAATACATTTCCCCTCTTTGAGGATATGTTTGAGAATTTTGAAAACGGGTAAAGGGTCTTTCCTGATTCTTGACCGAAGATGTTTAATTCCTGTAGGCAGTCACAAAAGCACGCGGCATGTCTTTTACTCTAGGGTTACATGTTGTTGTGAATTACTGTGCATCTTCTAGAGTACGTCTTTTCTGTTCCATGGTGATCATGCTTGCATGCATCATTCCAGATGTGGTCTCACTAGAACATTACATAGCCCAAGATGTCCCACAATTTACATTGTACAGTTTACCCTTTAAATGGCTTCTATCCATTCTCTGAATGATGAGAATGGTGCAGAGCAAAATCACCAGTGTTAAATTATCTCTTCCAATAATAAAGTAACCCTCAAAACTGTATATATGGAAAGAGTGGACCCACATATACACTTAAAGTCTTAAATTAACACTGGCAGTTTTACTGTGTGTGTGAACATAAGGCTGTAAATCAAGTTCAGAGGTTGCTTCCTGTAAGTCAGCATTGTCTGTCTCATACTTATAATACTAATATACTTTTGCCCTACATATATTGCACTTCTCCTATTAATCTGTATTGTCCAGGTGTTTGCCTAGTTTGGAAGATTTTTAGTTCTTAATTCTCTCTGCTGCTTACTCATTAATTCAGAAAACCACCAAAACTTATACCTCTGCTCATTGCATTGAGAATTTTGAATGTGGATGCAACACCCATTGCCATTTTGTTTTTAAATAAATCACATGTAGTAGCAAGGTAGTTAGCAAAGCAGGCTCCCTGATGTAGCAGACTGGGTGAAATTTCCGCACTCTTAACAGTCGATCTGTGGGTTTGTGTGTAGTTACTCCAACATGTCAAAGACATCCGGGTTACGCAGAAACTCTTAAGTGGCACAAGATGAGTGTGTGTGTATGTGTGAATATGCCATGCTATTTACTGGCACACTGATCAGGACTGTTTCTGGGCGGCATGCAGTGGTTGGATTACTAGCTGGATTACTTTTAAACCCTTGTAAATAAAGAGGAATTGGTAAATTGCCATTGAGAAAATGCCTTTTAAATATAAAAAACAATTTATTTCTTGTAAATAATTATCACTTTATTTATTAATGGCTTAATGATAACAAAAATGCATGTTGTTTGATTAATAAATGAAAATATCCATAATCCGAGGTGTCAAACTCATGGTTTGTAGTCCAGATCCTGTCTTTGGACCCCTTTAAAGTAGTACACTTCATCAGTTTTCTAAACCTGTTACATATGACACAATGACTAATTGTTTTCTCAAAGACCCTTTTTTAAATGTGCATTTCAAATATAAATTTATATCCATGTACAAGAATAACTAATCCGGATTACAACTATACATGGCGCCTCCGCTCGCATTTATCTGCCTATCACAGCCAAATGCAGCTAGAAAAATTTCCGAATGCAGCTGTGTTTTCGGGGCGTGTCATCAAGTCTGACGTCATTTTTGCCGCTTGGCTAACGTGTGAAGTATAAACTAGACTTAAGTCGGTTTAGAAGACAATGGATGGATGGCTTCAGTTTTATTTTTGTAAGTCTCGTCAAAGAAAAAAATGAGCAGCGTTTATCAGTGTGTATCTTTTACTTTAAAAATACATCTTCTTCCTCTTCCATAGCTATTTAAATGTTTATACGAGGGCGCTATTTTGGAGGCTTCATAGCATCATATCGTGTTCGTTGGCAAGTGATTTTATTTTACTGAAGAGATTTAAGTTACTGATTATATTATTTGCCTTTCATTATGTTTAGTAATTATCTGTATTAAAACTGGATCTGGTATGCTCAAGAAAAAAATCGTAACAGGTTGCCTTCTGCTGTTAAAAACATTATTTTAAGAATATGAGCAGGATGAGACAGGTGAGTTGTTGAGAGAAATATACTGTGTTATATCGTTACACTGTAAAAAAAATCACAGTATAGATACATTATATTACCTGTATATTTCATCCATCCATTATATCCTAACCACAGGGTCACGGGGGTCTGCTGGAGCCAATCCCAGCCAACACAGGGCACAAGGCAGGAAACAAACCCTGGGCAGGGCGCACACACACACACTAGGGACAATTTAGAATCGCCAATGCATCTAACCTGCATGGCTTTGGACTGTGGGAGGAAACCAGAGCACCCGGAGGAAACCCACACAGACACGGAGAGAACATGCAAACTCCACACAGGGAGGACCCAAGAAGCGAACCCAGGCCTCCTAACTGCGAGGCAGCAGCGCTACCCACTGCGCCACCGTGCCGCCCACCTGTATATTTTCACAGTAAAAAAAAAAACAACTGTAATACAAGAAAGGTTAAAACAGTGTTTTTAAACAGAGGAATGCACGTAAATGTACATTTTAGCAGAGTTTTAAGAGGAAGACCTCCACTGCTGATGACAGAAGAATCCTCATTATGGTAAACAAAAAGTCCCAAACATCTGTCTGACAGACCAGAAACAGTCTTCAGGAGGCAACTGTGTGTGTGTCTGAGATGACTATCAGCAGAGGACTTCATGAACAGAAACAGAGGCCACACTGCAAGATGACAACCACTAGTCAGCCACACAAACAGGATGAGCAGTATTACAGTTTGTGAGAAAGGACTTCAACGAGTCTGCAGAATTCTGGATAGAGGTCTTGTGGACAAACGAGTCAAAGATGAACCTGATCAGAGTGATGGCAAGAGCAAAGTGTGGAGACAAAAAGGAACTGCCCAAGAGCCAAAGCAGACCACCTCATCTGTTAAACATGGTACTGGGGTTGTTGTGGCTTGGACATGTATGGCTGCCACAGGTCCTAACACACTTTTCTTCATTGATGATGGAACTGCTGACGGCAGTGGCACAATTCTGAGGTGTATAGAAGCATCTGATCCGCTCAAGTTCCAGTAAATGCCTCTACACGTATTGAATGGCACTTCATCCTATGAGAAGATAATGATCCAAACATACCGCTAAGACAACACAGGGGTTTTTCAAAGGTAAAAAATGGACAATTCGTGAATGACTAAGGCAGTCACCCAATTTCAATCCATTTGAACAGGCCTTTCATATGCTGAAGAGGAAACGTAAAGGAACAAGCCCCTAAAACAAGCAGCAGCTGAAGATGTGCTCATTAGAGGCTTGGCAGAGCTTCACTAGAGAAGACTCTCAGCCCCTTGTGATGTCAATGAATCACAGACTTCAAGCAGTCATTGCATGTAAGGGATATGAGACAAAGTCCTAAATATGACGGCTTTAATAGACCTGTCACTGCTGTGTCCTAAGTATTATGATGCCATGAAATGCGGGGCCATGTAGAAAAAGTGTTGTGTGACTGAAATGTGTGCAAATCCCCTTAAATGAAAGCCTGCAATCTACGCTTTGATCATGTCTGAATTGTTGGATTTGTAATTTTAAACTGTAAAGCAGAGGGAGAAATGAAAGAAAAATGTGCCTTTGTCCCAAAGATTATAGAGGGCACTGTATATGGAAACTGTTACAGATCTAAATAAAGGTTTGGGGGTTTTTTTTCTTCATGTAGACGGTTCTTTTGGGAACCAAAAATGATTAACCAATGCCATTGCTCTGAAAAACCATGCACATTGGCACCTTTATTTAATTATGCCACCAAATAATATTTTCTAAATTGGACAATGCTTCCCCATATTTTTATCGCTGAATTATTTTCTTTTTGTCTTTGACCTACACTCAGTTCTTAACAGTTCATAAAAATGATGTTTCTTAAATAGTTTTTTACAGGGCTGTGTGGATCCTTGAAGAATCATTGCCAGACAAAGGACCATTTCATTCTGGGAAGGGTTCTTTGCATATGATTGTTTCTTTGGATTTTTAAAGGGTTCCTAATATGTGGACAATACCATAATATTTAATGTTTAGCTGTCTAGTAGGATACTGACAGATCAAGTAAACCTCATCTTAGCTCATATTATTGTATGCAGGAAGAGTTCTTTGAAAATTGCAAATACCATTGATATGATATCATACATCCATTGCATCTATTCAATCATTATGGAACCTGTAGTGAATTGGTGGAGAATAGATATACAAAGGTCCTTTGCATTAAATTTAGCATAAATTAGCAAGGAGGAATTCCTTCTCATCACATAATTTTAAAGCGGTTCAATAAATGTCCATCAACTATAAGGACTAGAAACTATGAAAAAGATGAGATAAGCTGTAGACATTCAGTAAGATTTTCAACTGGACTGTTTACTAACTTATTTGGTGATATTTATTGTATCACCTATATAAAATATAAATACTGCATCAAATTTGTAGGAATAATTTATCTTGAATTGTTAAATGAAAACTGGGATATGTTAAACTATTAGCTAAAAAAAAATATTGTTAGTTTTGTAGCACATTTGAAAAACAACTTTTATTTAAGACAAAGTAAATAAGCTACATTGATTAATTAATTTTTGAACTGCTTCATTCCTTAAATGGCACCATGAGTCAAATGGGTAAGTTAAGTGACCTTTCATACTATCCCTTCAAAAATCAACACATCCTCGCACCAGGTATGCCAAGAATTACTTTCTCTTAACTTTAGTAAATCTTACACTAAGCATTTCCAATGATAGTGATGTACTTCTAAAATCTGCTCCTGTTTTGAATGGTAATAGTTTATGGTTCAGTCCCCAGGTGTTCCCTATGTGGAATTTGCATGTTCTCCCCATATGCATGTTTGCCTCCTCCAAGTGCTTCCATTTTCTCCCACAATCCAAAGACATAAAGATTTGGTTAATTGGGATTGTTAAATTGGCTTGTGTTGTGTGTGTGTGTGTGTGTTTGTGTGATTGCGTGTTCACCCTCTGGTGGATTGGTGTCCTGTCCAGGAATTGTTCTTCCTTTGTACCCTTTGCTTGCTGGGTTAGGCTCCCTGTGCCTTGAGACGCTGTTCAGGAAAGGTGGGTTTGGAAAATGGATAGATAGGAGTATTTTTTAGCAATACTTTTCTTTCCCAGTTTTCTCTTTTGGAAAATTCAGTTGACAAATGTGTTTGAAAGGAAACAAAAACATCCATCCATCCTCCAACCCGCTATATCCTAAATACAGGGTCACGGGGGTCTGCTAGATCCAATCCCAGCAAGGCAGGAAACAAACCTTGGGCTGGGCGCGCACACACACACGGGACAATTTAGAATTGGACTGTGGGAGGAAACCCACGCAGACACGGGGAGAACATGCAAACTCCACGCAGGGAGGACCCAGGAGGCGAACCTGGGTCTCCTAACTACGAGGCACCAGCGCTACCCACTGCGCCACCCGAAACAAAAGCATGTACTTTTTATTTTAGTCATTGTTATTCATCTCCCAGTATAGTACAAGATTTTCTAAAAAGTTTAAGAAACCCAACTTAGAATCATCGGAAGATCAAAATGGGTGCAGAGCTTTACTTGTTCACGACCTAATCGTACTTCTCGAACCAAGTTACAGTAAAATAGCGTTCACACATTGAGTAATAAATGCATTGTTATTTTAGAAGTTTGATTGCATGTTTTTTTTCTGATGTGAGATTTAATGAACACCGTGGGAAGTGGTTAATGAGAGTTGCGGTTGTTGCTTCCCTTCAAGTTATCGATCCAATGCTCCCTAGCTACGAGCTGTTAAAACGGGGAGTGAAGATGAAGTGTACACATGTGTATCATTCAGAATAAAAAGTATTTAAAAAGAAAGCAAACAAACTAAAAAGAAAATCTGTACAGCGAAGAATGTCTAGATTAAGTAGATGGGGCAAATGACAAATGGGAGGGGTTTTGGCATGCAAATAAGGGCGGAGCCGGCAGGGGTTCGGAGGATTGGGCAGGCAGTGTATAGTAGGGCGGAGACATGAAAAAGAACGAACAAAAGATTAGAGAACTGGAACCGAAAAATAAATATGTAGGACTGGACAGTTAGGACAACATGGGCGGGGAATGCAGAGCGAGCGGGTGTGAGGGATACAAATAGGGCCGTCGTAATTGAGAGCGCATTGGGATTGGATAGGCTGTGCATAGAGGGGCGGGGCGACGGGATGCCACTCTCTTCAGTGGCGCTTTGTTGGCCGCAGCTCAGGCACCTCCGCTGGACACCTAAAGTGGGACTTGGCTCTGGGTAACTTGCACACTCCAGCAGCGCTCGGGCAAGATGGCGATAGGTTGTGGAGAGAGGTGTCTCTTCTTCACGTAAACACATGAGACGCTTTGGAAGCACGGAGTCCAGCCCAGTACAAAGGCTTTTCGATGGCACTGGACGAGCTCGTTGCGCTCTGCACATTGTCATTGCTGCTGTCCGTTGCAGGTAAGAGATGCCCTGACTGGCCGGTTGTTTCTTGTCAACTGCTCTCTCTCGGTTGCGTGGCTGCGTTCTTAACATGTTTCTCGGTTGCCCGTCTCTTCCATGTTTTTCTGCCCTCATGGTTACACCACTCCGTTTCTTGGATGCACCATCCCACCATTTCATCTTTTCTAGTTGTTGTCACTCAGTTGTCATTATTTTAGTTAACTACCCCCCGGCTCGCTTTGTCCATCCACTTTCTCGCCTGCTCCCTTCCCAAATGCCATCTATCTAGGTTTCATGTTCTGCTTATTCTATTTCTTTAGATATTTTCTTTTTTATGGGGGCGTGGCAGGTGGGTTTAACTGTGCATTTCTTTGTGCACTTCTTTCAAGTACTTGTCAGCCATTCTAAACGGTTCCCGTCTCCTTCTCCCAGGTGCCTGTGTCACAGCTTTCAGTTCACAGGCTGTCCAGCTTTCTCAAATACACTTTTGCGTATTTGTGTTAACAGTATTGTCATTTATCAAAATTCAGGCACTGCTTTGCAGTGTCCATATTGGGACACCAATGTCAAAGAACTGCTTTTTCTTTGTTCACTTCATTGTTTGTATTATCTGGAAGCCCTACTGCCACAATTTGTTAGCCCATGCCTAACATGTCTCTTAATTACTATGCCACTTTTGTGTGGATCTCAACAACGTCTGGTTGGACAATTGGCAGATGTTACAAGCCCTTTCAGAAGTACTTTGTTTTTTCTACTTTTAAACTCGTGATGTCAGGTGAATAGCTCCTAAAAGTTCTTTCCTAGTGTTAAACCACATGACTGCTGTGCTTTTCCTTATCTAACCATTTAACCGTGCCAACTTTAAATGTTAAAGGTGTTCACACCATGCTCCCCATCTCTTCTTCATCTTGAAGTCTGCCCACTAACATCTGGTTGGATGATTTACTTTCTGTTGTCTCCCTCACCTACTTCGCCATTTATCATGCTGCACCCAGTGTACAGGATTAAACCCATCCCCATGTTTTTGACAACTCTTTGCCTAATCCTTTAGATTTGTGAATTGGCAGCAGTTAAAGCCAGCATAACATTATATGACTTCTAGTCACAATGTATGTCAGACTTGACCGCTACAGGTGCCGAGTAGATGGGCCATGTCAGTTTATATGACTGAAAATCACTGGGCATGTTAAATTTAGCAAATGCATGATGACTTTCCAGCACAGTCTTGATTGTCCCTTTTTTCTGCCAGCCAATATTTAATGTTCTGCCTGATGAAACTAGTACTTTGCGAAGGGTTAACAGGTATGGAGAGTCCGGCCACAATCACAGCCCTTTTTTTCTTTTTCTAAATTCTATCGTAGTTTGTAAAACATGAAACACAAGACAGACAAGCTTCTCTTCTCTTCTCTTTGTGAGATCCAAAGCACATACATTCCTTATTCCTTGTTGTTGCATTATTTGCATTGCACTTCCAGATCAGCATTCATTGCTTGTCTGCTCTCATGCATGCTGAGCCCACCAGAATGACTAAAGACAAAAATCAAACCGATTCGTGAGCTAGTTTGAGTGAGTCCCTGGGAATGTCATACTAGGAAACTGGTGGTTACAGGAGCGTGCTGCAAACGCCTCCGAGTTGCTATGATTATGGAAAAGAAGACTACCACTGAAAATCACTGTTAAAGTCCTTTAATGCAATATGGCTTTGAGAGATTCCATGTTGGCTTACAAAAGTTGTATTAAGCAGGTGCATTGAATCGGTGGAGTACTGCTAGTGTTTTGTGTTTAGATGATAGTTATCTGAGGAGAAACTGTTGTATATTTTCAGTTGACATGATCTCCGTTGTCTGGTTATTCCTTTTCCTCAAACTGATCACTAGACGCACTGAGTGCAGTAGAAGAGGTTCGGGGGCTAGTTTTATTCCGAGTCTTCTATTGATCAACAGCACATCCACCTTTAACTTGCCTCTTATCCTTTTCTGCCTTCCCAGATGAAGTCTGTTCCCTAGAAGTGAGCTGTGGTGCTGGTCCAGTTTCTGTGCTCTTGGATATGACTCAAGAGCTGGTGCTGGACTGCCACCTGGCAGCTCTGGTCCAGCCTGTTAACATCTCCTGGCTGAAGGATGGGCTGCCTGTTGTGAGTCATGATCTGCTGCGTCTGCTGCCAAATGGTTCTCTACACATTACTGCCAGACCTCAGAATGACAGTGATGGATTGCCCACACCGGAGGGTAGTTACACCTGCATCTCCACAAACTCATTTGGATCCATCATCAGCCGTACTGTGACTGTCCAGCTTTCAAGTAAGTAGATGATTCATGGTGTCCACTAGTTACAGAGTTTACTGTTGAAATGATACTAGTTGTTGTTTTACACTTGCATAGGTCAGGTAGGTTGACATTGGTCATAGTTGTTTTTTTTTTTAGATTAGTTAAATTACTAAGTCCTTGGGTAGCTGAATGGTGGATTAAGATGGGTCATGTACCACTTTTAGCAATCTTTGGGACTACCTTTTCATCTATCTGCACACTTTGTCTTTTTGGTCTGTTATTTCCCTGGTTGCTCAAATGCAAGCATACCCTTATGTCTGCCTTTCTATTTGGTGTATAGCTGTGGTCTTGCCTGCAAGCACCATTTTTAATTTCTTTAATTACTCGTGGGCTTTCTTTACCGATGCCTGTTTAGCTCCTCATTCTGAATAAATGCTGCAAGCTTACTGTCAACAGACTAGTGCCCATCCCTTCGCTGCCTTTATGGTAGCTACTGTTATTTCCACGGAAGGTTTCCCTCTCTATATTTAGATGAGTCATATGTACAGAAAGACACATTATCCAATCTAGAGTTAGTGCTGTGTATTCCAACATGGCAGCACAGTCACCTAAACAATCTTACACGTATATCTTTGTGTAATCAGACCTTGTCTCTCCAGACTAGTCAACCATTTTTGGAAATGCTGGGCATTCGCATGGTAACTTCCTTTTGCCCTGATCAGTCTTTACCTGACTAGACTCAAACTGATGCACCTCTCCAAATAATCCTTCTCTTTTTCACAACCCAAGTTAGAAATTCTCTAACTCACTTCCATGGCAACATCTTCCCAAGTGTTTCTTCAGTGCATTTGTCTTCATACTGATCCCCGTCACATCTTGGTTCTCTGTTTGACCACAAGGCCAACAAGTTGTTTTCTCTTTTGCACGTTTCTGCTTCATCTTTTGAGGGTCCCTTTCTCCTCTCTTCTTGACACTCTGCTATTCTCTCTGCAGCACTCTCTCATTTCATGCTTCACCCAGTACCCCAATCTGTGCCACAGCAGGGCCTGGCACGTTTTGAGTGTCACGTGGATGGTCTGCCTCCGCCTCTTATCACCTGGGAGAAGGACCAGTCACCTGTGCCCTCCCAACCCAGGTTAGTTCCATTCGCTCGGCTTGCATGCATTATTTGTTTTTTCTTTCTGGGTTGCTATATGTGGATAATGAGCTTCTAATGGTACAACCCTGTTTTATTTTTAAGAGCAGTTAAAACAGAAAATAATGTTAAAGCTATAATTTCTGATACTTTTACACCAGCATGAACCACATGATGCACTGACTGATTGTCACTTTAAATATTTCTAAACAAATGTTTGAATTTCAGATATTTCTAAGTAAAGGTTTCCACTCCAGAGATTTTGAAACAAATTGCAGTGTTCACATACAAGGAACATTCAGAAATGTGTGAGCTGTAAATGGGGTATCTCAGGAACCCCAAACACAAGAAAGAGACTCTTAATTGCTGTAAAGCCTATATTTTAGAGGCAAGTGTGTATAGTACTGTGGTGGGCTGGCACCCTGCCCGGGGTTTGTTTCCTGCCTTGCGCCCTGTGTTGGCTGGGATTTGCTCCAGCAGACTCCCGTGACCCTGTAGTTAGGATATAGCGGGTTGGATAATGGATGGATGGTGTGTATGGTATTTTATCTTGCTTGGTTATGGTTAGTGAATTTCTTCAAGTGACCAATGGGCATTTCCTTCTTCACGGTTGCCAATATGTTTTTTTTTCCATAATTATCCTTATGTAGACTGAAGGACAGGTGAGTTCACTGTTATGTGCAGCGGGCAAGTTGGTGCACTATCCAGTTGATAGGTACAAAACCTGCCAAGTGTGCCATAGTCCACATTAAGTAGTTTGTTATGCACAATGCATTTTATTTTCATGTAGCAGATTTCAGATTGACAGATTTAGAGCACCACTCATGTTTACAAATCTATCAGCAATACA